>OZ019954.1:2670242-3078533 GCA_963970385.1 Theonella swinhoei | reverse complement strand
TTGTTGCATGCAATTATCTCTTGTCTGCATAGAGTTGGTAGAGCATCTGCCTAGAATGCAGAATGTCGTGGTTTTGAGTGCTCCCGCTGAAGCAGCTCTGTCATGGGTGAGTTGCATTGTGTTGTATTGCTTTTGGTCTGATTCTTTGTATCTTGTTAACCCTCGGCGCATGCGCAGCGAGGGTTATGGTAGTTGGGTCTGTCTGTCTGTCTGTCTGTTAAGTCACATCTCACCTCTGGAGCGTCTGTTCATCCTGAAAATACTGTCACGTACTCAGCGGGCAACGGAGGTCAAAAAATTTGTGGCTTTTTCTTTGAAACCGCTCCGTTCAAGAGTTATGGCGTGAAATGCAAGCGAAAGAGCCAATCTGGCTTACCCGCGATCAGGTATTCCTGTTCGATGTACAGCGAAGCACCAGCGGTTACTGCATGCGGGAGTACAAGCATGGGTACCAGAGGCAGAGAACCTGGGGGGGCAGGGGGGGCTTGAGCCCCCCCACTTTTTGATAAGGGGGGGCTGAGCCCCCCCAAAATTGGAGGTTGTCATGAAGAACGTATTAAATACTAATAGCCTGATGCTGGATGTATTCAGAATGGACGTATATAATAATAAATAACCCCCAACTTCATGAAAGTCGAGCCCCCCCACTTTTGACATGCTGTCTCTGCCTCTGGGTACTGCATTCGCTTCAAAGGTTCGCGCACGCGCCGACGCCGAGGGTTCTGCACTTTAGTGCATTCATTTCTCTAATTTTTGGCACTACCATCCCTACATCCTTGTTTCTCTGCATAGACAGTACATGTAGCTAATGTAAATGTAGTGCATATTCTAAATATGACATGTACCCACATGGCCGTAGCAAAGCGGTCCGGCCGGACCAGTTTTTCACGCCTGCGCATGCGCAGGTGATCAATCACGAGCGCTAGCCTGGAAGCACAGCAATCAGGTGAACGAGACAGTCTCACAGGCGCTAGTGTTAATCGCTGCGGAGGTGTGGTTTAGAGGCGCCGCTTAGACCACGCCCATCGACCGGACCACTTCAGCTACGGCCCTGAGTCCCATCACTTTGTTAACCCTCGGCGCGCATGCGCAGCGAGGGCTTGGTCGTGTGTCTTTGTGTATTAACATCTCACTTCTGGAGCGTCTGTTCGTCCTAATAATACTGTCGCGAACTCAGCGGGCAACGGAGGTCAAAAAATTTGCTTTGAAACCGCTTCGTTCAAGAGTTATGGCGTGAAACGCAATTGCAAGCTAAAGATATTTAGCTTACTCTGGCTTACCCGCGATCAGGTATTCCTGTTCGATGTACAGCGAAGCACCAGCGGTTACTGCATGAGGCAGTACAAGCATGGGTACTGCTCCGGTCAAAGGTATAGCTGCGGTGGCCCTGAAGGTCGCGCGATGCGATGGTGTCTATGGGACGATGTCGATGCGCCTATGGACGATGTCGATGCCACAGGATATTCCACATGCGCTAACGTGCACGTGGTGATATATAAATGCACACTTGGCGGTACTGTAACAGCTGTTGTTCCAGTCTGCAAGCTAAAAGCGAGGTACTTGCACGTTGACCACTGTTGACCATATATACGGAAGTAAACTACATGACTTTTTAATCATCCATGAGATGCTTAGAAAGAAAGGCAAGGCAACACACAACAGAAAGACAAAGCAACACAACACAACTCGCCCAAGACAGTATTTTTCAAAGAAAAAACTGCCTCGGGTGGGACTCGAACCCACGACCGTCCGCTTGCTAGGCGACGCTCTTACCAACTGAGCTACCGAGGCAACTCAGCTGGCTGGGCTCGAATCACATATACAATACAAAGCAACTAAAGCACCTCAACCCAAGCATCACAAACCAGATGAACTGGTGAACTCAAACTTAGCATGAAGGCGAAGGCCGCGGTAATTAAACCATCAAAGACGCCAAACACCAAACCAAGTATATACATGACCTTTTAATCATCCATGAGATGCTTAGAAAGAAAGGCAAGGCAACACAACACAACAGAAAGACAAAGCAACACAACACAACTCGCCCAAGACAGTATTTTTCAAAGAAAAAACTGCCTTTTTTGCTGTTGGATCAAGGTTTGGCTGTCTACACCCTTCTACATCATTCAGACTGTACTCCTCTTTCTGCATACCGATCTTGTTATATGGATGCGAATTGTGGTCCCCTACGGGCGCCGAGATCACCATGCTTGAGAGAGTGCATCGGAAGATCTTGAGGACCATTCAAGGGTTGCCCCTACCCTGTCACAGTAGAGCTCTGCAGTTTCTAATGGGTGCTCCCAGTATTCTGTCCTTCATTCACCAAAGACAGCTTGTCTTCACACATTCTTTCTCTTTACTACCATCTGACTCTCTGCCTCGTTTAATTTTTGAGAAGCGTTTGGCAGATTCTCTAACAAAGGTTTTTTTTCAGCTATTCAAATGCTAGTCCAAGCTCTCAACCTTCCCTCTCTCACTGAGATTCTAAGCGGTGGCTGGAGCAAGCTAACATGGAAGAGGTACGTGAAGAGACTTTTGCTATCGACAGAATACTCCCTCTTTCTAGACTCCTGTGACATCTCAGACACTCTGGTTCGCTTGGGGAAACCCATTCCTCACTGGATGGTGACTCACGGTCTACCCAGGATGACATGTTGGAACAACTTCGGCATCAGGCTTCTTGTTGGTTGCCATGGCCTAGAAGTAGATGCCTGCCGTTTTCACAGGAGAATGCCATCCAACTACACCGTGAACGACCCAACGTGCAAGTTATGTGGCCTAGAACCAGAAGATCCAGCCCACTTTATTGTCCGCTGCCCTGCCCTTGCAGACACCAGAAACTCCATTCTCCAAACCAGTTCTAGCATGGAATCTCTGATTCTGTCCGACCCGGCACGCTTCATCAACGTCATTCTAGGTACTGAATGGATAAACGACAAACCGCTGCAGCTCTTCATCGTTGAATTCCTCAGTGGTCTACGGCAAGCGCGCAATATCCGTCTCTCTGCCCTTTATTGATCGGGCTACTCTCCTTCAGTGGAGGTAATAAAGAAGAAGAAGTGGACGCCGAGGGTTCTGCACTTTGATGCATTCAGTTTTGCATACAAGTTATTGTTGCCAGTCATGTATACAATATGTTTTCATTAACCCTCAACGCGCATGCGCAGGAGGGTCACTGTAGTTGGGTCTGTGTGTGTGTGTGTGTGTGTGTGTGTGTCCATCTGTTAAATCACATCTCACTTCTGGAGCGTCTGTTTGTCCTGAAAATACTGTCATGTACCCAGCAGGCAACGAAGGTCAAAAAATTTGTAAGTTTTTCTCTGAAACCGCTCCGTTGCAGAGATCCAGCACTGCTCCATTAAAAGCATACATATGGTCCGCCACTTTCCTGCGGAAAGTGCACATGTGCATTATATACCGCATGCGTTTTCAAGGTTCGCACGTGCGTGGCGCCAAGGGTTCTGCACTTTAAGTACATTCATTATTTTTGGCAGCACTATCTCTACATCCTTCAGCATTTTATCTTATTCTTGTATAACTAGTGCATAAAATCTTCTCTTGATATTAACTCACCAAAGATAAGAAGAGTAATGGTTAAATAGAGTACCAGAATTGTTGGAAATGTCATCCTGTTTAAAATATAAAGTAACTCAATATGCATTTTGTCTAGGTCCCAGAGTGTCTTACATTTGCTTGTAACGGAGAACGAATATTACCACCACCGCTATGCCTGACAGTAGACCAATGCATCCAGAAACAATGACGAGTACATCAGATATAACAGTATATGAATATGAGTATTCCCTGAATTCTTCACAGTGGGGCTTACAGAAATTGTGTTCACAGTAAAAATGCTCATGACATTCGATGGTACACTGAGTATCATTTGAGTTGGCCACTGTAAAAATGTAGGAGGGAGAAAGGCATTGATGTCTGTTGCAATAATTCCATAAAATTAACAAAAAATGTATTCTGGGAGCCTATATATTTAACTACATATTACAAATGGCGGGAATGAATAGAGGCCTGATGTATTATGAACTGACAAAGAGCAAAAAAGAGGACAGAACACATCACACGAATAAATGCATACACACATACAAACACAGGACACAACTGTTTTTTTTGTGATATGCAATTGTGCGCAACTGGTGATGCATTTCTTGATCCACAGGACATATAGTTTAGTAGCCTACAACATATGGTATAATGCGCATGTACATACATGAGGCTGTCATGTGGCTGTGTCATTGTGGGTGAACCCACTTTATAGTACAAGAGTAAAACATTTCAGTAAAATGTTGAAGGATGTAGGGATGGAAGTGATAAAAAGCAGAGAAACATGGTGCAGCAGGCAGGGGTGACAGCATGCAACAATAATAACATGCGTAACCCTATATCTGTAAATATTAAAGGGGTGTACGCATGTTATTATTGTTGCATGCTATCATCCCCTGCATTCACCTGCATGCTGTACCTTGTTTCTATGCTTTTAGTACTTCTATCCCTACATTCTTCAACATTTTACTGAAAAAGTTTTTACTCTTGTGCTATATAGTGGGTTCACTCCTACTTACCCACAATGCCACCCCACTTTGGCTTACATAAATATTGTCTACATATATACTACTGATGCTCAGATGCTACACACACATAGATAGTACTCTCTTCTCTACAACAACAGACTTTTGTGTGTCATTCAAAAACAAGGGGCACATTGTGTACATTAGAAGTGCTTCAATATTTTAAGTACGTCACGTCAAAGATCATAAATACAGAGGAACACCTCTTGTAAGGACTCATTGATCAGGACATGCATTTCTCTCCCAAACATCACATTACACTTCCATGCCTAAATGTTTCAACATTTTGTTTTTACTTCTAGTATTAGTGGAATATAACCTGGACAAGGTGGCAAATGTTGTGTGCAGAATTTCATTAAATAATTCATGATTGCAGCTATATATATATATATATGAACATTATCACATTGGAAAGTCAGAGCAACTCCACAGCAATCCCATACTTCACTTTCCTACAAAAATAGTGCTAATGCTCCTGTTATAGAACTATGGTACCATGCACATTTTAGTATGTAAAAGATGATATACACACAAGTGCAGTGACTCAAAGCATTGACATGTCCTTGAAACAATCATAGACGCTAATTTTGTCAAGTTTGTGAGCTAGCACTACGTAAATTAAATTCAAAAGCAAGGGGGAACTGCCTCCTTTGCCTCAATACAAGTCACACTACTCTGTCCCTGGAAATTACAGGCTTTTCTTGAGCAAGGAATTGTGTACACGTTTATATATGTATACAGGGGCAGAGATACTAGGGGGACAGGGGGAGCCTCCACTTTTTAATATAGGGGGGCAGGCATGCTTTGTCTCATATATATATCCATACATGTATGTGGATTTACTAGATGCGCATCATCACATGTGTAAGATCTAGCGCAGATATTGGGGGAGGAGGGCTTCAGTCCCCCATTTGCAAAATGTGGAGCAAGTGTGTTAATGACAATTCTCATGATCGGGAGCATTGAGCTGACCGTAATGTAATTCATGCATGTGCATTGTGAAGGATGCTCACACGATGAGCCCCCCATTTTGGAGTGCCTGTCTCCTGTCTATACTACCATACTGTAAAACACTTCCCCACCATTAAGTGAAAACATACTCCTATTGACATCAATGAAATTTCATCTGTAGTATGCACTGGCCTCATTCCCAGGCTCTCCAATAAATGAGGATAGGAAAGACGCTACACTCCAAAAACATGTTGTTTTGACAAGTATGTGTGGTTATTATCTCAGTTGCATCATATTCTAAATGCGTGACTCTTTTGATGTTCAAAGAAAGCATGAAGTCCTCAAGGGATATTATGGAGGAGTGTGGTGTATATATAAGGGTATACTCCTTCATGATGTTTTAATACAGAATTTACAGTACAGTAGGTTATGTATGTGATTATAAGGTACTATAACAAGCAGTCTTACTGGCTCTTGAAGTATGTATACAGAGGCAACTCCTTAAGGGATATCCTACATATCTTGTGAGAGGTTGTAGTCATCATAATACAAGGTGAATAATATAAGTTGCAACTGAGGTAACCACACCTGTTAGTCAAAACAACCACTGATTTTTTGCAGTGATATATGGTATACACATACAACATACCATCACATGTCAGTCCATTATCATCAAAACTTGAACAATCAGGTAGTGGTGGTAGCTCAGAAACTGCCAGAAGACTAGTGGCTCTCTTCCATTCAGACTCACACAAATTGTCTCTGATATTTGAGCACTGTGCTTCTGTTGGTTGATACTCTCTACCATCATCACCACATAGACCAAATGTGTAAAGACACAAAAATGGTATAACTGCATCTCTACACTTATCACTTGGTTTGATAAATGCATCCAATGCATAGAGTGTATCTTCTATTTCACCTTCCACTTTTGCTTGATCTGAGATAAAATTACTAATGTATACTGGCCCAGTTCCAATCAATTCACACATTTGAAGAGACAGGAGAACACTATAGCAACGAGTTCCTTCATATTGGTTGGAGCATGCACCTGACCCACTTCCTGAAAAGTCACTTAAGTTTCTGACTTGGTTCTTACTTTCATTTGAATGACTCACTCGTTCCTATGAAATACAATGTAAGGGTTTAATCTTCAAAATGGCCCATAGACTCTCTGTGTAGGGATGGCAATGACAAGCTCATCATCACAGAAACAAGTGCAGTATATTATGCAGCAAGACAGGAGACGAGGGCATGCAACAATAACATCCCTACATCTCTTTTATGGGGTTACGCATCTTATTATTGTTGCATGTCTTGCTGCATATATACTGCATTTTTCTCTACTTTTTGGCATTGTTTCTCTACTTTTTGGTACTGTCATCCCTACGTCCTTCAACAAATATGTTGTGCTACTCGTTCCTTTATCTGAGTGCATGATTGATTCTTGGCACACTGTACAAGAAGGTATCCATGCTGCTAATGGATCAAAGCAGAGGATGATGGCCTGCATCAACTGAACAGTAATATGCATAACTAGTTCCCTACATCTTTTAATAATCCTTACAACCGCTGCATCTAAAAACAACGAAAATGAATGAAAGCATCTTCAAAACAATGACATTTTTACCTTAACTAAATCCTGCTAAGTTGTGATTTGCATGTTTTTGAACGTATAGAAACTACATAACCCAAACAGGCTGGACTATGGATATGGACAGAGTAATAGACTGCATCAGATGCAATGAATAGACTGACTTGTGCATCAAATGTAGTGAATACATACAGTCATATTGACTTACACAACTTACAGCTCCTGATCCATTGTGCAGCTATGCATATACAACTACATTAGTCTCATGCAACCACTAGTTATTGCTAATCTTCCAGATACCTTAGATTTGCTCATATCTGCATCTGGAACTGTCTGAGACTAGAGTATCCATGCAGGCATACTATACATAATCTGTAAAGAGTCCATTTCATGATCTATTACAGTCTAGTCCCAAGTTCAGGTATTAGCCATTCCTTCTTCAGCAGAGAGGGTTGTTACCACATCACAGGAAAGGAGGACAGGTAGGTACATGTATGCTAGTATATACTCATGCATTTGAAGAGTGACTGTATTGTGGACAAAAAGTGGGTGGTTGTTTTAACCATTAGGTGTGGTTACATCAGTTGCAACAACATGTGCCTTTATCATGACTTCCAGTCATGTAATGAATCTTGTTAGGAAATCACATACAAAACTAAACTGCTGTATTAAATGTAATGGATGAGTAACCATTACCAAGACAAGTAGGTTAATATGCAACTGAGGTAACCGCACTCACTGGTCTAAAAAACCATCCATATTTTCCAGTGTTATATATATATATACACGTACATTGTACATTCTTCTTGATAGCATTACTATCTGATCATGTTTCCAGTGCTTCTTTAATTATTAAGCTCTTAATTGTATCTTTTCACGGTTAAGTTCATGACTGGTATCAGTGTAGAAATATAGCGATTCATCTGAGTATATAGTGGAACACAATGAATGCATCACTACAAAGGGTAAAGGTTGTTGTGATCTCAGTTGCAGTTCTGTTATAAGGCATGCATCATGTACTACTGCCACTATATCCTGGCTCAACTGGAAAAACCGGCAGGTAGCGCATGCGCTAATTTATTATAGGCCAGGGCTAGGAGCTAGGAGCTAGGGCAATCTATAAAACGTTCATGCACAACCACAGTGCTGCAGGTACGTAACGAAAGCATCGCATTCATTTACCACCTTTTTACCATACAACTGCACACACTTTTCTATATACCTGCTTTTGAGGAAGGTGGTAGAATATAACCGGCAATGAAAGCAATCCCCATACAATGACAATCACTATGCAGACAACTGCAAGCTCTAATTTATATTGCCATGAGTTGGAGAGGACGTGCTTAAACTTGTTACTTAGCTGCTTTCGTTCTGCTGACACTTGTGGCGCCGAAGCTGAGAGATCATTTTTACTATATTCTTCACCTGCGCTGCAAATGACGGCAAGCTTAGTCTCCATATTTGCAATTGGGTGAGTCAAGGTCCTCTGGTCAAGGTCTTAGTTAGTAGGACTACAGAGGAGGGCTAACTTTCAGATTTACCTTATACAGTATAGGGGTTATAATTGAAAGCTTCCTGTGTAAATTAATGTTTCCGTATTCTACCGTTTCTAGTTTACGGAAACGTTAACTGCGGGGATTGGTGACCTTTGAACTCAGTTTAGCACGTGGTTCATAAGACCTCTCTTTTTAAAGCCTACTACTCAGCTCGAGGGGAGTTATGGTGAGTAGTGCTAATCCAAAATACACGCATTGTTTTAAACATTTTTACGGGCGTGTGTTTGTGACTAAAGGATTGGGGCTTGTGTAATTATTTTCAAGATGTGGCCTACCCTGGTAGCGTTTTTGATTGGTGCATAGATACTATAGCATGATCGGTGCTACTTGCGTTGATCGTACCTTTACTACCTATGTTGGAGGGCATGCCTTCTGGGAAAGCTGCATTACCACGTCATCAGCTTACTGTCATGCGTAGAGCAAACACTAAATATTCATCCTCTGCAAGTTACATGTACATACAACGTATAATATGTAATTTACTGAACCTAACAGATCCAGGTATTGTGCCCATTTGGTAGTGTAAATTCACTGTAGTACTCTCTTTTGAGTGCTGTATATCAATGTAATAGTTGTCTTTGAAATTGGCACAGACTCCTGAATCCACAGCCCTAAAGGTTTCGTTTAGCTTGCAAGATCTTGCCATAACTCATCAATGGGATTCTTATGAGAGCCCAATTCAGCCGTATTACAAATTCAAAGTAGACACATGCACTCATATATGTCCAATCCACTGAATTGGGATACAGTCTAGCAATGAGGTTCCCCATTTAGGTGTACATGTGTGGCAGTACAACTAAGCATACACTATTCTGTGTCAGTGAAAGGAAAAGGTAGAAGACTTAAAAGGCTAAGCTTTTAATAATTAGTTCTCATGCTTAGAAATCTGCCACCCTCTCAACACATAACTTATATATATGGCTACATGTATGTTTCATACAAATAAAGGACTGTTGGAGTGCGTGTGCACCCATGTAAGCAATGTCCAGTTAGTCAAATGTGCTAACATTCTCTCCCTCCCTGTCCATCCATGCATGAATATTGCCAAAACACACCACCACATGCCAATATAAAGCTGGGTTCCACTCATCCAATATCATGCATTCCACTAGTAGTATGTTGTAGTATAGACCTTCCTGCTATAACATGAGCTCACTTTTCCTTTTTTTAGAGTTCAGACACTTGTACCCTTAGAACAAGGAAGTTCCTTACAAATCGCCTGCTACAAAGAAAGCAGATGGTGAGTCACTACTAATGCATGCATACGTAGGATATTGATGGTTGGGCCAAACAAGGTACAATAGCAAATGTGTTACCCTCAGCGTGCAGTGGCAGTCAGTATTTGTGAAAGCACATGCGCTGTTGATAGCAGAGAGTATACAGAAGTTTCTGGGCAAAAGTTTAAAAGCTTAGTATTGATACATGTAAATAGCTTGCTGCCTTACAGTGACCTGTATTCCAGGCAGTGTTAACCTACCATCAGCCTTTTAAAGTACTTTAGAATGCTCTACCATTGAAAATTGTGTATCAGTGCAGTAGGGGGCTATAGCAGCTTAAAAAAATGAAATGAGCTAAACAAGTCTTTATGTCACCCTGAAGCTCTACTTGGGACTCTATTGCTCTTAGATGCAGAAAAGGTGGTAGCACACACACACACACACACACACACACACACACACACACACACACACACATGTACTGTAACCCTTTCTGCACATGTGTGCCAGTGGTTAATTAGGACCAGGCTAGTCTCACCTGTCTTGACCACACAGTTAAGGACTCCAACTGCAAATGAAATGCACTTGTAAGTGCGTAACCCTCGCGCAGTTATGACTACCAAGTAAATGTATTAGAGCTCCCAACTGTCTTCGTCCTTTGCATACTTGTAGCTAATGCAAAACTATATCTAACAGCAAATCGTGCTTGTTGCAATCTCCAATTAATGCACACCTGCAGGCATAAACTGCCGCCTAAAACTGATACACTCCTGACGATACAGCTCCAGACTTACTATTACGAAGTACGTAGCAATACTGCTTGTCAATATATTCATGTTTGGCAATCACAACAACCATGGTTAACAAAAATTGGCAATTTACCGCTTTTCTTCAACAACTCAATTCTGGTCTCTTTCTGATCCAGACGTTAACAATGCTAATGATGCTTCTTCATATCTCCACGTTTGGTACTCATGGTTTCCGAGAAAACTTGTTTACAGACAGACACACACACACGCACACACACGCACACACACACACACACACACACACACACACGCAATGCGCGAGGATTAATCATCGCAATATTAGATTGTTGGTGTACTCCATACCAAGTACAAATGGTGCGTTCAAAGTACATTCAGAGTAGTGTATTCAGGCCTTGAAATTGAGTTTTGTACAGAGGTTAAAATGGCAGAATTCCACTAGCTATCAAGCCAGGCAAACCCAGATACACTCTATTTGCTATCATAATACTGAATCAAATCTGATGGCACAAATCAAAGCATTTCCTTATATATAACCATATCTGGTGGGGCTAGACAAGCTAAGTGATCCCTGGATAGCGCTGTTTCGAGCTTACGCGCAAGTTGTCTAGCACGCCACCGGTTTATATACGCAAGGTGCACCAGAACACCTGCCCTGCCCAGAGCAATAAACTGGGCAAGGCCCCTTATTCAAAAACCACCAGTCATGGGTTGGTCCGGGGCACTGAAGCCACCAAAGACACCCATACTCACTGGGGTACATCTACACGAGAAAACACATACATTTGTATCTTGTGGGTCCATAGGTACATGTTTATTTCTTCCACTACAGATTGTTGATGTTTTACATCCAGGAAGGGCCAATGTTCCTAAAAGTGAATTACAACAAATTTTAGCAAAGATGTACAAAACAACTGATGATGTTATCGTTTGCTTTGGATTCCGTACTGCTTTTGGTGGTGGCAAAAGCACTGGCTTTGCTCTGATATATGACAGTGTTGACTTTCTCAAGAAGAATGAACCAAAGTACAGACAAGTCAGAGTAGGTGGTGACTATACTAGCACATTACGTAATTATTGCGCTTCCAACCTCCTTTGATTCTTCGCTATTTTCTGTATATTTTCATTGGGTTCCAATGTAAACGTCATATGTTAAATTTCAGTTCATTTAAGGGTTTGACTTTAGCGCTTTCATTATTCAAATAGTGTGCTCTACACATGTTTTTCCATATGTATGAACTTCCTCTATGCAGATGGGGCTTATGGAGAAGAAAAAGACGGCAAGAAAACAAAGGAAGGAAAGGAAAAATCGCCAGAAAAAAGTGCGTGGAACCAAAAAAGAGAAGGTGTCTGCGGGAAAGAAAAAGTAGATCATTGTGTACAGAACTTTCATCTTTAGACAATGTAATTGGTCTTTGCTATAAATATGAAATTGGTTGAGCCGCATTGTACGTATTACTGTAGCTAGTAAGGAGTGTACACGTGAACCTCGGCATCATCCCCAGGCTCTCCGCCTTTTCATGGATGTGGAAGGAAAAGCGAGCTAGGCTAAACTTTTATGCAACAGCAATAAATGAACCCACAGAACAACTTGCATGTTGCATTGTGCTTGATTGATGGTCGATTTGTTTACAGTTATGCACTCATGATCATTAAAATATCCAAATTTAGTTTTACACATAAAACAGCTAGAGAACCAAAGTGCAAACAACGGCTATATGTCTAGATCTGCTGGCTACAGTACATGATGTTGACATGATGTAATTGCAGTTCTATTTCCAGTGTGCAAAATGCTCTAGCATCCAGATCAAAAAAATGGAAAAGAAGTACAGGAATCCAATGAAGACACCCATCAATAACTGCAAACAAATGATGGTAACAAGATCTCATCATGCACCTGTTATACCCTGATTAGTAGTCCTATACAGTACTTGCATGATGCAGGCCATAAGTTAGCAGCTCAAAAAGCCTTACTTGCAGTCCATACTGACTATCATTAGCCCACATGTACATTTACATGTCATTTCATATTCCACAAACTCAATCTTGCTGTCATTGGTTACTACTTTTTAGGGAAATGCATGTACATGTAGTGTACATGCACATGAGATCATCACCATAAGCACTTCTGAATATATAAAGAACTTCACACTGGGGCTACAACCCTCAGGTATATGTATTGTATCTGTTCATCTATTACATAAACTGACCACATAAGTATGGTTGTAACCATATCCAGCAATTATAGCTGCTATTCCAATTGTAAATTCAACAAACAGGATTACGGACACCTCTGTGATAAAAAGAAGTGGCTGTGCATAAGTAGTAGTTAATGGTTATTGTACATGTACTTGAACAAGATTACCAATACTACATGTGAATAGTGATCCAATGAATTCTGTACTTACCAGCTGAGTATTGCCATTCAAGATCACGAATATATACCAGGGCCGCAAATATTCCCAGCCCCAATGTGTTATTCATAGTAGCTGCTCCATACAGCTGTCAAGAGAAACACCACATTTTCATTCATGGCATAAACATACAAGATAATGTACCTGAGAAAAAGTAAGCGAGGAGTTGGTTTTTGTTTTCTTTGCAGCAAACATGAGAGATGATACAAGCTCACTGGCATTTGAGCATATTGGTGTGATTACAAAAGACACATAGAACACTGCAAATAAACGAAATGGGGCTATGATTTGGGGCATTCAGATTCTAGTTATCAAGGTTTCCAGAAAGGGAGCACAGTTATACAAATAAACTGGGATGTGCATGCATCATGAAAGTGTGCCATGACAGTGGTAAGGGATAGATTATTATTATCAAACTCAAGGCTGAATGTACCAGCCTCTGTATACATGTTTGTCAAAATGCATGCATGCATGTGATTAACTGCCTCAAAATGTTGAGCACTCTCCAGCATGTACATGTGCATAGATACATTCCTCACCTCCAATAGGAATATACTGCCCTTTTGAAAAAGTGCCATTCCCTCTGTACTTGACATTGTCCTTATCGGTTAAGGCAGCAAGTGCACTGACCATCGGATCAGAAAATATAGTCACCTGGGTAGTTTCATGATGCACCAAATAACAGCGACATGTGAACAGCAACATGTGTATAGATATTACATTATGAACACAATTAAAGTGCTAAACCCTTGGCATGTATATAACGTGTGCATGCACAAATGCTAATTATGTGTAAAGGAAGTATACGGAAGACTTTAGGCAAAAGACGGAGACTAATTTTTTAACAAATTTACTGATATGAATTATCAAACATCAGCAGAAAACACAACTAGCTGAGAAATTACTAAGGGTTTCCTAGATTAGATATGGGTGAGGAATATTGGAAAAGGACAGAGTGGATGACAGAGTGGATAAAGGTATATGAGGTCAGTTGGAGGCTGAGACAAATTGCCTTGCGTTGAATGGCTTGAAAGTTTAGTTGCTCGTAACTATATATCATCAAAGTGCATGAGCTGAAGGCACAGGGTCAGGGTCATGGTAGTGTAGCATCATTGATTCTTAGAGCTGCCCATGGAGCTTAGATGGAAAATGAGGAAGTACATGAAGTCAGTAACCTGCGTGTTTTAGGTGGGACCTACATGTAAGCTGGTCAGAAGAGAGAGAAATGAAAATGTTGTTCCAAGCAAACATGCCTATGATGGAGAGGGGACAGCAGAGAAAAGTTTTTGTGGGTAAGAGGAGATGGTCGAGAGTGCACAGAAAGAAGGTAGGAGGAAGGACTGAAGAGCCGTGGATGATTCTTTGACAGAGGCAGAGTTAACCGTCTGCTTCTGAGGCTGGGACAGTGAAGCCTAGACTTCAAAATCTCATTGTCAATGTTACAGTCATTGGCGACAATTTTGGCAGCAAAAGACTGAACACCCCTGGGTCACTTGATGTGTGCAGTCTTGTGGGGGTCCCAGACACAGCAGCAGTAGTCAAGATAAGGGACTATGATTGATTTGTAGAGCTTGGATATATATATAGGCATAGAGGGCTGCTGTCTCTGAAGACCCTAAATAGGAAACCTAGCAGCCACTTAGCTTTGGATAGAATGTGGCATTTCCAAGAGAGGTTGTGGGTGATTGTGACACCAAGGAGCTTGAAGTGGTTGACAAGGACCGGAGGCTTGCAGATAGCAGGATGACAGGACAAGGTGGAGATTCCTCTCTGAAGATGACCATGGCCTTCACTTTGGACAGATTCAACCTAAAACCACTCTCCTCAATCCACCCAGATATCTTGACCAGATCTGAGTCAATGGTTGAGAGGTCTTCGTTGCAGGACAGGCTCCTAGAGTAAGTTAGGTCATCAGCATAGCCAATCAGGGAGCTGCCAAAAATAAACAGCAGTGGGCCTAGGATGGAGACCTGAGAGACACCAGAGGTTACGCTGAAGAGGAGGGATGAGGAGACTTGTACCGCTACAAACTGAGATCTGTCAGCAAGGTAGTCCTTGAACCATAGCGAGACATTGGTTTGTTACACCAAGACTAGAGAGGGCCGTGATGATTTTACTATGTGGGACAGAATCATATAATTTGGCAAGGTCTAGGAACACAGAAAGAGCTCCATTCCCTTGGGACTTTCCCTGATGAGAAAGAGGTGTTATGACATCAGCATGACATCAGCATGATATGAACAACGCCAGAGAAGTTAGAACGCTGCATAGAATGGATGGCATGGAGAATATCTGTGCTGTCACAGCTGAAGGTCATTGAGGAGATGTAATATGTCAGGTAAGGATGAGAAACCTGATAGAGGGGCAGAATCAGAGTTAGGTTTGATGTGGCAGGTAGAAGGCACATTGGGTGGGGAGAAACATGAGGCGAAGAAGTCATATAGCAAAGGAGACAGGAGCTCACTGCCTTACAGCTAGTCATACTCCAGGTAGCGCTTAGCCTATTGTTAGCCTTTTTAGGACCCTTAGAAGGCTGTGCCATCAAAAAAGTGTGCGAAAATGTCGCTGCAGTACCCTCATATGATGACTTTTGAATGAAGTGGGAAAATCTGTAAAATCTGCTCCGTGTTGCACTGAAACTGTTAGTACCTTCATAAGCTTACTGTTTCTGAGAAATAGGGCATCAGACAGACACACAAACCAAGTACCATAATCGTCGCTGCACATGCGTGCCGAGGGATAATAAGCAAAAGTTGTGAAGCTGTTTCTTGAAAATGGACAAGCCTGTGATTGTACCAATCAGACTCCTAACTCAGTATAAGATGTTCATGTATACTAAACTACATACGTATGTACATCTACATGTAGGTGTAGTAGAGTTGTGGCTTGCAAGCACACATATAATTATAGGTACAGAGCAAATCAAGTAAAGTACATTGTACCTACTGACTTTATACACTAACTCCATTAAGCCGAACATGTACACATATATGTAGGGATTTAGATACAATATTTCATAGCTGACAAGAACTGAGATTAGATTAAAATATTCTTCTGACATCAATCTACTAAATATACGTGTATATATGCAGAGTTATATTCATGACTTCAATCATCCATGAGATGCTTAGAAAGACAAGGTAAGGCAACATGACACAACAGAAAGACAAAGCAACACAACACAACTTGCCCAAAGCAGTTCAAAGAAAAATGAGCTGCCTCGGGTGGGACTCAAACCCACGACCATCTGCTTTCTAGGTGACGCTCTTACAAACTGAGCTACCGAGGCAGCTCAGCTGGCTGGGCTTGAATCACGTATACACGGCAAGACAAAGCAACCCAAGTATCTCAACCAAAGCACCACACAACCTGATTAACAGGTGAATTCAAATTTAGCATAAAAACATGTAAGCCTGCATATACAAGTATGTACGTAGGTTGCAACACTTGAGGATTGGGTTGTCATGTGCACAACATCCTCACCATGGCAACACCAACTAGTAAGTACACTGTAGACTTCACAGCTATCTGCCACTTAGGCTTATCATCACTCTGAAAAAGAGACATAGCAAGTCACATTGCAGACTGATAGAACAAAGGTGCATGGTACATATTACATGTATGTATCCATACATTCACTTTGTGGCCACTATTGAAATAAGTATGCTACATGTATGTACAGCAATATAAGTACAGGCATGTTTTAGATTGTTGGAAGAATGTGTGCCCCATAGCATACACTAGAAATCCATGTATGCTGACTGTACAATAATTGGCTAGGTAGAGCACCTGAGAATGTATGGTCAGAAGACATAAATTTTCAAAGATATTTAGGGACACTGACAGAGACAGACACACATACACCGATTACTTTAACCCCACTATATGAGCATGCACACCACAGTGTAACAACATATATACATGCACAGTAGTGGCAAAGACAAAGGTTGCGCTATGATTGTACAAGTAGCCATATTAATACAACACTCAATCCAGAGACTGACTGCCAGATCCAGGATACATGTACATACATTGTATGTAGTATATGTAGCACATAGAAAAGCACCCGGTGATATCTTTGCGTCCCCACTGTATATGTGTACATATGTACATGTATAAATGTGCATGGCTTCAGGTCAAACATTTCTCCCAGCAGAAGTTGCAATGTATTATTATGTACCTTATCCTTTTTATTATCCTTTGCTCTTTCGGCATCTCCACTATCAGGAGCCTCCACAGGTGTTCGATAATTACGCCAAACACCCAAATATTGCTTTTGTTTACTAGCTACATATAAAGATTTGAAAAGGGAGCATATATACGTATGTACATCAATCATCGCTATATATTGTAAATATGTTACACATATGTACAGCTACACTGTATTTACATGTATATTCTTACGTACAAGTACATTCAAGTTAAAGTATGTACAAACATGTACACATATTGAGTAATGTAAGACTTCACCTGCAGTGTCCTAACACTTTGATGCCTGTCATGTTAGACAACTATATATACATGAGGTTACACAACAATGGACTTTTGAGACACTGTCCTTTCTGATTATACAACACATGGCACCTCAACGAATCCTAACTTACATGTGTAACAACAATTCTCATGCACTTCCTACCTCCTCTAAACTTACATGTAATTAAAGAGTATATTCGTGCAATATACAATCTGGTCTGCACATCACCATAACCCACCAGAAAGAAGAGGTTTGGTCTCATCTCCTGCATTTTGCACTGTACCAGTTGCCTGGACTCTTCTTCCTGATCCACTGTCTGATTGAAACTTACCGAGAGTAGTCATATACATCTGCCTGATAACACGACGCTTTAGCCTGCAAACGTTAATTACTAATAGATTGTAGGGAAATTTCATAGTGATTTCATGCATCATCATCTTAGCTGTACGTGTATCTGTTTGCACATTGTATAAATGTCATTACTGAAATAACATGCACAGCCACCTTACGTATGTACAAATATACTAGACTCAATGACTGAAGTACACAGCCATCACATCCACTACGTCAAACTTCCATGACTCTGCTGTCATACATTTTTACTACCCCAGACATAGTCCCGTCCTTGTGAGGCAGGTACATAAAGAGTCTACACATGCTGAACTTACATGTAGTTACACTTACACAAGCAGTGTATACTATAATTTATAAATGAACGTCACCACTAGTACTGATCAAGGGAGGCTAATATTGGCATAGCAACAAAATACATATCATTGCCATAAAATGCAACATAGCCTAAATTTCGTTAACACTTATGGTGCATTCTTTAGGAATATTATGGTTCATTAAACTGACATTTCAAGTCTTCTCTGTTCCTGCTTCCTTTTGGATGATACACTGTAGAATACCTGAGGAGGAGGTTTATGTAAGCTTTATCAGAGATGCTGACACAACCAGCTTAGAACTCCCTAACACGGCAGTTACAAGCCTTTTACATATACTCTATACAAGTGTTTTTGTACCCACTAAGACACTCAAAGTAGGTAAAATTCACATACACAAATTGTCCAATCCGCTGATTTGTTCATCTTATTTGAATGGCCTACCACAAAACTGGCACAAGTGTTTTCCTTGGTTTTACATGAAGAGCTCCTTTCCCTTGCATGCATGATCCTTGACTAACAGAATCGTCATAGGAAGCCATTTTCTTATATACATGCATTCCACATTTCATAGAGAGGTGGGGCTCAAGCATGCAGAGAAGAAGGGGATGGGGCTTGTGCGAACACAAAATAAGGGTTTGCAAAAAACAGTGAACAATTAAGTGTAAAATTTATAATGTTGAATGATGTAGGGATGGAAGTGCCAAAACATGTAGAAATAAAGAAGTATCCATGCAGAAAGCAGGGCATGAAGCCATGAAATAACCCTATGTGTATATTTTATGGGGTTACGGCAAAATTTTGTTGCATGCCATCATCTCCTGTTTTGCTGCATGGATGCTTCCCTGTTTCCACACTTTTTGGCATACACAGCGCTGATGAGGGCCAACCAGCCTGAAACAGCTGTGAGCCACTTCTCTGGTTTGCTCTGCACACCTATATGTGTATGTGCTGGAAATATTCCAATTGACCAGACTAAGTTGGTATGCAAACACTGGACAAAATGAAGAGTGAGTGGGAAAGACAGTGTCACAACCCAATTGAAGGAGTGAAGAGACGGTTTTTGTCTACAAGTCATATGTACATGAGCATCGCCTGGAGAGCTGATGGTCGTGGGTTCGAGTCCCACCCGAGGCAGCCAATTTTTCTTTGAAAAATGACTGTTTCGGGCGAGTTGTGTTGTGTTGCTTTGCCTTTCTGTTGTGTTGTTGTTGTTGTTGTTGCCTTGCCTTTCAGCATCTCTTGAAAGATTGTTCATGCACAATACTTGGTTTGGGGTTTGGTGTCTTGCTGGTTTGATTATCGCGGCCTTCTCCTAAATACCAATGTTTGAGTTCACCTGTTTATCAGGTTGAGATGCTTCGTGATTTGTATGCAGGATTCGGCCCAGCCAGCTGAGCTGCCTCCGGGTAGCTCAGTTGGTAAGAGCATCGCCTGGAGAGCTGATGGTCGTGGGTTCGAGTCCCACCCGAGGCAGCCAATTTTTCTTTGAAAAATGACTGTTTCGGGCGAGTTGTGTTGTGTTGCTTTGCCTTTCTGTTGTGTTGTTGTTGTTGTTGCCTTGCCTTTCAGCATCTCTTGAAAGATTGTTCATGTACATGTAGCTTAGCAGTTGGTGCCAGAGGGGTAGGAGAAGGGGAGGAGCAGTTGCCCACCCACCCTCAACTTGCTCCTACCCCTATGGGTGCACTGGGATTCCAGTTACTGATCCTAAGCTGACAAGTCCTCTTTCTTGTCTTTATTTTGAGGCTTGTGATGTGCATACAAGTGTCTAGAATAGTGTAATTACCTGGAGTATTAAGTATAAAATGAACAGGATGAAAGAAAAAATGGAAGTGGCCAGAGCACAATCCCTTATATAAGATGGCTGTCCAAATGCTTTAGTGCTTGTACTGTTTGACGTATTGGTGAAGTTCCGTTTCCAGTCAGCTCCTTGTACAATACTAGAAGAGGAAGAAGAATGTCAAAGTTACTGCTGGACACTTGCATACATATGTAAATGTATAATAACTGGGAATCAAATAAAGAAGGGTATGACATTTACACATGTATACATACATGTACATACATACACTTTCTAGTTACATCTGTAAACTCACTCTCCAGTGTTAGTATATGTACTGTTCCCAGAGGTAGACCTACTGGTGGGGCCCCAGTGCCAGTCAGCTCCTTGTACAATACTGAGAAGAGGCAGGATGGATAGAATGTGTAAGTTACTGCTAGACCAACCGACATTTGCATACTTACGTATATACATGTATAACTGGGAATCAAATAAAGGAGGATATGGCATTTACATGTAAATGTACGTAAGTGTACATAAAATAGTTATAAAGTGTAAACTCACAGGTAGGGAAGAGCAGATACTAGCATAATAATAGCACTGTAAGTTACATCAGGAAATACACTGACACCCTGTGGTACAGTTATACATACACATGTTTAAAAGAAAAATAAGCTCACTTTACATGTGTATTGAGGGTTTGCATAGGAAGAGTTGGCAAGTCCTCAATCGATCCTTGATGATCTCAAGGCTGGGTATTCAGACCTGCTGCTTAGTTAAAAGTACTTGTATCTGGTTTTAAACCATGAAAGCAGCTGGTTTAAGCCAAGAGTATGTGGTCTATATTGCAGGGGCTGCCATATTAGGGTGGCTTTTGGTTTTAGCACATCCGTGGTATCCATTAAATTTTCATGTAGTACTGGTCAGCCAAACTACTATTCCATACATGTACATGCCCTGTTGATTAAATTGGTACATAGCTCAGTTGGTAGAGAATCTGTCAATCAAAGTTAAGTAATCAAGTATATATGTACAAGAGTTACGTATAACTAGCAGAACATTTCAGACTGAGAGATCACCCTTGATTCCATATGATGTACACAGTTTATAGGTTGGTCGGTCATGTATCTATATAACCCTCACCAGCTGTACGACAAGGTGGGCTCACTCCACTTGCCATTTATATACATACATATAATTATGTCATGCTCTAGTTGTTACTTTGAAGGAATGTGTTTTCTCCTATGTATGGGGCTGGACATATTATTACTGAAACATGACATTGGGGGCATGTATTTTGCTATTTTGTAACTGTACAAGCGGCATGCAAACAATACCTAATGTCATAGCATGCACCAGCATGAGTAAAGTCTTTGCACTGACTAAAATCACCCCACAAAGGGGATATGCCTCCATTACATCACATGTTCATACAAAGATAAAAGCACATACTGAGTTCATGCATATGTACAAGGCTTCAATTTGTACTGCCTGTAATACACCTTTCACTAGTATGGTCTACAGTCAGTAGTGTATAGTACTTTTCACTATTCTATGTGCTGTGTGCTTGATTTGTATGTGTGCCCCAGCTGAGTTGGCAAATCAAGGCAAACCCTGAGCACATATACAAATCAAGGCAGACCATCTCAAGTTGACACGTACACTTACGTGTACATATGTTCAAATTATTACACAGTGAAGTGTACAAGGGTAAAAACATCTTTATAAGCCTACATGTAGAAGTAAAGGCAAAGCATCTCAACTTGACAAACAGGTGAGACACAGGAATTGCTGAATGTCAGGGTTTTTGGACCAGCTACATTTGATTTTGTTTGTGTACATGTCATAAACTAGACTCTTGTTTAAGTTCAGGTCAGGAACACATGGCTTGAATGAAGAGCTAGGCAGACATAGAGGTAGAGAAGGCAAATCAGAGTGTGTGTTGTGTAGTGCTGAGTGTGAGAGTGTAGTTCATGTGTATTGGAATTGTTCAGCCTATAGTAATATTAGAGGCACCTTTGTGGAGAAGCTTTGGGAGCTTTTAGGAAACGGATATGCCGAGTTTGACAAGCTTAATAGTATAGAGAAAATTGCATATGTATTAGGAAGTGAGCTCTGGGAATACGACTTTGACGATTTACTCAGCTTAGTGAAGGAATATGTTGTAGGTGTCTGGGATGCGTGTAAACAAAAACTGTACGGTGATGACTCATGCCCTTCGGTCCTTGACTAAGGATCTGCAGCTGGCTGGAGTTGAGGGGCAAATGGATGGTAAGTTATGTTCCTCAGGTGAGGGAGGAACAGATGTTAAGGATTTGCCTGTATGTGCATGTGTGTGTGGCTCCGCCCATGATTGTGGGTGCGTGGTCGATGGCAGTAATGCTATGGTAGCCTTAGCTTATGAGTATTATTATTATTTGTATACATGTCATAATACATGTATGAAAATATACCTGATTAAAAAAGCTCATGATGGTAAACCTTTTTGTCACTCCATCCTTGCCCTGGCGATGTATGATATCCACACGACCCAGTATAATACTGCCCAGCCACGGAAGTGTCAACAACATGATGGTGCTGCCAGCTAGTGTACTGTACGTAGTAGTGCATGTGAAGAGTAGTGAAACATAACAGTAACAGAAACACACACATTAATGTAGGTAGAGCCAATGGTACATTGTATCTGAAAAGCACTGGAGCATTCTATGTACATGACATCATAAACATACGTACATGTACATAGTGTGTATTGCATAAATACATGTACATGTACATGCATGATGTCTTCTTTCACGTTACATGTATTTGCTGTGCATATGTTAAGTTATTCAGCCATGTACATTTCACGACAATTTAGGTGTTTGTTTGGGGTGGGGTGTTGGAAACTTCCTTTCTCCTCTTTCTGCGTCTTTTCTTTGCTGGTGTGCTATGCACATGTGTTTCCATGTACATTGTATATACGTATTTTATGTATATAGTTTCTGTCACATATTGAATTTAGTTAATAAGCTAGTGGTTGTACAAATGTTCAGCACTGTAATTGTACATTTGCATTCATTGGAATGAATATTGTACATAAGTAGTTGGGATATCCAATTATCCCAACATACACATATACACTTTATATTGTAATGTAATTACAGCTTGAGCAGATATTCACTACACATGCATATATACATACATGTATACACGTACATACACATTGTATTCCCTAGCTAATTGCTAAGCACCTTGGCTCCATTGCACCAATCTACTGTGCAAATATATGCATTGTATGTAACTGGTACGTACATGAAAACAAGTATCACACAGTAAAATAGTATGCATATAGGGATCGCTATGGTATCCTTTTCACTTTCAACTTGAAGTGATTTCACCAATTTGAAGTTGATTTTAATCTTTGCATGCATCTTTATGAACCGGGAAATACGGGTATAATTTTGGTAACCTTTGTACTTCTTGTACTACTGATGATCATCACTTCCAGCAATGTCAATGGAGCAAAACACAGCAAACATGGCAAACCGCTAACTGGAAGTTTGGCATATGAGTTGAGTGATGTATTTACTTTGATGTAACTTACGCAGGCCTAAGAGATCAAGAGGGAACAAGGAAATTGGTGGAACAAGAAAGACAAACTTCTATCTAGAGTTGAACCCAGGTCTAGTGACTAGCAAACCAGCACACTAGACACAATATTCTCTGTAACTGATGTATTTACTTTGATGTTAACTTACACAAGCCCAAGAGATCAAGAGGTAATGAGAAACACAATTGAGTGGTTTTTCTTTCTGTCAACTAAGTAATCATCCAACCACCATGGCTTCTCCTCTGACGAGGAGGTGTTACCAGTTCATTACTAATGGGGTTCTGATGAGACATAATTCGGGTGGTCTGCAGTGTGAGGTTGCTATGTAGTTAGGCAACAACCACTGCAGTTATAAGAGAGAATGAGGAAAGAGACTTGTCTGGTGATTGTGGCTCAGTGTCTAGTGTGCTGGTTTGCTGGTCACTAGACCTGGGTTCAACTCCAGAGGGAAGTTAGTTTTCTCATTCCGTCTTGATCTCTTCACGCCTGTGTATGTTAACATTAAAGTATATTGTACACGTATACTAAATGTTATTTCTATGACTTGTGCACATGCCCATGGTCCAAGCTACAGTTACATAAGTAGTTTCAATCTGGGCTAGCTTCTGCCTACCATGTATTCCTGTACATGTGAATACGGATATTATACATACCCATGTCCTCCAAGTAGCATGATAAAGCATAATTCAAATACTCTACTTGTAAGTCATGGAATGTCTCTGAGCTTTCCCTAATCTTTCAGCATTGGTGTGAAACCACAGTAAATGTTATGAAACCTTCCATAGTCATTTGTTTGGGAAGACACCAGCAGCACATTAACATAGAGGACATGCATAGTGTCACACTTGCCATGTAGAGAGGGCATACAAAACAATGACTAAACCCATACACTACAGTCAAAGACACTTGTATTTACAGGCAACAGAAGTTTGTTAGTGGTGAAAGGTCCTACTCATGCAGGAAGTACATGTACACAATTGAAATGATGGTTCCTACTTCGAAAGTACTAAAAACCTTAGAAGGGGGGCTCTAAGTACATATCCTGGTTAAAAAAGCTCTACAAAAGCACTCCACAGTTGGCATGCAAATGAGCTCATCATAAAGGAAACAAAGCATGTGGTAGAGCCGTTGCTGACTCATCCGTACTTTATTTCAGTGCTGGTAGGCTACTGCTTTAGGTACAATGTGACGGTGACTGCTCTATTCATGACCACCTCACGAGTACTTTTATACAACTGATAAAGTTTAGGCCTAATAAAATTAATGTGGCTATTAGCAAAGTGGGTGAGATAAACTTACTACATGTACATGTACTAGTAGCAGTAGCCTTATGATGGAGGTATACGTTCAAACATTACAAGACACACTGGCACTGCAGCATACACTAACACACCCCATCCCAACAGCAATTTCCTTGTTTGCATCCTCCTTACTGCCCCCTACACCAGATGCTATGATCATTGCAGAGTCTGGAACAGCTCCAAGCAATGGTAACACTATTCCTCCAATCAGGGCAGCTGGTAGCCCAAGATCCATCAACATTTCAGCCCCATCTGCATATTGCATACCAAAACATACAAGAGTAGTGTATATACATGTAAGATATATGAATACATTTATGTAAATGTTTATGTAGATGTTTATATAGATGTCAATGTACATGTACGTACATACATGTACATGTACATACATTGCAGATGTATTACCAGTCCAAAGACTATTGCAACATGCCACACCAAAAACCACAACATCACTATGCACATATATGCCTTTGTAAATTGGTGCATGGTACATGTATGTGTATGTGTAATACGGAATGAAAGATTTGAACTTCAGTACATACATGTACATGTAGCTTAACTCATGCTCTACCAACTTTATGTGAGACCTAACTGGACCAATTACTCTGATAGTAAAGAAGCAGTAGTCAGTTATATGGCACTCAGACTATAAGCATTTACTTCTACTCTACATAGCATCTTCGATACACGGGCAGAGACAAATTCATGATTAAGAAGTCAATCTTCACGTTAAAATCTACTATTTACATACTCACCTTTCACACAACTCACCAGATATAACTTTGGCAGCAATACCAAGTAAAGTTCCATAGAAAATGATAAGCACAATGTTACCAGAGATCTGTGACAGAGCATTGTCATCGATCACATGTACATGTACATATATATATACAGTATATATATACAGTATATAGATACGTAGTTGTACAAAAAAAAACGGTATACTGTGTCTGGAGTAGCTACCCAAGGGTCAGACACAGTTTTCCGAGAACAGCAAGAGCACTTAACATAGCATGCAGGCATATGCTTTATTTACAACAAGGACCTATTTCTGGCATAATGCAATTGCAACCTATGCAATATAACAGTCAACATCAAAACATCATACAAATTTTGACATGAAAACACTGCAATACAAAAACACATATTGAAGGTGAAGTTTTGTGCTAAATCTGTACATGTAGATGTTGATACGTGGAATTGGCAATCTTCTATAAAATCAGTATCCGATATTCCAACAACCAAATTCATAAACTTCATGGATATGTATATAGATCTATATATGACACTAACATTTCATTTTGTAGAGTATCAGGCTAGAATTCCAATTGATATATGACTAGATCAATTGATATTGCCTTGCTTCACCATTGCCTAGGTTGAATATAAGGACAGTTTACATAGTAGGACCCCTCAGTTGCTTTCAACTTGCTCATGTTATGTATGTAAACACACGTAATTTCACTCTAGTAAAATTGAAGAAATACTCACTGTTACTGAGCATGGAAGAAGCCCTAATACACACGTCTGCAATAAAAGAACACAGAAAATACCCGTAAAATCACGTAATACGGCAACTAGACTAAATCAAACCTAGCTCAAAAAACAGGTACACAATGACATGTACCGTACCGGCACTGGGACAGGAAGAGTAATATTGTCAAACTCCAAAGTAAGGTTGTCAATCTCCATGAATCCCAATGATAAAGGCACAACTACACAACTAGGTAGGAGTATACTAGTAGTATTAGAACCCGCCCACCACAGCGCGCGCCGCCCTCTTTTAGTATCCGGACACAAGCCTCTAAAAAGAAGAATGCACAACTGCCCACAGGTTTTCTGATCTGTAAAGGAAGTGGTTAGATAGTAACGAACGACACTTTACTCCTTCCGATGCCATACAGCAGCAGTACTTAGTGCCGACATGTCAGAGCCGAAGGATGCTTTAAGTGGTGAGTACTTTTGTTCTGTGCGTATAGGGAGTCAGTTTTAGGCTATGTAGCTTTTGACTGTGTTGATTCACAGTGCGATTTTATTTAGTGTTGCTCAGTTCAGTAGCGTGCTACTGTGTATAGCTTGATGAGCTTCGGGCGATGCCTGTCTGTGTTGTTTTGCTAGTGTGTGTGTATATACGGTTCTGTAATGCACGCACAGACGTTGTGAAATGAAAGATCTACATGATCGTGCTCTTTCTATCCCAGTTTTAAACAGATTGCTGCCGAATTTTAACACCTTCATTAAAGTTGTCTTGAAACGTGAAAAGTTGTCTGAAGAGGCAGAGTCAATTCGAGCACATTACGAAGTGATTCTCAAGGCCATGGAGGAGGGTAACACTCCACCTCGACCCATTAGTCTCATTGGAGACGATGACAGTGGATATCATTCTACTAAGCCTAAAGGTGTGTTGGTGTGAGATCTCTACAAGTGTTTTATTTTAATGAAGGAAGTCTATACATCCTGCCTGCACATGTGTAGCTAACAGCATGCTGACACAATCACAGGTGCTACCAACTGTTCTGTTAAGTTCTCTATACATGTACATGTACATGTAAGTGTACATGTGTGCATGTTAGATAGCAGACCCCAATTCACTGTGACATGCGAAATCACTGTATGCATGAAGTATGTAAGGGTTGTGGGTAGTGTGGGTAATATGTGGTGACTAAATCACAGTTTCTAAGTGAGCCCTAGACCTGTACATGTCTAACATGCATGTTGTACGTGTGAGTGAGTTGTATACACATGAAATGGGAGAGGTGAATGTATAGTAACACCCCCCACTAATCATTCCAGCCTAGATTCCATTTATTTCTTAGACATCGTAGCACCCCAACTGTCCCCCTGCAAAGTTGCACACTATGCAGAAACATGAGCTGCATTTTTCATTAACAGTCATTAGACATTGTCCATGTGTTCTCTAGATTTGCATGTATGCTTATAAGATGGAGTACAGACAGATTTGGTGATACTCAACATTTGTTCGGGAAGCATACTTTGTAGATGACAATGCATGTATAGTACATGTACATGTGCAATACATATTATGTAGAATGTGCATGTGTATATACAGGTAAGTACATATATATACACCCATATGTTGAGAAAATGCCACCAATGAAGTAATTATTCAATGATCCCCCAACCCCCCCACATGACACATTATGCTCTGCCAAGGCTAACATGTACGTGTGCGTGTACTTCAGCTGCCAATGTGAAAATAGTTATATACTGTACACATATATACATGTATGAACTAAGAGCGAGGTAATTGTGAATACTTTGCTTCAATGAGCTGCTCAATCCTCTGTGTACCCACATTCATTTTCTGACTTCATGTATTTCTCACTGGACTGACAATGACTACTATTTTCTTTGGCGACAGACTACTGATATCCTATGAATGAGGCATCTTGTCTCAAATGTTTGATGTATTGTGTGTATACAGCGTATTCATTAAGCACTATAGCCATACAGTGCATATACATGTACGTATACATGTACCTAAGGGTTAGTTTTGACTTCCAGATCAAGAATATCATTTTTCTCTGTGTAGGCAAAGTGTGTATGTGTATACTGGTGGCTATACACAATGTACATTGTACATGTACATGTAGCCACATTGTGGTATTGGTGCAACAAGGAATGTTCTTATGAATGGGTGTGATGCCCACCAATTATGCTGTTATTGTACATGTATGTACCTGCATGTATACTCTTATTACATGTGTAGGTGTCTGTGAACTTTACTACATACTCTTGTGTTTCCTGTCTCCTGTAGGTGGTTTCCTACCTGATCAAATACCTTCAGTCTACCAGTCTGGTTTCCTCCTGAAGCGTGATGACAAGTACCGTTGGCACAGGTACTGGTGTAAAGTTGATGGTAAAGACATGAAGTTCTTTGTCTACAGTGATTCTAATGAAGAGACATTGATTAAGAAATTCCCACTAGAAACGGTCACCAGCCTATTTGGTCCACCACAAACCACAGAGTGTGACAAAGAGAACTGTTTCATTCTCTCTGGCATACTGGAGAAGGGAAATGACGGAGACATTGGGAGCAGCGAGGAAATATATTTGGCTGCTTACTCTGATGCAGATTACCAGCAGTGGCGTGCGGCCCTTTCACTTCTGACAGGAACACGTGGATCAATGCGTATGTCATCTGCCTCCTTTCTGGACAGTTCTCAGTGGGCTGCAATGACAGCTGGCAATGATGGGGCGTCCACTAGCTCTTCCAACTTCAGCTCTAATCGTGAGAGTATGATCTCCACAACCTCTTCTCTTCCTTATGTCCTCCGACCACCAAGTCATGATTCCCCACCCCGTGGCCGTAGTCCTCTGGAGCAAGGTGTGAGTGCTATAGACACTAGCACTCTGTCAACTAAACAGCAACAGCCATTGCCCTCTCCACCTCATGAGGTATTACACATGTATGTTTAAATGTATACACGTACATGTACATGCATCTCATGGATGATTAAAAAGTCATGTACATGTATGTGCACGTCGTGTATTTATTGGGTGAGCAGCAATTAGAGCCCACATACATGTTCACGTAGTTGTAATTTTCTTGCCAAATACCACACGTCCTGTATCATTTGGACAAGGATCTATTCAGGCTTACATGATATATACATACGTGTTGGTTTTGGTGACCTTTTGATCTGACATCACCATGTGAAAACTACACATGTACAGTAACATGTGCATGTACATGTACGTACATGTATGTGTGTGTACTACAGAATAAATGTATGTGTACCATGTAGTGCTTTGCTATTGAGTGAATTATGGAAGAGTTTCTGATATTCACATGTTTTTATATACATGTAAGTGCCTGCATGGTTATATAGTGATTAACTTCCCACCCCTGGGTGTGGTCCCCTCCTCCTTTTGGTTTACTACTATGAATAATGCCAGTATAATCACTCATCCTTTGACCCTTGTTTCTAACAAGCAAGTACATGTATGTGTATAACCTCCCCAGTAAGCATCCTGTTTTATTTGTACAGGCTCTATTTTATGAAAACTGTGCCTTAATTCACAGAGCCTAATAGGGCTAACCATAATTTATAAAGACTACTTGCATTACGAGTCAATGTGAGAGAGTGGTTACATTAATGTTACATAGGTCTGTCCCTTTCTTCTATCATACAATAACGCGAGTGCACAGTAGAGAAATGGTGTCTATCCGCAATGGTCTGGAAGCACTCGTACATGTACCTACTACTTTGGCTATTAGACCTACAAACAAGAATTTGTGCATAAGTATATGTACATGCTCATTTTGAGCTACATGTAACATAAAATCCAAGTCTATCTAAAGAGATGGAGAAATACTCAGCTGTTAATTATGATGTACCTCTTTAGCATATCACTGTAGCACTTCTTAAACTGGACCCTTTAGACACCTACACGTACATGTACATATATGTACAGGTGTATAATGTAACATGTATCCATGTACGTGTGCAACTTCTAAGTACTAAACACATATACCGTGTGCATGGATACATTGCACATGTACATGTTTGCCTTGGTGGTTGGACTGAACATTTGTATACATGTTTGTAGCTGTAGCTTTGATATATGTATCTTACTGGGTAATTACAATCACTCTGATGTGCCTCATTCATCACATGAAGTGCATATACAATGCTTAGAAAGACAGCAAACATGTACATGCCTGTGTATATTCAGTTGCATCATTATAAATGTAATATTGTGCCATAATCACATACATTTGCTGGGCTTGAATCACATATACAAAGCAAGACAAAGCAACCAAATTAAAGCACCTCAACCAAAGCATCACACAACCTGATAAACAGGTGAATTCGAACTTAGCATAACGGAGATGGCTGCGTTATTAAACCAGCATGTACATGTAATGTATGCACATGTACATTTATGTGTAATATGTGTAATACAGTTATCATGCATTTGTATGCCCCCAGCATTGTTTACAGCTTGCATGTACTCTCTGTTGAAGTACAATGCATTGTGTATATACATGCATAGGGTTAGTGTTGTACATGTACTTTCAGGTGTATATATATACTGTGTTGTTGGTGTATAAATGTGTGTGTTCTCCCCCTCAGTGTTTTTGTTAGTACTAACATGCCAATATAGTAAATGCTATGTTCATAAACATGTGAACATGTGGGAGACATACATGCATTGGCCTGCTGTTTTTGTGGCTGTATATAATCATATAAGGCCATCACTATGGAGGTGCACACCTGTTTGTGGTGTGTATTACAACCTCAAAAGATGAATACACTCACAGTACCAGAAATTACATTGTGCATATTATGTACATGAAATACATATCAAGAGCTTGTTTTCAGAATGCAACTGTGAGTAATACTGTAGCTAAGTCCAGGAGCTGTGGTTTAGAGGGTTTAAGTCTCCACTGCAGTCTCCACTGCATGTACAGTACAGTTAGCTTCATCCCTAGGTTCTCCTTCGTACGAATGCGTATTGCAAGTTGTTACTTTTTGAAAATAAGTGGAGGGAGAGCCTGGTATGTGATGCCATTTTGAAAATGTGTAATAAGTTGTAATACAGTCATCATGCACGTGTATGCCCCCAGCATTGTTTACAGCTTGCATGTACTCTCTGTTGAAGTACAATGTGTTGTGTACAGTAGTGTCATAGTCATTTTGAAAATGGTCATAATGTGTGGGTGTGAATATGAAAAGTTGAAGCTACTTTGTAGAAGGGACAATATGGACGTTATAGCTCTTTCCATGCAGGTCTAGAGTTTGAGGCCATGAAATGTAGTGTTTTTGGCCACTTTGCACTGTTAATTTCACTACCTGATTTACAGTCCATCATAAATCAACTTTATTGGGAAAAAAATGTTGTTTTGGATAGTACAGCATTTAACACTTTTTCTACCCCTCTGAAGGATGGAGAAGAGGATGACAATGCTAGCGTGGGCACCATCTATGAAAACGTTGATAACTTGGTGATGCAGTTTGACTCTACGATGCAGGCAACTGTTCAGGCCATGGGCCAGGTTGGACATCACCTTAAGAGCAGTAAAAAACACAAGAAGAAGGATCGTTCACTACTCCGCCAAGCCTCTTTTTTTAAAGGAAGCAAGAGCCACAAGTCAAAGCTGACCTCAAAACAGAAGAGTGAACTCGAGAAGGGAGAAACATATTCCGGCTACCTCTATAAGAGAAGCTCTAGTGGTTCATGGAAAAAGAAATGGTGTGTGCTCAAAGGAGCAGTGCTGTCTTATTCCAAGTAAGTATAATGTGCATGTACCATGTAGTATGTGCACCTGTGCATGATATATACACTCAGGGCAGGACATGTACATTTGGGTAGTACACATGTATGTATATATACATGTATGTGCAGGTGGACCTACACTTGTAAGTATAAAGCAACAGGTTAATGTGTCAGCAGATCTGTACTACAACCACCACATGTATACATTTGTACTTTGGCTTTGCTTTGATAGCCTTGACATCTGATTCTGTCTAGCCAGCTGAGCTGCCTTGGTAGCCCTCCACTCCCTCCTAACTTCTTATGCATGCATAATAACATCCCTCCCTTGCTGCATGCATAATAACATCCCTCCCTTGCTGCACCTTTTAATTTTGGCACTGCTATTCATATAGCCACTTACCCAAAATGTCGTTGTACAGTGTCCATATACATGTATTATACATTCTTGTGCAGGAATCCAGAAGACACAGAAGGCAGAGAGTATGTTGTCCTGGATGCCCAAATAGAGAAGGTCACGGATCCCAAGCGAACCTTTGCATTCACTGTACAATTGAGGGGAGTTCCAGAACCACTCTGCTTTGGCACTGAAGATGAGCAAGTAATGAATGACTGGATAACACGACTAGAAAATGCCAGTAACACTAAAGGTGATCAAGTTTGATCTACATGTGTGTAAATATGTACAATAAGGTATTTACGGGTTCTGTGCATATATCAACTGCACATATATACATGTACATGTCCATGTACTGTATATGCTCCAGTCTATGTACATGTATGTTGTGTGTTGTATGTCTTAATTGTGTGTTTGGTGTGTTGAGATTAGGGTTCTGGGTTTCTTTCAAATCCTTCTTGGCTAGTGTGCTATACACATGTCTTTCCATATAGTATGTATTGTACATGCCTACATGCATATCTCTGTTAGAACAACTGTATCTGTACATGTACATTGTACATTGTACATGATGCCTTGTGAATCTCATGGTCTCACCATGGTCTGAATGTGAATCTCATGGTCTCACCATGGTCTGAATGTTTCACTTTTGTACATGTATATGCCTATGTACATAATGTACATTTGTACATGTGGGTTCAGCATACATACATGTATACAGCCATGTAAATTCTAAGGGAAGAGGCTCTTGTGTCAGGTTGTGTATGGCTGTAAACATCTCTATTTTTGCTAAAAGTTCTAAACGCTGTGATTTTTCTAAGCCTACTGTATTTGTGGCTGTATTAATAACATGTTTGTCTCTGAATCTGGGCACTTGGGAGAGTTGGCTAGTCATAAAAGACTCTTCAACCCATACATGCATACAACCCATACGTTGTACATGGAAATACATGTGCACAGCACGATAGGGACGTCAAAGGAATAATAAGGAGAGAAAGGCAGCACAGACAAAATATGGTACAGACCAGACAAACAGGAAATGTAAAACACCGACAAGATCTATGTCTGTACATATATAGCATACAAGTTAAATAATCAAGGGAGATGTGGATGCCCATCCTTGAGAACTCGGTACGTGGTGTGTTAAAGGACTGGCCAACTCTCCCCACATATCTGTTGTACACGTATATGTATATACATGTATGTCTTGCTTTCTGTGCTATGCATGTTTCCTATTTCTAACGTAGCTACATGTACTTATACATGTAGTGTGCTATGCACATGTATTGTAAGCATTTCACTTCCAATTTGTCGACTTCAATTTATATGTACATATACATGTATGAGAAATTCAGGAGAACATCCTTACTGCATACATGTACATGTATATATGTGTACATCAATCATACCAATCTATAGGGTGGGTTGTCAGATTTGTTTTGTGTAGTTTCTACATGTGCATGTACATGTGCAGTGTACATAATGGATCATCATCCCCAGTTCTCAAGGCTGGGCATCTGGTGTCCTGCTCTTGTGTATATTGTAGTCTTGTGTGGGTTGGTGAGCTGTGTTTGTTTCTTCTAGCTAGTGTGCTATACACATGTACATGTGCATGTCTTTCTGGATGATTAAAGTCATGCATTATACCACCAAGATTGACTTTACTTGTGTGTCAGGTGAAATGCTTTTGCCTTGATTTGTGCAGTACACCTGTACATGTACAATGTATGTATGTGTTATTTAACCAAGCTAGCTGAGCTGCCTTTGTGGCTTAGTTGGTAAAAGCATTGTCTAGAATCTGTTATAGATTGACTCCCATGTGACGCAGCCAATTTTCTCTTGCAAAATGACTGAGTTTTGTTGTGTTGCTTTGCTTTTCTCCATTGTTGTGTTGTACGTGTTGTGAATTTCTGTGAGTGAGTTGTCATGTGGAGTGATCGGCATGTACATGCAGTCAGCAGCCATGTAGTGCTTGAAGGGTGCACAATATTGCACCGACATGTACACACAATGTACATGTACACTATGAACATGTACATGTACATGTCCATAGTTATAAGGTGCTTAATCATAATGATAGATGCTACTTTAACACAAATTTTGTGTACATTCATGCCATCCTAATTCAGTACTCCATGTACATTTTCAGAGAGTCGGTAGACTCTATATGATGGATGGCACCGACATGCCCATTAGCTTTAATTAACAAAAGTAACCGCTCAGAACTCCCGAACGTGGATTTTATATATGTCTTTTCAGACAAACAGCCTTCTCTGTAAATGCCTTTATACTTTCAAGTACATTTTATTGGTACAGTGATTCTCGGAAAATTGTAAAACCACCGATTGTTCATCTTCCTCTTCTTCCTCTTTTTCTTCTTCTGATTTAGTTCAAATGGCCTACCAAGAAACTGGCATTAGTAATTCTTGATCCTTGATGCACAAAATCTTCTTGCCTTCTCCCAATGCTGTCAAAAACTCCAGGGCTACAACCTTACATGTATTAGTGTTAGATGCCATTTTCTTGTTTGCTCACGTGCCGAAGTTAGTTTTGTGCAGTGTTTGTGTTTGTCGCACTGTTTCGTCTTCTTTAGCTACGTTGCCATATATTTTGCATCCGTTTCTTTCAATGACTAACTGTTGCAGGCAACTGGACCCGCTGTTGTACTCACAGAAGGTAGTAGATCTACTTGTACAAGACAGGATGTAGGAGTCACTGACAATTGCTAGCTATCGTGCTTATAGGTATTATGCAAGGGAGGTAGAACTCTGCACAAAAAATCGTATGTTTATACACGTGTTGCTACACACAGTAAAAACCAGTGAAACAAGTGTAAAACATTTTCACTAAAGTGTTGAAGGATGTAGGGATGAACACACATGTCCAGCATTGCCTACAGACGTCCAACAGTACTTGGGTATCCCATTCTATGTGTACCCTTAGTCATATCCATTAGGTTGAAGTGGAAATATCCCAAGTGGTCCTGCTCACTGTATCTACTGTCCATCCCATCCCATCCCATCCTATCCCATCCCATCCCATCCCATCCCATCCCATCATGTACCCCACTGTACCAGGGACAGAATGGGAACATCCCAAACTGTACCACCCCCCATGCCTGCATCCCTACTGTTCATCCCATCCCAATGTACCGTAGGAAGGAAGGGACAGAGTGGGAGCATTCCAAACTGTACCACCCCTTATGCCTGCATTCCTAGTGTCCATCCCATCCCAATGTAGCCTGGGAAGGAAGGGATGAAGTGGGAACATCCCAAACTTTACCACCCCTTATGCCTGCATTCCTACTGTCCATCCCATCCCAATGTACCCTGGGAAGGAAGGGATGAAATGGGAACATCCCAAACTGTACCACCCCTTATGCCTACATTCCTACTGTCCATCCCATCCCAATGTACCCTGGGAAGGAAGGGATGGAGTGGGAACATCCCAAACTGTACCACCCCTTATGCCTGCATCCCTACTGTCCATCCCATCCCAATGTACCATGGGAAGGAAAGATGGAGTGGGAACATCTGAACCTGAACGAACCTGCATTATATGTGATTTATATAATTATGATGCACACAGAATGATATTCAAAAAAAGCCTGCACACTGTAGTTTCTGTTCTTCACGAATGTTGTGTAAATCACAAACACAGAGAAGAAAAAACATGAAGGTATCCTGGCTCATTTTTTGTGTGATACGAGAGTAACGGGAGAGCCAAGAGAACACTTGCTCGCACACTTCGGTGTCAACCTGAAGAAGGTAACACGAAGTATTTGGAAACATGTAAATAAGACATGGTACCTTGTGTAGAGATTCAAATTTGGAAGGATTGCAGTTTTGCAGGCACCATGGGTCAATGTGTCCCTTCATGTGCATTTTATCCACCACCATTTCCACTGAAGCTAGCTGTTTAGTATGTTCTGTGTAGGCAATTCGATTCGGATTTCTGGCATATTTTCGAAGGTGACATGCATCATCGTAACAGATGAACTCTGCACAATACACATACATGTGTATTAACTTTGTTTGCTCTTGTGGTAATGACAAACCTATAGTTTTGGCAGTGGAAGGATGAAGGCTATAATAGTTGTGAAGGCAACCATATACTTGGGTTTTTGATTCAGCAGTGAATAATTCGTGTAACATAAGGATGATCCCACAAGGTCGCATTCCAGCAAGTATTCCTTGATTAGAAAGGGATATACATGCATATGTAGTCATTACATTGGACACTGCACGCCACATACATATGTACCTGCTGTTCTCAGATTTAACCTAATGTGTCTGTCCTTCTCTGTGTTGCATGAAAGTGTTGTCTTGTCTTCAGACAAAGCACTGCATTATTGTTGTTATGTATTGGACATTCTATGACTGCATTTAGTGCTCACCCTCCACACTCCTGTGCTAATGGACGCTCAGTGCGCGGCTTCTTTGCTCTCTCTGACCCTTCTGTATCCTTAGCAATAGGAATGCAGACATGAGAGGTGGTACACTTTGGGATGTTCCTACTCCATCCCTTCCTTCCCATGGTACATTGGGATGGGATGGACAGTAGGGATGCAGATGGTGGGTGGTACAGTTTGGGATGTTCCCACTCTGTCCCTTCCTTCCCATGGTACATTGGGATGGGATGGACAGTAGGGATGCAGGCATGGGGGGTGGTACAGTTTGGGATGTTCCCATTCTGTCCCTGGTACAGTGGGGTACATGATGGGATGGGATGGGATGGGATGGGATGGGATGGACAGTAGATACAGTGAGCAGGACCACTTGGGATATTCCCACTTCAACCTAATGGATATGACTAAGGGTACACATAGAATGGGATACCCAAGTACTGTTGGACGTCTGTAGGCAATGCTGGACATCTCTCGGGATGAAGTGCCAAAAGCATAGAAACAAGGTGCAGCATGCATGCCAGTAGATGATATATACATTTGTATATATATATAGCATGCAACAATAATAACATGTGTAACCCCATATCCCTACATCTGTAGATACTAAGAGGGGTTTAGCGTGTTATATATTATGGTTGCATGCTATATACTATATATCCTGCCTTTGCCTGCATGCATACTGCACCTTTTTCTATGGTTTTTGGCACTTCCGTCCCTACATTCTTCAACATTTTAGTGAAAATGTTTTTACGTTAGTGTATATATATATATATATATATGTACATGACCATGAGATGCTTAGAAAGACAAAGCAAGGCAACACAACACAACAGAATGACAAAGCAGCACAATACAACTCACCCAAAGCAGTAATTTTCTAAAAACATTTGCTGCCTCGGGTGGGACTCAAACCCATGAATATCATACATGTACATGTACATGAATTTTCATATTGAAAATGTATCTTTCAGTGGTGCAGAAGATGTCCATCTGTATGCTCTTCTGTTGTATATATATGTACGTGTACATTGTAAAGTATACTTTCACTAGCACTGTTGGTGTTCTTTTTCATTAGTGGTTAGCCTTCATTGAAAGGTTTCTATAATATACATACATGTACATTGTACATGCACATATATCAGAGAGTCTCAGTAGACTCTATGTAGGAATGGTGCAGACACAGGCACACGTTAGCCAAAACGTAACGGCTTAGAACTCTTGAATGCAGCGACAATAGCCCATTTTAGAGGCATAACACATTCTATGAGTGTTTCTACACACGATAAGACTCTCAAAGTTGATGTACAATGACATATGCAAATTTCTAAAACCCCAATTTAACCATCTTAAACAGCTTCTTATTCCCATGCACAGTGCCTTTGTAGGGCTCCTCTAAAGACATGATATACTGTACTACATGTAGTACATGTACTTCTGTCTAGTTGAATGCTATTTTCTTGTTATTACTCACATGTAGTTTCATGTGACCATGAACAGCAAAAGGGGTGGTGCTTACATACACAGGCAGGCTTGCCTAGCGTATGTAAGTCTAGGCCGTCGCAGAGCAACTAGGCATACAAGGTGCTGATGAGGGCCAACCAGCCGAAACAGCTGTCATCTGTTTGCTTGGTTTGCTCTGCAGACACCATTTGTCCATGTAATTGCAAGAGAGTATATAACAAAACCTACATGTACAATGTACAACATATTCCTTCAAGCTGAGTAAATGCTCAAAATCATATTCCCAGAGCTCACTTCCCAGTAGATATGCAGTTTTCTCTATACTAGCTTGTCAAAATTTACACTATATAGGTTTAATTAATCTACAAACGTTTTTACATTTTTAGCAATAGTACGACAAAACATTGGCGGATGTAGGGATGATGTGCTAAAGCACGGTGCAGTATACAGGTAGTACATGTATATGCCTCAAGACAGGTGAAGATCGCATAGAGAGTATTCATTAATACATGTGATTCACTGTGTAGCTAATGTATCAGCATTCTGCATACTATCTGTATATGTGTACATTATGCATTTTATAATTTTGGTAGGCTGAGACAATAATGCTCTCGTGCCAGAGAGTTGCATGGACAGAGCCGCTGTACACTTGAACTTGAGAATACCTGTATGTTTTTCAATGTGGATACCATAGTAATCCCTATATACACAGTACAGTACATGCTTGTACAATGTATTTACATGTACATGTACACTTCACACTTCTAACTACATGCATGTACATGTACCTGTGTATTTGCATTTTCAGGTGATTTTGACTGGGATCAGTGGCCAGAGGATGAGCAATCTTCTCAGTACCACAGCCAGACATCTCTTGACTCAATGGGAGTAAGTACCAATACAATGAACAGCAACAATGAACAGCACTGAAGTGCTAAACCCTTGGCGTGTATATAATTCTGCATACACGAATCCTTCAAAAAAGCACATGCCCTATCGAAATGCACACTAATTGCATGTAACGGAAAGTGTACGGAAGACCATTAGGCAAAAGACAGAGACTGTTAAAGAGACAAAAGCTCGCTGCCTTACATCGAGTCGTAGCATTTAGCCTATTGTTAGCCTTTTTAGGACCCTTAGAAGGCTCTGCTGTCGAAAGTGTGCAGAATATCACTGCAGTACCCTTGTAGGATGTCATGATAAGCAAATGATGCCGAACAAAGTGTTTATAGGAAAATCCCTTCTTATAAAAGTCTTCTCCGTGTTGCACCGAAGCCGTTGGTACCTTTATTTTAATATACGTCTATAAGCTTACAGTGTCTGAGAAATAGGGCATCAGATAGACAGACACACAAAACAAATACAGTAGCCCTCTCTGCGCATGCGTGTAGAGGGTTAATGAAAGCTAGCACTAAAGTACAAAACCCTCGCCGCATTTTAAATACCTGATGGTACGTACATGTATGACAACTGAAATTATGCACATACATATGACGTTTACATAGAACCTAGTCTCGTGCCCAGACCACACCCTGAAGGGAGAGAGGGTCTGGTTGCTTTCGCCACATTTCTTGGGACTCATTAAAATTCCTGTTTGAGAAATCAAACTACCAATAACATTTGCATGCGTAGGTATTGCGAAATTTCTTTTTATTTTACGTAAAGTCCCACCTCCCTTCAGGTGTGGTCTGGGCACAAGACTACTGTACTACGTACATGTACATGTACTATAATTACTTCCGTTAGATGCGAAATTTCGTTACGTACAGTACCAAGAAATGTGGCGAAAGCAACCAGACTCTCTCCCTTCGGGCTGTGGTCTGGCCTCCCATCTATAATGAAAGTATACGGAAAATAGTGGGAATGTACTGGCCCAGCCGCAGAGAAGGCTTGAAAAGGTTGCTGCATTACACTAGTTCAGGTAGCGCTAAGTACCCTATTAGGCTTTTGAACAACCATTGAAGAAACTACATGTACTGTAGTTCTGAATCACTGTAATAGGCCTGGTGGCTTTCGCAGTAAGCAAATGATGCCATAACTGTGAATGAAGCATCTATAGCACAATTCATTCACATAAAATTCTGTGCTGTGACATTAGTTCAACGTGTAAGCTTACTTCACCGGAGAAAAAGTGGTTGCTGTAGTTGGGTTGCTCCTGCTCACCAGGAAAATATCTAGCATTCTTCTAGTACAGTAGAGGACTACATGCTACTCCTTGATTGTTTATATATAAGTGAGTTGGTGTGTGCATGCTTGATGGTTTGAACTCTGATCAGGCAACAAACATCAAATCCTCTAGTGTCAAGTTTCTGTTGTCAGATCTTGTTCACAGACTACACCTCTTATGAAGAATTGGTGCATGTACTTGAGCACTAAATCAGTGTTAGGCTAGAGAAATGGTTTATTAGCCCTCCTGTAGACTGCATCTTTAGCATATATTGTATGCACAAGCAAAATGTGCATTGTAAGTGTTACCTTCACCACACCCTACATACATGTGATGAGACACTTTCCCTTGCGTAATTCATCTTACTTGGTTATGTGATTCAGCCAAGCTAGCTGAGCTTCCTTGATCAGTAGTACAATTGGTAGTGTGTTTAAGGCACAGTGTTGTGAGTTTTGAGGCCTGCCAAAGGCAACTCAAAGAATGACTGCATTGGATATCGATGAGTTGTGTTGTGTTGCATTCAAGTGTAAACGACAGAGTACCTATATACAACATGTACATGTATTAATGTGGCATTTGTTTTGTTTTATGTAGATGTCTGAGAGTCACTACAATGTTCCCCGTACTATTCTTGCTCCCGAGGAAGCTTCACAAGCTTCTGCTCTTCAAATTCTCAGTGCAGATGATGCTATTAACAGTGGTATATATAGCGCACCACGTTCCATACCAGTGTCAGATGCATCTACCTTTAGCGTGCACGGACAGTCCTTTTCGCTGTCAGCAGATCCATTCGCCCAGTATGACGTTCCACGTCCAGTCTGTCTCACCCCTGATGAGGAGGCTATCTACGACTACCCTGAAAATGTTGTTGACATGGAGATATATGATTACCCTCCAGATGCTCTCTCTTTTCTACCACCCCCACCAGATATGTACCCTAATCCAATAGACAGCAGTCGTAATAGTGTTATAACTCTTACATCTGAATTTGCCTCTTCTGAGCGCTCCAGTCTAGCACTTCCTGAAGACTGGAATCTGCCTCCTCCTCCTGTCTCGCTATCCTCTTCAAGACCCTCAATTGCCATTTCCACAGCCTCCTCAGATGAGTACTATCAGGTAAATGTATGGCATGTCAATACGCTATTCTAAAATGCATAAGAACCATGGCCGAGGTGTATATATCACAAATAAACTTCCAAACATACATGTATATAGCAGGTGTATATCTGACACCCGATTAGTTTATACACTGTACAGTATATATACATGTACATGTTTATTTTGCATACATTGAATAAGGTAACAACAGATGTATACATACTTGTAACCTACCACACTATGAGCGTTATGCATGCATACCCGCATGTACATGTAAGAGCTTATACACTAGTCAATACAGCTTGTACACATGCAGTACAGTTTGAGTTCACCTATCAGGTCTAGATGCTTAGCCTTCATTTGTACACATTATTCAGCCCAACCAGCTCAAGCTCATAGCTTAATTAAATCAAAAGCTAGAAATCAAGTAAAATGAGTTTGAATCCCACCGGAAGCAGCCAATTTTATAATTGTTGCATTGCTCTGCCTTAATTCCTGTTGCCTTTTGCTAGTAGTATTTATACATGTATATAATTATGACTCACTTCCACAATACTATATACTTACAGAGTGCAAGGAATTCTGTGGCTAGCATGGAAGGACTGTATGACCGCCCACGAAGCCACACAACTGAAACACTGCTTGCTGGCTTGGGAGAAAGCATTGGAGGGCCAGCTAAATTGCCTACAGACACTCCTGAAAGTTCCCTTGAGTTTGGTGTGTGTCTAATGAGGGGTTACCTTTACAAGAAGGAGCGATTTACATGGAACAAAATGCACTGTCAGATTCGCAACAGCTTCTTGGAGTGTCACAAGATTAGCAGTACACATGGCCCCAGCCTGAAACTGTTCTTACCACGTAGCAGTATTACTCCAGACAAGGAAGCAAAAAGGCAGTGGGCAATCAAGGTGAAGCACCCCAGAAGGGAAGGTGTGTTGCAGTTTGCAGCAGAGAATGAAGAGGAGTACAAGAGATGGATGAATGCCTTCAACTCAGCTGCAGCAATAGAGGTACATGATGCACACATGCAAAATAAGGTGTGCAGAGCAAATGACAGACAGGCTTATTGGCAGTGTAGGGTCTGCAATGGCCTAGAATTACATACCCTAGGCCAGCCCAAGTAGTTGTGGCTTCAGAAATCCACCACAAACCACACATGCGTTACTTGGGCAAAACCCACAGCCTAACTGAAAGCCAACACTGACTGTCAGGGCCGAGAATGAAACCACCAAAGACACCCTAGCCCACTGCAGTGCTTGCACATGAAAATAAGGGTGTGCAGAGGAAACCAGGCAAACAGCAAACATCTGTTCCGGCTGGTCGGCCCTCATCAGTGATATGTGTGCCTAGTTCCTCTGCAACAGCCTCCACATTGAACAGCCCACAGGGTGGATACAGCCCACAGGGTGGATACAGCATGTCATTCACACCTTGCTGTTGGACTACAATGCTTAAACATCTATATACATGTACATATATTTTTAATGTAGGTCCAATCAGTGAACACTGTAGAAGAGATGAGGATCACTGACCTGGACATGCAGCAGCGGTGGACAACTCTGGAGAGGAAAACTTCCACACTTAAAGTACCTGACACAAGCGAGGTATATACAGTACATGTAAAGTAATCAAGAGTAATAGCCTAAATGATGGAAACACTATCAACCAACATCACTGCCAAGTCATTATTAAATGATCCTGAAAAAAACTCAGGATCCAGCTGGGATTTGAACCCAGGACCTTCTGATTACTAGTCAGACACTCTTACCACTGAGCCACTGGATCTCTTGTGGCAGAGGAGTGTAGGATTGATGTTAATATCCTAAGGATTGAGTTCAAACCCAGACAATGACTTGGCTACACAAGCAAGGCATATACAACATGCAAAGCATGTTAAACTTCAAACTCCGCCTTGATCAGATCGCCGGGGTAAAACCACCAGGACGCGAATCTGAAAGCGGAGTATATACATGTAAAGTAATCAAGAGTAATAGCCTAAATGATGGAAACACTATCGACCAACATCACTGCCAAGTCATTATTAAATGATCCTGAAAAAAACTCAGGATCCAGCTGGGATTTGAACCCAGGACCTTCTGATTACTAGTCAGACACTCTTACCACTGAGCCACTGGATCTCTTGTGGCAGAGGAGTGTAGGATTGATGTTAATATCCTAAGGATTGAGTTCAAACCCAGACAATGACTTGGCTACACAAGCAAGGCATATACAACATGCAAAGCATGTTAAACTTCAAACTCCGCCTTAATCAGATCATGTATGTGTACATTTATATACATGTACATTGTACGTGTGTTTTGTGTAGTGCATAGAATTGTGACTAAGCAGGAGTGAACCCACCTCTGTCATAATGAATTGCAGACCCATATCCATATATGTGAAGGAGCCGCATCTCACTGGCTTGGAGGCTTACTTAAAACAACTACATGTACATACATGTATAGAAAAATTGGCCTGTTGTCACGATTAGATGGGATTGCTCCACTCACCAATTAGCCAATAGCGTAGTAGCCTCTACACCAGCAGCATACCTTATAAATACATGTTACATGACATTATATCTCATCTCTGCTGTCTTCCAATTATACCTTTCCACTACATATACATGTACATTCTAAGTTGCATTTTCACTGTATTCCTTATGAGTCCCATGGAGAATTGGCAGACGCCTTCAAGCAGAGCTGGGCCGATTCTTGTTTAACCTTTGAATGTTTTGCTCGGAAGTACACAATACATGTTTTAATTACAATGACATGCATCGCAGTGATTCTGTACCTCCCAGAGCTTGACTCTGTGTATAACCTGTGGTCATAGCGAACCACAGACTGGGCTAGCTACATGTACATGTACATACATATGCATATAATATGATAGTGTTGGGGTGTCCATTTGCACTTGGGTCTGTTGTCGAAGGAGTAACTAGTGCTGCTTCTCCTTGATATTGGCAGAAGGATATAGCTTAAGCTGACATTGCACACTCACTAGTAATTGGGCGAGCAGGAAAGCCACCTATAGTCATATGGCTGGATAAATTTCTATATGGCCATTGTCACCAAACACCCATATGATATTTTCATCATCCTGTGCATGCATGTGCTATGACTTACATGACTTAATTATCCATGAGATGCTTAGAGAGAAAGAAAGGCAAGGCAACACAACACAACAGAAAGGCAAAGCAACACAACACAACTCGCCCAAGGCAGTTATTTTTCAAAGAAAAAACTGCCTCGGTTACATGTCCATTGCTCACCTAGTAGTATACATGTAGCTCTAGCCTGAAGCATTTAAACATGTACATGTACATTGTAGACATATATGTACATCTTCCCTTATGGGTTAATATGTGTCCCCTTTTTGGAAAGAGCACATGGGAAGCCATGGCAGGCCAGTTTTCCCTTACCCTTGGAGAAAAAAGGTCTTGTTGGATGTTACTATATATGGCTACCCTAAATATTGATTTTATGCTATCCTCTCTTGTGCACAGCTGCAAACTAAGCAGAAGAAGGGAGCAGCTGACCCTGCACCACAGGCGGTTCGTCGTAATACGTATTCAGCAGGAGATGAGTATATGAGTGATACCCTTAAGAGGCGTCGAAAATTCTCATGGATCAAAAATCTTGCCAAGAAAAGGGGGATGCATCATACTGCAGTTTCTGTGGGCCAACTGGACTATGATCCACAACAGAAGGAACATGCTTGGCGTGGGATACCCGATTCATCCACTACTGCTATTGTAGCACAGGAGGATCGAGCGCGTTACATTATGACTGAAGATGGAGTTGAACAGTTCCAAGGGTCGTTGAATGTCCAACGCAAAGGCGCCGACAATATGTGGGTGCGCTACTGGTGTGTTCTTGAGGATCTTGTCATTTCTTGCTACATTAGCAAGAATGATCTCACACTCACCCTCTCAATTCAGTTGAGAGGTTCAAGAGTAGCAGAGGCTATTCAAGAATGTAGGCGTGATTACTCATTCAAAATATGGCACCTTGAAAGTGGTCAGTGTCTCTTTTTTGCTGCTGATGACAACATTGAATATGGCAGCTGGTTCAAGGAAGTCACTAAAGGAGCTGAATATGTTGTGCCTCTGGATGCAGGAATCTCCAATTCCCCACTGTCAGCTCCATTCTACCACTTTGCCAAAGATGTATCCGACTCCAGTCCAAGCCAGCGCTCATCACGGTCAAGTATTGCTTCCCTCCCTGAGATCGACAATGCTTCTCTTGAAAACGCCACCACTAGCAATTCGGGTAGTGCAATTCTTCAGAGAGGAAACCTGAAGAAACTTTCGCAGAACAAGTGGAAGGATCGATATTGCCTCATTAGAGATGGAATGCTGCATATTTACAACACATCTACCGAGAAGAGTCTCTTGTCATCAGTTCCCCTTCAGGGATGTAGAGTGGAGTTGGTCAATGTCCCAAATGAGGAGGTTCATCGATTTACATTTCGTGTGGCTGCCTCTTCAGGAAAGTCCCATATGTTTTCTGCCTCATCTGAACAGGAAATGTATACATGGGCAATTACACTGCAGGACTGCTCCCACACAGATTCCAAGGCAGATGCTAAGGTGAGTACGTACATGTACATGTACATGTATACATGTACACTGTTCCTACATGTATATGTATGTGTCAAGCATGATTACATGTGTATGTATATACTACATTGTACGTACATACATGTAGGGTTTAGCTTGCATTGAGTTGCATATACATACTGTACTTGTGTGCATACCTGTCTTCCTGCCAATACATCTCTGGCGAGTTGTGTTTAGATGCTTTGTCTTTCTAAGCATCTCATGGATCATCTATTATTGTGCCTATAAATATCTGAGTCATTTTGCATGCAGTGCTTACCTAACAAATCACAATCTGCAGTGTAATATATCAGACTTCCCTAAACTGATGTACATGTAAATGCAATTTTGCGAACAAAGCAATCCATCACCCTCTTTTCCAATCCCCTTCAGTTTGCCCTAGTGAATTGAATATTTATTTGTGACCAACCATTCTTCTATATACACACTGCAATATACAATGAACTTGCAAACCAAATGATTTATCCATCTACATGTTATTTCTGTGTGTGTGTTTGCAGACCAAGGGCAACAAAAAGCACAGTTCAAGCAAGCTTAAAGATCTTGAGGAATTAGTTAGTTATGTGCCAGCAAGCAAGTTGTCAAATCCAGTGTATGCGGGATACTGTGAGGTACTGCTGATGGGTTCCTGGAATCGCTACTGGTGTGTGGTACACACAGGATGCTTATATCTATACACTAACCAGGAATCCCAGGCAACAATTCGCACAATTGTTCTGAAAGGTCAGGTGAAATACACAAGTTTTACTATGTATACCTATATACATGTATATACTTACTTGTAACATGTATACATATACCTGAATAAACAACAGCTGGGTATAATACTGTGATGTACACATACACATTTACATGTACATGCATGCATAATATGCACTTGGCTCAAATATGCTGTGAACATGGACATGTAGTTTAACATGTTCGTGTATATATATTGAAAAAGCCATATCTAGTGGGGCCAGACAAGCTATATAAGCGATCCCTGGACAGCGCTGTTTCGAGCTTATTAGCTCTCATGTACTTCTTGTGAGCACATTGTATATTTTCAGTACTAATTTCTGGAGCTGTACACACATGCCTATATTGTTCTCCTAGAAGACTACCTTGTATGCACCTTTCAATTTCCAATAAAAGCTCTCTCAATACCATACATCAACCCAAAATCATGAGCTGCTTATGGACATAGTAATCACACTAATTTGTAATTACATATGTACATGCATGTACCTGAACACATACCACTGAAAGGCACTAAAGTGTAAACACTCGGCGCTATTAGTCACGAATATACAGCTACATGAATGGGGAGTATACAAAGGAGTTGTAGGCAGAAGATGGAGTGTTTAATACTTGCATGCTCATCATCTCCGTTTTATACTTGGTTTGGGTATTGAATGCACCGACGATTTGCTTACTGTGATATCCTACAGCACTAATGCAGAGACATTTCAATGGCAGAGCCATTTTAAGGGCTAACGATAGGTTCAGAATAGAAGTCAATGTACATGTACGTAAGGTAGTGACAATGTTTACATCAGAACCCCGCCTCTTGAAAAAGCTAGAGAAGCTTGCTGTACTACACTAGCTCGTATTTCAGCTAGTGTTAGCACCCAGTTAGGCTTGTAAACAGCCATATTTACCTATGCTGTTGAAGGAGCGAGCTCGAGGTTTGCTGTAGTAGGTTTTGTGACTTTCACGGTAAGTAAAGGATGCGATAACTTTTGAATGAAGTGTTTATAGGAAAATTCGTTCTTATAAAAGTCTGCTCTGCGTTGTGCCGAAGCTGTTGGTATATGTACCTTCATCTAAACAATACTAGGAGAATGCAAAGCATTGTGCATGGGGCAAGCGGATGAGGCAAGGCCAGCTACGTTTGCACGTTGCACATGGACGCATGCGTACTGGCACAGTTGGTTGATGACATACATATATATATATATATATAAACATACAGAGTTGGCATTGAGTTCACTAGTACGGGCGCGCTGCGCTCGCCCCAATAGGCTTGCTATGTCTGAGAATAGGGCATCAGACAGATGGTACTCTCTTTGCCTTCCTATTGTCACCTATCTAATATGATACGTGTATGTACAATCCTACAGGATACGATGTCAGTGTAGGAGGACCTCAAGGCTGTAAGAAGCCGTGTGTAATTATGCTGCAGTACCCTGGTGTAACTGCTGTTTACATGGCAGTTTTGGATCAGATTGAGCTGACCAAATGGTTCAATGCACTTGAACATGGATCCAAGATGGAAAGTTTGATTAAGCAGCACAAAGCAGCTGTAGAAGCACAAAAGAAAAGAGAAGTTCAAACAGCTGCTGCAATCAGGCAACCAATGAAGACTACAGTTGAAACTAAAACAGATGAAGAAGCAACACTGCCAAAAAATGAGGAGGTGAGAGACACATGTAAATATACCTAATATTCACTGCCAAAGCGGGTGATTGTTTTAACCATCAAGTGTAGTTACATGTATATACATTGCTCTTTTTCATAACTACACCATCCCAAGAGGTATGTAGGATATCCGTAAGGAATGGTGTCTGTGTATCACAAGTGACAATGATACTCCTTGTGATAAGACCTATCTTACACCCACTGTACTATACTTCTGTATTAAAATGTAATGGAGGAGTAACTCATCGTACTCATCAGATACATTTCATTATGAATACCGAGACAGGTTATAGTCATGTAATGCAACCGAGGTAACAGCACAAACTGGTCAAAACAACACCTTTTTTGCTAATTCATGCACTTGTCATACTGACATTGTGTTTCACTTTGAGGCATATTTTGAGTACACAAGCTCTAAAGATCTCTACAAATGTGACTGCATGAAATCAAAGAATTGCTTGGTGGTTTAGCATATATACATAAGAAAACACTGGTGCACTCAGATGAAGATCACACATTCTGAACATATATGTACATTCTAAGTTTGAATTCACCTGTTTATCAGGTTGTGTGATGCTTTGATTGAGGTGCGTTGGTTGCTTTGTCTTGATTTGTACATGTATATGTGATTCGGCCCAGCCAGCTGAGCTACCTCGGTAGCTCAGTTGGTGAGAGTGTTGCCTACAAAGCGGATGGTCGTGGGTTCGAGTCCCACCTGAGGCAGCTAATTTTTCTTTAAAAAATAACTGCTTTAGGCGAGTTGTGTTGTGTTGCTTTGTCTCTCTGTTGTGTTGTGTTGCCTTGCCTTAAGCATCTCATGGATGATTAATATCGTGCATATGTTCTTAGTAGCACATCTAAGCATGTTGTATCATGAACCTACGTGCATGTTTTTTCTTTAACTAGGATAAAGAATCAAAGACACTAACAAGAGGAGAAGCACCTCTGCACCAGAATGCCACAATCCGTCGATATGAAAAAAAGATCAGGAAAACACACCGTGTGGCTAATCTTACAGAACAAAATTTGAAACAGCAGCAGACCTCTCTTTTACACTTTAAGAGAGAGTTATCACGCCTCACTTCCAAACTCCAAGAAATGGCTGACAAAGGAGATGAGCATGCCGCGAAACGACTCAAGAATCTCCACGTTAAGTTGCAGCAAATAGAAAAGATTATTCCTTACATTGGAAAATACATTATGGTTAATCGACAAGCGGAAATCCAAACTGTTGCTATCCTAAAGGAATCGTGTGCTGTAGAAGTACAGAGGGTGAAAATGAAAGGGAATGGAGCAGTTCCTCAGAGGTCAAGTGGGCTATCTCCCAACAGTGCTGAGTTGCATGATTCTACACCCAACACATCAATCCATCCAAAACTGAACACACACTTAGAGACCCATTTTGAAGAAACTGAAACCGGTAGTACTGCAGGTACAGAGCCTCCTACTCCTCAAATAGCCACAGAACCCCCTTCACAAGTTCTCCAGTCCAGTTTGCAAATGCATCTTTCATCAGATATGGAGACACTTCCATCTGTATCTGTACACACTGCTTTGCTTGATAAACCTCAAAAAATACCTGATCCTCCTTATGCAAACCTCACAGCTGTTCAGACAGAGGTAGTTCAAATACAAGATCAGATGAGTACAAGTACTGAAAACTATGGTGAAAAGGTAGAATCACCTTTCATCAGTGTAAGACAAGTGGAGAATAATAGCAGTAAGAGCCAAGAAGTTGGTTGCACAGAAGTAAAAAAATCTGTATCACCTACATCACCCCCCAAGAGTCCATCTTCTAACTATGCTGAGCTAGACTTTGCAAGAATGCAACAAAAAACTTCAACCCCTCCCAGTGCTCGACTCAATTACATTCAAGTGGAATTTGACCCTAACAAAGGGAGAAAATTAAAAGAACCTTTGCCCTCTCAAGCAAGAGACATGGACGCCACATTGGCTGACAGCGTAGATGAAGGCAAGTCAGTGTTAGAGAAAACTTTGACACCTGAAAATGCAGCAGAGGTTACTGAAACATGTCCAGTCAGCCCTGCAAAATCCCCAGCCAAATCAAGAATGTCTGCAATGCAAGATGCTATCAAGTTATTCGAACCTTCTAACAGTTCCACGCCTATAAAATCACAGTCAACCACCAAACCTGGTCCCCCACCAGTGAAAAGAAAGCCAAAACAGCAATCATCATCAGCCACACAACCATCCATTTCAACACTTTCCCCAAGTCACTCTAGCAGGCAATATATCAATTCAGAAAATGAGAAAGGTGCTGAGGACTTGTTGCAGTCTTTTAATGCTGACTCGGTTGATCATACTGCTGATGCTCAGTCAGTCACAGCTGGTACAATGAGTGTTATGGAAAGAATTAAGGTAAAGTCTATCTACATTGGATGCGTATACTTCATTGCTTGAAGTCCGTGTGTAGATTATGAATGTAGTTATAAGTTAGACAGCACTGCTATGATTGCAAACCAGCAGCATCTAAGGTTTGTGATAATTGCAGGGCTCGTGTCCATTTTAGGAGACTACTCCTTTCACTCCTGTGCATGCAATTACTGCATGCAATTATAACAATAGAGAGAAGCTTGCTGCTTTACATCGAGTTGTATTCCAGGTAGCACTGGTAGTCTATTGTTAGCCTTTTTAGGACTAGGACCCTTGTCATCGAAAGTGCATGGAATGTTGCTACATTACCCTCGTAGGATGTCACGCTAAAGCAAATGATGCCATAACTATAACTTTTGAATGAAGTGTGTTTATAGGAAAGTCCATTCTTATATGTCTGCTCTGTGTTGTGCCAGAGCCCTTCATACATTGTACCTTCATTTCAACACTGTATTGGAACACACACACACACACACACACACACACACACACACACACACACACACACACACACACACACACACACACACACACACACACACACACAGAGTAACCCTCACTGTGCATGTGTGCCAAGGGTTAACACTGTACATGCATACAGCAACACTATTGGTGCCATTGCATGACTAATACCCCATTTGTATGTGCATGAAAGTTTCACATACAATTTTGTGCTTTTTTGTCACAGGTTTTACAGAAACAGACATAAGCAGCCTTCACCCTGCACATATTTAACTATTGTTTTGTCATACTTTATTGGAAGCTTTTTACTTGTTTGTACATTTTCATAGAAGTGTTCATTGTCTCAATCAATATAAATATTATTGTAAAATCATTTTTTATGTATGATAGATGCACAAGATGTGGAGTCAATTTATGCAACTGCATAGTGGGGTAGAATGTTATCCAAAGTCCACTGTTCTCAGTAGAGACAGGCCAAACAATATACACATCCATGTTATTCATAGTACAAGCACACTAGTGACAGCATGCTCACTATTTTACACAGGTGTTTGCTTCACACCACATGCATGATAGAGATAAAGGATCGATAATTAAAGCACAAAATAGCTGGCCTGAGGTTAATCAGCAATCAGTGTGGTTGGCTACCCGCTCTGCACTTGCCATGCATGCCACTGAGTATGTATCGAGTGATGGAGAAACAACATAGGACACATTACTAATAATCTTCCTCTCATCTTCATTTCATTCTCTCTTCTTCACCATAAGCTCTTAAACACCGTAAATGCATTAAATGCATGGTGCTTAAGTGTAGCTCATGGATGCTCTATCACCACAACTATGGAGTGCTTGGAGTAGCTGTATTGACACAGCACAACCTTTAATTCAGTATACACCTTGAGAATAGCCTTTAGTAAGACTTTGATAATATCAGAAGTTAGTGCTTATTCCCATATTCACCATGGTTTACATTTTACGAATTGCAGTTTAGAAGTATAAAAAACCTATAATAGCTCTAAGTTCTGAAGATCTGTTCATGTCATGTCACATAAAACTTGTCACTGAAAAAGACGGATTCTGTGGATGACAAATTTCCTACACACAGGACATAGGTCTACTCTTTGGGCGCAGTCCCAACAGAGCAGATGGCCACACTGTAGTGCAGTATTCCTTGGTTCAGTCAGACATACTGCACATGGCTGAGCAGCACTAGCACCAGAAGGTGTTTCACTCACTACACTTACACTTTCAGGTTCTGAGAAATAGAAAGGTAAGGTAAAGCATTATTTACTGTCTGTAGCTCATAAAGCACATGTGTATATAAGGCCAGCAACACTGCTCATCAACCAAAAAGTTGTATATACACTTTTAGTTACTTATCAGAATTAGAATGTTCACTCAAGGCTTAATGATTCTATACGATCATACATGTTAGCTCTGTTTCACAAAGTGCAAAGCTCTACCTAAAATCTTTATGAGTGCCATTGCTCTACCATGTGTAGGAATTTTTTCCAACGGAAGCAAGGCTACAAATTCAGTTTGAAGTGAATCTATGATGCCTGCATTCTTATGGCATAAAAAATTCAGTATTGATGGTGAGAGTCATTATAAAACATGCTAAGAATTACCCCAGGTTACCTCATGGTTTATACTTCACCACGGTAGCAACGCATGCTACCACCATAGACAGAGAGTTGCAATCTAATCAGGGATCCATGAAATAAGAAAATTACTTCACTATTGAATATGTCTTTAAGTGGGCTGCTTACAACATTGTCTTGACCATTTTTATGTAAGTTTGACTGCCATGTACTTTTGGACTCCCCTTTCATACAGTCCACCTGACCAAAAATAAATTACGGTACTCTAAGAGAGGACTCAAGGCTCTGGAGTTCTTGAATGATCTTTGTCGTGATTTGTACATGTATATGTGATTGTTATGACGGCATACTATACTCCTGCTAACCCAACACTACCACTGAAACTGTGTGCTGTTGAAGTCAGAGTCTGAAAGTTTCAACATCCCCCTACATAAAACCACTGCAGACAGTAATGACAGTTATGCTACTAATAAGCATCTACGTATGCATTGTCCATTCAGCTACGTATATACAGCATACAGCCTGCTGCCTTTACCACCTCTCAGAAATTACACAAAAACACAATATAGTGACATTGCATGTAAAGAAAGGGATGCCTACTTTTGAGGATAGTACCATCATTCTCAAAAAATATTGATGGTGTACTTGCAGTATTCCCTGAACTCAGAAAACCTCTCCCTATTGTTATGTATTCAGACTGACATCAACAGCACACTGCTCAAACCTTCGATATGACTATGATCTAGACCTAGGTACTGTTTGCTGTCAATAGCATCATCTTCACCTGCCATGTAGTGTACAATAATACAAGATGGCTGTGTGACCATTGATAAGTTATGTCCCTACTTAGCAACAGCAAGCATGTAAGTAATGAGGGTGGAGCTCTCAAAGCTAAAACCACACCGAATCTAGCTAATTGCACAGCTAAATGATGGAGAGTGAAATGGTGCTGATATATATATAAACGTTGCATATCAGTGGTGGATTGAATAGATGTTTTGTTTGGAATACTTGGATTTATGCATACTGCAGTTACATGGTATAATAAGAAACACACCCAAGCCATCCTTGCTCTCAATCAAAACCCGACACTCAAAGCACACTCTCAGTCTCCGGCAGCATGCTGAAATGAAATGAAGATACTCACAATGCATTGCATGGCCTACAATGAGGTACATGTATTGGTAATTAAAAAAAAGCAAACCTTGGCAATATGTATGTTTACAAGGTTGTAGTGTAACTGAAGCGTCCTCTTCTTTACACATCACACACTTTTCCTTTAGCTTTGACACTGCCTTCACAAGCTTCTGTAAATGAACACAACACATTTGCTAGTCAAATTCATTTTACACACACACACACACACACACACACACACACACACACACACACACACACACACACACACACACACACACACACACACACACACACACACACACACACACACACACACACACACACACACACACACACACACACACACACACACACACACACACACACACACACACACACACACACACACACACACACACACACACACACACACACACACACACACACACACACACACACACACACACACACACACACACACACACACACACACACACACACACACACACACACACACACACACACACACACACACACACACACACACACACTCACACACAACTGCAGCATGCAGAGCACACAAAGCAGTCAGGCACCAGCCATCATCTGTTAGTGTCCACAAGTTTTTATTGTACATACACATCCAGTCCCAAGAGAAGTATGTAAGCGCCAATGGATAAATCTACATGTCATACTTCACCAAGCTGTTTTGGCTCTATTACACTAGCCAGTGCCTGGACCATTCATTATGAAGCACACACATTCTGCTGTCCAGCTTGTAAGCTTTGCTTGAATCGGCATCATAGTTTCAAAAACTTTGATGGGACAACTATGGCATAGTAAACGAATTACTGTAAAGTTACAGCAGCAGGGAAGGGAGAAAGGTAAAATCCTATGGAAACAGAAGGTAGGTATCTGGATGACCTAACAAAGACTTACACATGCCTACAAACATACAAGCTGGACAGCAGAATGCTGGAGAGTGATGACTCAGTACTTGCTGCCATGCACCTTTACATATCTACTCATGGCATGTATGTATAGCACCTCCATCAGCACAGGCCGGCCCCACAAGGAAGGAGTGGGACCTGAAGATGACTAACGTGCATGTGATGTATGCTATCAAGACCTCTGCTCCATTTCTGACACCTCCATGGACCAGGCAGTAAGCCTGTCTCCTTATAAAACTGAACATTAAGGAGGCTTATAGAGCGATACCAGTCTACACATTTCATCAATGACTCTTGTCAGGTACATACGTACATCAACAAGGCACTCCTATTAGGTCTTTATTCAGCACAATAAATATTGTCTGCACTGAAAGATGCTACACTTATGGTTCCTTCGTGAACTACTTCACCATAGCAAACAATGTAATATTTAATACAGTGTGAATTTCTTGGGCAGGGAGTTATACATAGAAACGTCTGATCTTGTCTCCTAGCCTTCTTGGGCCAGCCCTCTATTCACTTTCTGACTTACTTGTGTACATTAGAATGGCTTGTGGTGGTAGCTACAGTATTTACCAACTTATACGGTCTGCTAAATACACATTATACAGAACCTTGCAGGTAGGACATTTCTTTGCTCTGTCTGCACAGTTGTGGCACATCAAGGCATGACCACAGGGTTCAAATTTTACATCTACAGGAGCTTCACAAAGGAAACATACATCATGTCCATCTAAGTAAATGAAACAAAGTACATCAGACAACACTTATACAATCCTAAAGTCCAGATTTATAGACAGAGAAATTATGCATACATGTATTAACAAATAAAAGCCTAATACTCTCTGCCAATATTTGATGAGGTCATATAAACTGACAGGTAGTCAGTTGTTTGACCAACCCACTCAACCAAAAGTACGTACTGATTCAAAACCACCTGGAGCCATCTGGACCGCTTGTTGCCATTGAGAACAATGCAGTTTTAATGCAATCTAGTTAACCTGTCCATGGCCCAAATATGGTTCGGATACAGCCTGCATCACAGCGATCCTTCAAATGAACCACAAGTGGTGCATGGGGAGCAACATGCCTTCTGTGCTAGCTTGCAGACAGAATTCAACAACAAGTGTTTCGAGGGGCACTTCCCTACACTGGAAACAGAGTTCTAGCCTTGTTGCCAGGCTGTTTTATGGAGAATAGAGGGCCTGGGCACCACTGTTGGCTCATGCATGTGATTCCTACAAAAACATAGGAATTTGCACACACGTGTATACTTCCCATTAGACTCTAACATAGTCCTCTATTGTATATACATATACTATGATGAACAAAATCTGCTATACTTGCAACTAGATGTATTGGAGCCACCAGCACCTACGCAATTCTTCATGAATAATGCTAGCACACTGCTACACACGCAAAAATGAGGGATATGAAGTCGGTTTTGAAGCCATCTGCTGGAACAATAAGAAGTGTCTAAGTGGTCATACCAGCCGGCCAATATTACAGCTTTTAAGTCAGTGGTCATACCAGCCGGCCAATATTACAGCTTTTAAGTCCTCCAATGGCTTTAAAAGGGTCTGGTTTTGAATGATACGTATGTATATAGCACATACGATAAATTTAGAGATATATGACTTCGAAAATAATCTGCCCCTGTTTGTAAGGACCTGTTTGAGAGGTGCTTCCATTAACAGGTGGAGTCTTCACAGCGGTTATTTCTGTTGCTGCATCCACAACACCATCCTAGAATAGTAAACGGTGAGAGAGAAAATGTACAAGTTGTGGACTAATTCAAAACTACCAGCCTGTTTTAAAACAATCCAGATGGGCTTACAACTGCTTTAGAGCCATCTGGACAGCTTCAAAATATTTTTGTGAACAAATATGACTTTAACACAGACTATCAAGCTTGCTTTAATCTGTCCCTATGTTCATATTACAAGTGTTCATACCTTACCCACAGCTACATAAAGTAATGTGGTCAGCAAATACACAATTTACCTTTTGCTTAAGTGGTGGAGGAGAAAATGTAGCTGGACACTTCATGATACCATGGAAACTGGAGGGCCTAATGAACAAACATAAAAGCTCAAGCTAGTCTGTCTTCCATACATGTGCAGTGACAGTATCCAAGTGCAGTTATAGCTTATAACCTCCCCTATAAATACGTACCTTCCTAAAAAGCTTGTGACAAGAGGGATCACATCGGGGGTGCATGATTGCAAGGGAGTATTTCCCTTCACATTCTGCAAATACAGGTCAGCTCCTTCTTGCACCAGAAAACATGCAATAAGGGCACCATTGCCGATTTCTCCTATACTTTCCTGAACCTACGTAAATGGAAAGACACACTTACCATATATGTACCTTCATTCACACAGGAAACATTTGGTACATATGCAAGCTATAACTGACCTTTTTCATCTGAGGTGTATCGGCAGTAATACGTTCTGTACTGTAACTAGTGAGGGCCAAATGAAGTGGAGTGCTACCATTAGAATCTTGTATATTCAACTGTGCTCCATATCCAACTAATCTTTCCACAATAGCAAGGTGGCCTTGAAACACTGCAAGATGTAAGGCAGTCTGGTTTTCGTTGGTGCATGCATTAATATCACAGGAATCCTGCAAATACAAAAATATATAGGTGACAATCTGACCCAAATAGAGCCAACTACATGCATAAACTGGTAACTTAAGGCCCAGAGGAGTTGGGTGCAGCCATGTCAACTGCACAATTAACACATAGAGGAAAGTACAACATTGACCTCTTTCATTCATTACATATTTCTTAGCTAAGTATAATACTCTTGAAATTTAGTAGGCAGCTAGAGCACACAGTTGTTACTGAAACAGTCGGTATGAATAGACGTACGGACATTTTCGCATTGCTTAAAAGCCGGTTGAAGTGAGGATCGAGAAACTTTAGTTGTTACATAACTATAGTATTATCTTAGGCCTGACAGTGAGACTTGCAACCCAAGCATGCCCTAGGATGTAAAGTGCATTAGAAGCACTCAAATATATAGATTGCTTTGCTGTGTCACCAAGAATTATGTTTTGTGTGTAATCTTATACACTTTACGCTACATATAGGAAATCCTCTGTCTCCAACGTCTGCCCTCACATGATGTAATGATATACCCTCTTACAAATAAATGAGCAGCTCATGTATAAAAGGGATGTGGCAAGGCCAAAAATGGCAACCTTTTAAAAATAGCCTTGGAGCCCAAGGAGCTATATACGTATGTGTATGTGGAAAAACATGTCAAAAGCTATACAAAACATGGAACTATCACATGACTAGGCTCACAGACAAATGGCATTAAGTGAGGTTCACATTGCAGTTGTACTCACGTGTTTTGGTGGGACATTACATTGTGACAAAAGTATATCAAGTACATAGCGTATGTGTATATGTCTTTTGGTTTGATTACTTCATGTATATGTATGAGCATCATAGACACCACTCAGTGTACAACAAGGGATTATATCCTACAGGCTGCTACTGTCAATGAAAGCAGACCTTAGGAAGTGCAGTAACTTACACATTATGAACAAGATGGTATGTAAGTTGAATTTTTCTCGTATTTGCATGAACGTACATATATCAATTCCTTCTCAGTGGGTCACTACTGATGCAAGGTCTGTGCCACACCATCAGAGAAGTTGCTTGTATAAAAGAAGCTACCCCACATAATTGCCAGAGGTGAATTCAAATAGTGATGACTTGGCTTGACATTGGCTATACATGAACATAATATAATGGTCCACAAGTTTCTAAAGTGGTTTATGACATTCAACAGCAGGTGTCATGCTATGTCATTAGCCTTGGCCTTGTCACATACAGAAACTGACTGAGTGCACATGTATGTACATGCGCATGAATTGTCTGCAAGTATAACGTTTATAGGGACAAAGAAGCAGACACTAACTGTCTCATTGGACCTGAGGTTGTGGAAAGCATATGTGCCACCGACACTGCATGTGTACACACAAAGCCAAATATACTCTCCTGAAAGTGGTGAGGATTTTTGTCAATCAGCTCCAACCACCATTACACTCAGTTTTTCATGGCCCAGTAAAGGTGGGTCATGATGCTCTCCTACATAAAATTTCACCTTGTCAATTTATATATTCTGTACATACGTATACAGTGCCTGTACATGTGCATAATCATTGTACAGTGCATGTGGATGTATCACTAAATTTATGAAAAACAATCATCTGTTGTAAAACCGCAACCTGTCACAGGCCTTGCTACACACCCAGAAAGATAGAATTAACTGATCTCTATACAATCCAGGAACTTACCTGGAAACTTGCAGTATGTTTCACTACCTCTCAGTGTAGAGATACGTACCTACTCTGTAGAGTCGTTGATGCTCATACGTACATACCAAAATGCATGTAGATACATAACACTAGCACACTTCTTCTCAGAATGAGAATGTGAAATCTCTCACAATAGTCAGCTGAGAGTAGCCGTTCTCTGTAGAGTCTAGACCAGAGAGACAAACTCACATGGTGTCATGAGAAGTCCTTCACTTTTTGCTACTATTGAGTAAGATCCGGTGTTGTTGATGTTGTTGAAGTAGTCAGACCACTGGCGGAGGAATCAGATGAATGCTAACAAGATGATGAAAATAATCCTTGAGCTGTTTACCAACAGTCTTTCTGCAGTCCCTGTACTCCCCATCATGACTAGGGTAGTTATACCTTTTACCCTTATATTGTGCATGTATCACTCATAGAGGCAATGCAACCTCTCTTCTATTATTCTTGACAGTCCATCCCCTCTTTCCTACATAAGTACTTGGGATAAGGTAGATATCTGTCAAGGGTCTCCAGATCATTCCGTAAAGTCTGTGGTGCTTCACAGGATTTGCTGGGTGTGCATCACATCACATCAACCCTTAAGAAAGTCTGGAAGCAGAGCAATCACACATAGTGCTCAGACAATAGTATTATCCACGGAGGATTGGATACTTCAGAGATTTCCTATATCCCAAGGGTGTTGGTACACTGTGCAACCGTAACACTTACATATTAGCTATTTCATCGGGTTTAAACCTGTAGTAGGCTTTTCTCCATCCTCTGTAGGTGGATTTGGAGCCATTTTCCCAGTGACGTTACAGTGAGGTGATTCTGCTTATCAAGGCAGAACTTCCTGAATTTCCTTCAGTCTGCTATATACATGTATATTTGCGGAGAAGTCTGGAGTACCCTACCATGATCTAAGGCATCTGGAGTCAGAATGATTATGAGCATGTATTTAGCTCACAAGAGCAATATTACTCATGGTATTTTAGTCAACCACAAATGTAGTCAAACCGTGTGTGTTGACCAAATAGTACCCCTTAATTGTCTGTATGTTTTCAAATGCAAAAAACATCCATTAATGAACAGGTTATATCTATGGTTTTCTCTGGTTTTGAATCTGCTACCACATTTGCTGATTCAAGTTGGCCCAGCCACCCCCCATTATATCCACATCCATAATCTGACTTCCACATTGGAATATGCACATAAATAGTGTGTTTATTTGTGACCTGTTTATATAGGAAAAGTCTGAAACTGGGGTTAACTTACATGTTCAGCAAAAGAAGTAACAACATCAAGGTGGTTATTGAGAGCTGCTAAATGCAGTGGAGTATAGCCATCATCTTTTCGGATGTCCACATTAGAAGGGTATCGCCGAATAAAATGATCTACAGCACTGAAGCACAAACAACAGCTCATTAATATGTCATTGAATATAAAAATGCTGCAGCTGAGTGTAACCCACCATATATATATTTCATCCTCACCTCATTTGACATCATATACATACCAACAAATAACCACAAACAAGTGATCATCATTACTAGGATACTAGGAATGTGCATGCTACTAGGATACTAGGAATGCGCATGCACATATTAATGCCTCACACCATGTTGTACTTGCGGAAGTTACGTTGACAAACGATATTCCTAAATGTTACTCCAAGGAAATTGAGCGTGACTAATGACATTCCTAAAGCTTGACACCACGTACGTATGCATTGGCTGAGATATGGAGCCAGATTAGCTGCCTCGTGCTAATGCGTTCGGCAATTATTACTTACGTACTTATGTATGTCATGTCTAATTATGGTATATATATATGCATGTGTCTGGTGTATAGCATTCACCCTCAGGTTTCATGCTATGTACATATCTGATACATACCTATAACACACATGACACACCATTATTTCCTACATCCTTAGGTGTCATTAACATCCTGAAGGATGGGTGGTAGTGTCAAAATCTTAAAATGAGGCAGTAATAACATCATATATATCCCCTTGAAATATACACAGGTGTATGGATTTGGGAAATGAATAGGCTGGGCCTAAGGGGTGAGCCTGCTCCGCAACCACAACATACCCTGTTTTCATCACCGAAAAGACAGCTCCATGCATAACCCCTTGAATATACACAGGTGTATGGATATGTAGTTATACATGTTGCATGCCTTCACACATGCCACCTTGCTTGCTGATTTCTTGTACATATAATTGCACGTGTGCACAAGTTTTGAGGAAGTGCATGCACTATTGAAACACATTCCAATTACGTAAACAGAGAGATAGAAGAAGATTTCTAGGCAATCAGTAGAGACAAGAAAAAGGCTCAGTGCCTATATTAACTATTTTAAGGTAGCACCTATTATTAGAATTTTAAAGAACTTCAGGAGGCTATGTCATCACTTTCCATTAGATCCATAGTAAGCAAATACGTAACACCACAAGTTTTGAATGAAGGGTATAATGGAAAACTCTGCCCATATCACACCAAAGCCACTACGGTGGTACTGTCTTTCAACGTGTACAGACACACTCACACCTGCTGAGGTGTTATTACTCAAAACAATTTCACTGTGTAGCATTATATGCACAGTTCTACCTACGTATGTGCATCCACAAGGGAAGAGAGTAGAGAGCAATTCTCAGTGAGTTCTATAACCTTTCAGTTGGTATTACCTGGTTCTTTGGTGAATAAAGAATTCAGACGACTTCAAAATGACTAAGGTGGTGAACTGCAGAGGTACTCACTGCACATGCCTTAAAGTGCATGCGCACCATTCCCCCCAAATTTGGGGAATTCGGTTACATCAGTAAATTATCAGTAAACCTATCTTGGAACTTGCTCTCAAAGAATCACTGGAACAAAACAACCGAGCCTGCAGCCATGCATGGATACACTTTCCACACTGGATCCCAGAAATAATCAAACATGGAAATTATATGCTGATGTACATGTATGTAGGTGAAATGGTCACACACATACATACGTATTTCAAAAACTCACGATAAGAATCCTATTCTTGCAGCTTCATGCATAGGTGTAAAAAGTCGAAAATTAAGCAGAGTTGGATCGGCACCTGCTTCAAGTAATATATTGATGGACTCATTCTTCTGAGCCAGTACAGCACAGTGCAAAGCAGTATCACCATCAGTGTCCTGTAACGAAGTAGAGAAGTACTAGGCAAATGCACTGCATTCTTGGTGAGCAATCATTGTGCACATAAAATTAGAACTCACATAAAACATTATAGTATGCATGACAGAGATATTAAAAATCAGCTAATTGTAACAAATACATGGTTTGCTCCACTCATCAGTTATGAGCATTCAACATTGTAATAGTAAAGCTTTACTCTCTATAATACCTGCATCTTTGGACCGCATTTGTACTCAGAAAAGTTTACTGGATATTAACTTCAGGGGTTGGAAGCATGTACACAATTAGAGTAAACCTGTACTTCTAACAACATGCTCACAGCCGGCCTCCAATCTCTAAATGTGGGTGCGTATAAGCTGAAACGGGGGTAGATTAAGGGAGGGGTGCAAGGTAGCTCACGCACAAAAATTCATGTGACATCATCCCACAACATCGAAGTGTTTTCATTGATGTCGTGAATAGATACAGAGTGACGTCATGGATGTAGAGCTGCGTTTTATATTTTGACAGTGTTCTAGTGACAGTGCTTTTAGAACGTCCTAATGCAGCTACAGTGACCTTTCGACTACAAACATTTCATCATCCTGTGCATGTGTACAGGGTATGTCAATATTTCCAGCTGACGCTCACCCACAATGCTTTGCATTTCATTTAGTTAGTATATGCTGACACTATTAAAAACTGCGTTTCTGTGACTACTTTACATGGTCAAATGATGCTCAATGCAATGCAACAGCCTACGTACAATGCAGCCTTGTACCCAGGCTACTGTGCGAAAAATTCCAGCATTCCGGGATTACCATATAACTTTGGTACACTTTTTGCATCCTGGATGGCTCTGTTGTCACCTTCTCTACTGTTTGGCGTTTGCAATAGCTTCTCTACTGTTTGGCATTTGCAATAGCGTGCCCTTACAAGTATAGTGATCATCATTTCGTTCGCTCTACAACGTCTGGATAGCCATGACCTTGCTATGAAGAAGCAGTGAGGTTGGTGTCGAACCGCTCGCTCACAAACCTCAAGTCAAACTACCCCGCACTGAGTGGCAGGGATCAGTACATGTAGGTGACTCCCTTACCTTTCATTAGGGAGGCAGCGCCTCTCTGAAGTTCGCCTCTCTAATTATAACCAATTACAAGGGACAGCAAACAAGTTGCAGCAGTTAATGGTTGGTGTCGTGGCACACACGTTATCACATTGGGCCTTGCCTTACTACAAACGCAAACATCATAACCAACTAATATTTGAATTAATGAGATGCATGTGCAGCAGTCAGTAACAGGCTCTCCCTCTCCCTCTTACCGAGAGCCTGGGTACGAGGCTAGTCTAGCAAAGAAGAGCACCACACATGGCTCACCATATGAAACATGTAGTGAAAGTAGGTTTACCTGTTCATGTAGACGAATAGTTGGGTGATTAGCTAGTAATCTTAAAACACTATGATGCCCCTTCACTGCTGCAATAATAAGAGGAGTAGCACCCTTGTTGTTTCTAGAATTGACATCTGCATTTGCATCCACTAATAACTTAGCAACTTCATCTTCATCACTAAGGAAATCAAAATAGAGCATGAGCTGATTAGATTGAGTTTTGGATAAAAATTCAAAAATGTAAAAAAGGAGTGTATTTCCAATACTCTTTGAACAATACACTGTCATATATGCAACCTTGTCACAAAATGGAATTGAAGATTTCACAAGGATCTTTAGATCTCACGTGGAATCAGAATTCCATTAGTGACAAGGCAAGCATACAACAGTCCCACCCAAAACATTCCCCAACCCTGACTTTATTTCCACTACAGATTGAGTGTGTAATCAAAGCAATAAAGACTACATGTGTAACAGTGAAATCATCTATCATAATCATGAGTACAACAATATACCACTGTCAGCATTTACAAGTCTTTGTGACCTATCATCAGTTACACCATACAGTGAATACGTAATAAATCTATGTGGCCTTGAGACCAAGTGGATCACGTGAGTAGTGCAGGTTATGCACATGAGCAATGATATTTATTTAATTAACCTTTGAAGTGCTGTTAGATTGAGCAAAATGGGCAAAATACACTGTCATATACTTGCATTGTCATTCTGATTTCACATCAGACATAAGGTCCTTGTGAAATGGAGTACTTATACCAGGTATGTACAGTAGCCAGCAAAAATACACATAATGCGCATGCGCGATTTCCAAAATGGCAGACTGCACAGAGAGCCATACAATGCAGAAGCAGTGTATCTCTGCAACAGAGCAGTTTCAGAGAAATCCACACATTTTTTTTGCCTGTTGAGTACGTGATATCGTTTTCAGGACAAAAATTCGCTCCGGAGGTGAGATGCTGATTAACTGACTCACACACAGTAACTCACGCTGCACATGCGTGCCAAGGGTTAATCACGTCATTTACATACAATCATACAACACTATCACTTGTGGAAATGATTGGTTTCTCATTGTATAAATGCACAACATGCAACATTAAGAGGAAACTCCCTGACAGACGGAGACAGACACACTGAATACTCTTAACACTCCATTGTACATGAATGAGTGTTAATGGATATTACTGAACACACATGCCCAACACAGGCATACATAACATATGTAGCCTCGTTCCCAGGCTCTCTCTCCCTCCTCCACACATATAATTCTATGTATGACCTTTGACCCACCAGAAACAGAGGGGAGAGCCTGGTCCAAAATGTCATGTGAATGACATCAAGGGTAGAGAGAAGGTAGAGAGAAATTATTGCACATAGGTTGGCCCTACCGCAACCTCCACACGCTAAGCTAGACCATTTACAATGTTGCTTCTTTACGGTCACTGCGTTCTCGATCTATGTAGATGAGATGGCTTCCGTGGTCGCCCTAAGCCGCTGTCATACTATTGCAATACCAGTGTAAGCATATATACACTATACTGCTATACCCGTATACGTGTATTATATACACTTCTCCTGCTATTTTAAGGCTATACAGCGTGTGTGTTTCGGCCACTATAGAACCACACCACTTCTTGAGACATCAACTGGTCCTAGCTGGAAATACAGATCCCGCCAGGACGTCTTTTTTACGCCGGTTCAACTAGGCCTAAACACGTAGGTGGTATACTGCTTGACGGCAAATTGAGGCCGATTTCACCCACGCATACTTAAGTTCTCTCTGCCCTTGACGTCGGCATTTTGGACCAGGCTCTCCCCTCCATTTCTAGCGGGTCAAAGGTCATATGTAGGGTGAGGCTGGGGACGAGGCTATAACATATGTACCTTTATATAAAACATACACACACATACGTACACCTACATGATGTATATGTACACATACTAACCTGTATGCACATAAATGTAATGGTCTATCTCCATCTTCATCCTGCACAAGACAAAAATACACATTTCGGCACCAATAGACTCTAATATGTCTTTAACAGCATGTACCGTCAGAGGGAAGCAAAGCCAGCAGGGGAAATAACAAAACAGGCAGGATGGCAGGGTACAAAACCAATCATTAAGGTTACAGGTATGTAATGGATCTAATCAAATATTCATAAAACAGCAACATGTGTCCCAGCTAAACTATAAAAGAGATATTTATATCACTAAAAAGCCAGATATTTGCTGTTTTCCACCAGCAGCTAGAACAGTGTCTGCCTAGTTGGAGTTAGATGTGGCACGCATTCAACTTGGGACCTCAAATCGTAGAATTTCTATGTCAACTTTTGAGCTACATGATCCGTCAGAAGTATTTTACGCTGTTGAATCTTATTATACGAATCCTACAGGCTTCACCCCATTCCACTTGATGTTAGGGCGACAAGCAAGAGTGCCCATTGATATTATGTATGGCACACCAACACCACCAATGACCCCAGTAACTGAGTATGCTGCATGTCTGAAGCAAAGACTAGAGAATGCATATCAACAAGTATGTGAAAAAATGGGCCATGACCTTGATAGGCCGAAAGATCTTTATGACAAGAGAATTCATGGGAAACCTCTAGCAGCAGGGGCAAGGTGTGGTGTTTATGACAAGAGAATTCATGGGAAACCTCTAGCAGCAAGGGCAAGGTGTGGTTACACTGCCCAGCAGTTCGAGTCTAAGAAGCTTCACTGCCCATGCAAGGGACCCTTTCGTATAATCTGGCAACTTTCAGATGTTACGTATCGGATACAAAATGTAAAAAAAAGGCGACAGAGGATGGTAGTCCACTTCAAACGGCTCAAGCAGTGTCCCGAGAATGTGCGGGAAAGTCCACACCAACAATCGGCACCACCAGAGGATACATTCTCTAACACTAATCCGCCGCTTCCTCCTGGAGGTAACCTGATTATAACGAAAGTAAAAATGAAAACATCCATTCAGACCGGGAACAAGTAAATCAAAGGGGGCCCCCAACAAATAATACACAAATATCTCATAATTACCCGCGTCAAAACAGAAGACCACCTGACTATTACCACGATCATGTCTAGAATCCGGGATGGATTCTTACTAGGAGGGGAATTGTGTAGCATGACCCTGCCAACTGTGTGCATGTTCTGTCATAGTCTAATCGTCTGTGTTATCATGTTATTTTGTATATCTACCTGACTCTACATGTCTATAGTCGACTGTACACCTATATGCACAACTCTGGTCACCCAGATACACACCACATTTCTATATCATACTAGCTGTAAAAGCGATCACAATCCTGTATGAAGGGTTGCTCTAATAACTAGTATAAGTGAACATGCAACCCTAGTGCACTACATGGCCCTAAACCCATGGAGTCTAGGTTGAGAAGCCTGCAGCATGATGAGGGGTGCCTTATTTTCATTCCAATTGGCACACCATAAGCCCTACAGCCTTGTACTGTTACCTCATAGACATTATAACCCACGAGGTATGATATCTACATTCGTTTGCTGTGCTCAGCCAGTTAGGTGGAAGTACTACCCACACTGTTAATTGCCAAATCTAGGGTGATGCATGTGATTTTCACTGGGGTCATTCTCTGTCTTAAGCCACGTGCTTAAACCAAGGAGCTAGAAACTACTTTCCATTGTCCGCAGTCTACACCCAGTTAGTTCCTTCAGCTCCTCACCCTCTCCCAAGTCTGGCCACTGTGAGTTGCTAAAGCAATGTAATTCTCAATGAATACAGTATTTACCATTTTATTTCCCAGTGCACATACTTACATATGTCAATGTAGTTAAAATGAACGCAATAAAGTGCAAACCCTTGGTGCATATAATGAAGTGTAGACCTGTCTAAACACAGTTAACGAAGGAGTGGATGTCCTCCTTTTATGGCACACACCATTTGCCACATCAACTTTGCATTAGTAACACTCACAGACTGCCGTATTTTCTTGCATGTTGACCAGCGGAAAGTTCGCACCTGAGAGACTGCAATGTCCTATCAGAGAGTTCCCGCTGACCATGTCAGCTCCAGCGACTGCCATTCCCACCGTGTTGGCTCGAGTTGTACTGCCTCTGCAGGACAGGTACGTGGCTGCTGAGCAGGGAGAGAGATTTGGTTTGGCTCCAAGCAGTAAGTCATGCTCATCAGCAAGGCAGGGCTGAGTGGAGCAATCTGTTAGCTGCTATGGCTATCATACGTACGTGTATGTATGGAGCCCCCTAGCAAGCTCATGGCTGCAGCAAGCATCATGGTGGCCCACCAGGCAGGGTGTGTGGGTTAGCACCTTTGCACTGCTATCTTATCTGTTTACGTACAAGTCTGATTGAGCACACAACAACTAGTGCCCTGTAGCCGCTATATTAGCTTACCTCACAATGCGGAGGGGGGGATGCAGTGAACCCACTCTTTCATCACTCTAACAGAGATACGTAACAGAGATCAGTCAACCAAGGCCTGGTTCGTCACTGAAGTGAGGAGAGAGCCTTGATGTCACTGGGTCTCAGTCAGGCCCACTATGCTGCTATATCACAGCTTCTGAATCTGAGCAGCCATCGAGGATTTAATAATCCAAGCGTTGGGGCACTGGTCCAGTGCAGCCTTTCTTTCCTATGTCTGCATACTTGTAGTATTGATTGGTTGTGTGCATGCATTTTTGTAGTGTTGTGTCCGTACCCTCAACCTTTTGAGTGCTATAGGAAAAGAGAACTACACTCTTCTACATAACCTTGACCCCCACACAGTTGAGAGATAAGACTTTTGACGAGATTCTTGCTGTGTTGAAAAAAACATTTTGAGCCTAAGCCACTCATTTCTGAGGGCTTCAATTTCAACCAACGCCAACAAATGGCAGATGAATCAGTGGCTGACTATGTAGCTGAGCTCAGGTGGCTGACCATACACTGCAAATTCAGCACTTTTCTGGACAACGCGTTGCGTGACAGATTTGTGTGTGGACTGAAGAGCGAAGCAATTCAAACAAAGTTGCTAACCGAGGCCGACCTCATCTTAACGAGCTATTGACATAGCTCAAAACATGGAGTCAGCAGCGGCTAATGCGAAACAACTGAAAAGCTGTACGAGTGCAGAACTGAGAGCTGAAGACATCAACAAACTGCAATTGATCACTAATGCGAAGAGTGGGAGCAACAGTTGTTATAGGTGTGGGAAGCCCAACCACCAACCCGCCCATTGTCATTGGAAGGCAGCCAAATGTCACTATTGTGGCAAGATAGGCCACCTCCTAGCTGTTTGCAGGCAGCACCTGAAAGAACATAATTCGAAACTGGGGGCTCCCGTAAAAACAGTGGAGGTAGAAGAGTTGTGCATGCCTATCGACCATGTTGTTGAAGTTACGAAAAAGTCAAGTCAACTCTTTGAAGTGGATTTATTGCTAGAAGGAAAGCCACCTAGCGTCGTACCCAGGCTCTCGGTAGAAGGGAGAGGGAGACCCTGGTACTGAATGCTCACGCATGCGTCTCATTAATTCAAATATTTGTCAGTTATGACGTTTACGTTTATAGTAAGGTGAGGCCCAAACGTAATAACACACATGCTGCGACACCAACTGTTAACCGAGAAAAGAAATTACTGAGACAATGGGTCCATTATCATTATCATTCAAAATAAAAGTTTTATTACTTTTCTTGTACCTTAACTTTGTGTGTGCCTTATTTTCTTTTAGGAGGGAGGTATTGTAGTATTTATTGGTTGTGTGTATGCATTTTTGTGGTTTTGTGTCAGTATATGTGCTGTAGTGTGCACGTTGTCAGTACAATTGTTCAAGGTCAAATGTCAAGTACAAATACACATACCAAGAGAGTATCTCGCATAAACATCAAGACAGAGAGTATCTCGCACAAACATCGAGACGGCTCACAGCGAGAGATCTCAGTCGACCGACCAGGGCGTTCTGTCTACTCAGCAGTAGATCACTGGCCAACAAACAGCCATACAGTTGCATGATGAATGCCATAATACTGTATTAAAAGCCAACCCTTATCGAAGGACTTCCTCCAAAACAAGTACCGACACAAACTGTGAACTCAGGGGTATTAAGGCATGATTGCACAATTTATCCAGACACGTTAAGATTACATATTCCCAATTAACGTGCGCGCATATTATAATGTATAGATTTTTGAACTTTGACCTTGGTTCTTCCTTCAATATACGGACTGCAACCGTTGGTACACTCGGAGTGGTGGTGTGGGAAGTGTACTGTGCAAGTATCAATGTATTTGTGGGCTGTGAAATGTCTGAGAAAGTCTTGTGTAAACCTTGTTTTTGTTACCAGTCATTAATCGGTTGCCCAATTTCTTTCCCCAGCGAGATTATAATAGTTCTACCTGTGTCTGATTACTTGTTGCTTCTACTACTGTGCGGGAAGTGCTGCTCTCAGGCCAGCTAAGATGTCTACTTGAAACACTTCCTCGTATAGTCACGTAACTTACTTTCATTTTCAGTGTGTGTGTGCTTTGTGTGTACTTTATCATATTGTTTTTTTTGTAAATGTACATATGATGTTACATGTCTATAGTTTTGGTCAAAAACCAAGAGGTACTTGAATGTATGGCAGTCATGCCTTAATACCCCTGAGAAATTTAAGGCACCTGTGTTCTTTCCCTCCTCTTAATTCCACTGTAGTAAAATACTGCACGTAGCAGTCATTCAGGGGTGTTGTCTCCAAGAACACCTTGTTGCCATAGAATATTTTCTTCATCTTTATTAATCAAACTAGCATGCTTCACAGCTGCACCAACACCCTCATTTCCAAGGTGCCTGAGGGATCAACGATCGAATGTATCCCTCTGAAGCGAGAATAAGTAGTATCCATAAAATTGGGAGAGTCAGGGGATACATACTTTCGCAATAGGCCCCCAAGTAAACACAAAATAGTTGAAGCGGGATACATCTTTTGTGCTGGTTTCACACACGTAGTGTGGAAGCCAATACAAATGGCACCTTACATAGAAGAGCTTCAGGGCATTTGTTGTCGGGATTTGTGGTGTTTCAAGCGTCTTGCCAAGCAATAAACTTCTTACAGGCACAATCGTTGTTCTTAGTATTCGCAGGAACGAACGGAACGGCTATGCACTCGTAGTCCACCTCGCTGATCTCATTAGACACAGATGGCTGTAGTACCTTCCACTCGTGGGTCCGCCTCATTGATCTCATTAGACACAGACAGCTGTAGTGCCCTCTGCTGTTACTTAGCTTTTCTTGACTCAGAACTAAGTGCTTTAGGCCTCTTGTTCAAGGCAAGCGAGAGTTTCCGTGGGGTTGGATCTTGGCTTTTGTCAAACGTGTCACTGCAAACTAAATCACTCATTCCCAGATCAAATCGACAGGGCATACACTTAGTTGGGTCGATTATGCTCAGTAACTTTAGTTCCACAACAACAGAATCTCAATCGCCCATCCGACTACACGCTTACTCTGTAGCTAGCTAGCTAGCAGCTCTATGCGCTTTCTCTTTCTCAGGTGCGCGCAGACTAGAATTTCAGTAGAGCCAGTCAGTTCGCAAAAAAACATATAAGGAAGCATCATACAAGCCATGTACGATGTCGTAATGCTTGCGGTTTATGTGACGCACTCGTGACTCGTGACTACAACTATAACTTATAGCTCAACTCTGAATTAATCCTCCTTTTTTAGAGATAAAGGTAAATCAACAACATGAAAAAACAGCAACCTGTCACATTATGAGACTCTAATGATCGTCTACATTACTTACTGGAACACGATCTAGCTTAATGTTTATGAATTTAGCAAGGATACACACTAGGCAAAGCAAAGACAGACCCGTATGAAACCGATACAACACATGTGCATGCAAGCCATAAATTGAGTAAGAATCAGTCTTGCAGAGATCTTTACACTTGATTCAAACAAATTTTGACCCTAGCATGTTCAAAACCCCATACAGGGCAACTATACTACTGTGGGACATCTAGCTTCATAAGACCTCAACTACAAGCTAACAAAACACACCAATGGAATATACATAATTACAAATGTATGTACCTTGATTTCCAGGTCAGGATTAAACTCCAGAAGGCACCGAACAACTTCTACATTTCCTTGTGCACATGCACAATGGATAGCAGCTTTACCAGCAGCTTTAGTATCAACCTGCAAATATATCAAAGAGTAACATTAGAAGCCCGTGGCTGGTTAAAAGAAGCACAAATGATACAGCTTTTCACATAATATATCTTGGAAAACAGAATATCCTTAAATGTACTTGAGAACTTTCTCAGTTCTGCCAGTTACATATGTCAAACAAGAGGCAGCACTGGAATATGTGCATCTGTATACATACACACACGAATGTAATGCATTTATCATTTGTACTATACAGGTACTTGAGAGCATTTGAAATACACTTGGGAAAACACATTACGTACTTGCGATGGGTGTTTTCTTAAGAATTCTCTTAAAGTTCCAACATCTCCAGAAGCAGCAGCAGCTACAATTACAGCAGGATTATCCAGCATTGAGAGAAGCTTAAGATGGAGACCCAGGTCCTCTCCATCTTCCTCGGGAATTTCAGCTGTAATAACGAAAATTATTCCTGCTTATACACGTACACATCCGAAATGAAAGCACTAAAGTGCAACCCGCAGAGTGTTGGGAAGAGTATATAAAAAATTTCCAAGGATGTGCATGCATATAATGTAGAACTCTGTCTCTGATTTATAATGAATAGTAAAGGATATACTGGCTTAGGTGCACAGAAATCTAGAGAAGCTCACTAAGACATTACATGCGTTTGCGCATTCCTAGTATAAAACTGATCCTATCTCCTGAATGCTGCAGTGAAAACCCTCTTTGCACACAAAACCTGTTCCAAAAGCACGGGCAGAGGAAGATTACTGCAACAGGAGGGGCACACAACAAAACTGACCTGGCTTCTAAAATAATGGTGCATGGGAGCAAATTGCATTGGGTGCACGCATTTTGGCAGGGAGCGATTTTAAAAAGTGCATATTCGCTCTGAAACTTTGTCACATTTGTCAACACACAGACAGTGTTGTACTAAATCCCTATTTTCTTGGACAAGTAAAGTAAAGTGAGATGTTCCCTCAGGCGGAATGCTATATATTGTGGGTGAGTGGAAAAGGCAAGGCCAGTTATGTTTGCGTGTAGTGCACAGGGTCCATATAAAGTAATATGCAGGGACAGTACATTGCCCGTCACATATATAGAAACGACTAGGTTGGCTCGCTCCACTCACCCAATCATGTATCTACCAACTGTATTGCATCTGTACTTCACATACATGTACTCAGGTACAAAACATGCGTTAAAAAAAATGCTTTCTGCAGTATCCATGAGCTCTGGTCTGTACTTTGTGCTAGGTTTTATGGATTTGGTTGCCCCTATGTAGTCTACCAAGCATAGCAACATGTTGCTTCATACGTTGATATTACCTCTAATGAAGCAGTTCATAATATTTTACATACGTGGAGCTTCAGAGAGCTCTTCTGGTGGAGCAAACGAGAGGCACTGTGGATTGTAAGTCCAAGTTCGTGAGTTCACAACCACCCTCACATCACCAGTTGGGAAAACTTTCAGAACACGGCCTACTTGTCCAAGAGACTGTGAAAAGAAAAATGCCCATTATTTGCTAATTGCATAATTTTACGCTTATCACACAGTACGATAGTACTGTGTATATAGGGATTGCTATGGTCTATCCCCATTGAAAATCAAATATAAGGATTTTGTTCATTTTCACTTTCAATTTGAAGTTGATTTCACTTTTAATGATATCAAGGTGAAGAATGTGTAAAAAATAACCGGTATACTAAAATTGGTTGTTTTGTGATGTAAAATGTGTGTAATAGCTTAAAAAGTGCTTTTCACATTTTTGCCATGTTTTCCATCTTCTTCTTCTTCTTTTGAAGAAGCGTACCTCAAGTGGTAATGTATCATTACAGGATAGGGAATAGAGGTATGTTAACCCTTGTAGTTCATGCACTACTGATCTTTATCTCTCCCAGTAATGTATTATGAATGAGGATAACTAATGAGCAAAACTCAGCAACCATGGTAACCATCAACCTGAAAGTTAGCATGTGTAGAGATATCATCCCTAAAGTCTATTTGACTTTACCTGGGTCCTTGAATTTTAGCCATAACTCTCTTATTTTTCAGCCAATTTCAAAATAGCAACTACAATTGTATTCCTCACGTTTTGCCACGTCTAGTGATAGTTCTCACTAAACCTGAAACCTTACCGGTCAAAAGTTAGCTGTATGTCCCATAAGAAAAGTATGGAGATTCCATTGACTGCAAGGAATGTAGTGCGCGCGACCTCGACTGTGCGTGCGCCATTTACGCGCGCAAGGCTTCTAATGTTTTAGCACGAGGAAGTAGGGCTGCCCGGGGATTTGCAGGTTAGTAATACTAGCTACAGTCCCATATTTAAGATGCTTACATGAATACATACGTGGAAAAGGTTAAACTAAGCAGAACGGGTAGGAGGTTACACTCTTTCTGTCCAATTGCATATCAGATATATGCACATTGACATACATAGCTATACTGTCCTAAGTATCGCTCGCTTTAGCTCATACTTCAGATATAAACCTCCACAGGAGCTGCCAGCATTTGGACACAGACAGGAGAAGGTGAGTTTTCATCCTTTACAGATCACTGGAACCCGAAAGGTCTGTGTCTTGTCCAGGTAAAGTTGAGTGGGGCTCCGGAGGGATCATGTGCAGAGGTAGCATATCCCTCAGAAACTGGGTGTCAAACTGTTCTGTTAACTGTCGTCTGATGTGTGTGCAAGTGCTGTCAGTAGATGTTGATGGTTCATGTGTTGGTGTACTTTGTGTATGTGTAGATGTTGAAGGTGTCGACTGTTCGTAGGTTTGTGTTGTATGTTGAAGTGCTGTAGTTATCAATCGTCTGTCATCATCATCTATCATACACTCCTCATCTTCCTCGTCATCACCCAATTCAATCACCATCTCCTTAACTGCGTCTTCCAAAATCCCATCCTTGATGCTCTGGCCTGGATCCTTCAGGCAAAATGGGTCAGGTACCAGCTGCATTATCTCGACAACTTTTTAACAAAGTGGCAACAAAAATGCACCTTCAGTCATTGATAGACTCCCTGAGTCATGCAGCCTCGGTCATCATCCCTGCTCAGATATTCCTGGGGTGCATGAGACAGATGATATCAGTGCCAAAATGTCAGCACTGTCGGAAAAAGCAGTTTCAGTCAGATGTGCAGTGGTGGGCATGCTTCCTGTTATGGTGGAATGGGAGGACCATTCTCCTCCCACCCCAGGCAGTGCACTCCTTCTGGTCCAATGATTCAGGTACCTGGGGCTGTGGTGCTCTCAGTGACACCACGCACTGATTCCAGGTCCAGTGGCAAGAGTCATGGGCCACACCACAGGCATATGCATCTGAACAGCAGAGATATGTGCAGTTCTGTGCCAATGCAGGCCTCCAGCCCCTACCATTAGTAGAGCAGACTCTGTGCATTTTCGTGGCACAGCTGGGCAGAGAGGGTGTTGTGCATCCTACAATCAAGTCATATATGTCAGCAATACAGCATTTTGTAATTCTCCAGGGACAGGATGACCCATTCCAAGGAGACCCATTCCCCCTCCTGCAGTATGCTCAGTGGAGTGAGAGTCTACCACCAAGCCCCAAGGCAACCACGAGTGCCAATCGCGCCAGCAATACTATGGAGCCTCTGGATATCACTAAAGCGAGACTATACCATGCTGTGGGCCATATGTTGCATGGACTTCTTTTGGCTTTATGCGAGCTGGGGAGTTTGTCGTAGCACAGGCAAATGGTCATCATCCTCTCTGTGTCTTCAGGAAATTGCAGCTGACAGTCAGCAAAACCTACCGACAGTCCAGGTATCCTTGAAACCGACAAACTGACTGGTATAGGTTTCGTGGCGCTCAGAGTGGGGCACAAAGTGCTCTACGGTTAACCGCACCTACCTCGCACGGGCTGCGAGAAGACCTCTCGCACGGGCTGCGAGAAGACCTCTCGCACTTGACGAGCTCTACCAGCGAAACGCGACATCACTTCAGCTTAATTCTTAGTATATGTAGACTCCATGCTTAGTTCTATACTGTCGCTAGCACAGTTTGTGCTGGTAGCGGCTCACTTCTCAGGGGGGAGCTCTAGAAACTTACCGGAAATCGAGCTGCCGCTAATTACATGATGGAATGCAGTCACGTAGACTACTTCCGATTTTTCAATAAATCTCCATATTCTGTTACTTGGCGGTACAGCTGGGTGGTTGCACGTCTCAAACAAATAACACCATCAGCCATTGGAATACACTGTGCTGCACATGGACTTAACATAGTTGCTTCGCATATACCAGAAAGTGTTCCATACATTAAAAAGTCACAAAATCCTTTGCGGCAATTGTTTGATTATTTTGATAATAGTGCAGTATGAATGGCAGGCTTACAAGCAATAAAGAATCTTGTTAAGAAGAAAGGACGGCTTCTAGCTCCATGCCCAACCAGGTGGCTTAGTACTGAGAGAAAGGGTAACAAGACTTAAAAGTTGCTATGTGTCTGTTGTTCTAAGCTTGCAGAGGGAAGGTGAAGAGAGGTCTGATGCAAAAGGTGTGAGACTTAGCAATGATATCACTGAGTACAGATTTTATGTACCAGGCTGCTGTTATGTGACACACTTCCTCATACATCTCATTTGTTGTGCTTTCAAATCTGTGACTATAGTATTATACCAAGAATGTTCACTAGCACATAATCTAGGAAATGAATACTTCAGGGAGTCAATTCAAAAACCCTATCTTCGACAGCTGATCAAACAACTCAATGATAGATTTGAAGACAAGTCTCTCATGTCAGATTTTGATCCAGCAAATATACCACTAGCATCCCTACATTCAGAGGAAGCTGATGATATTGACGACCTAAATCTGTATGGAATGATAAGTTGAAAGGCTGTTTACACAATTCTGGAGCAGTGGCTATTTGTTAGATCTACAAGAATGTGTAGGAGAATGAACTGGTTAACCCTTGGAACGCATGCGCAGCGAGGGTTACAGTAGTTGGGTCTGTCTGTCTGTTCACCAACATCTCACCTCTGGAGCATCTCTTCATCCTGAAATGATATCACGTCCTCAACGGACAACGAAGGTCAAAACAATTGTATGGATTTCTCTGAAACTGCTACATTGCAGAGATACACGGCTTCCAGCATTGTATGCCATGTATACAGTCAGCCATTTTGGAAAGCACGCATGAAAACTCATATTGCACGCACTACATTCCAATAGGGCTACACATAGACAACTGACAAATAACATACAAACCACCTACATGTACCACAACACACCTAGAAAAATGGGGGAGTAAAAAAAATACTAAAGATAAAAAAATTTAAAAATGAAAAAAGGCGGGGCATGTAAATAAAAAAGGTAAAAACAGATAGAAAATGGAGATAGAAGTGTTAAAGTATAGATAGAAAAAAGAAAGGGGGAGAAGGCAAACTATCCCCAACCATGAAAGCTCACAGCAACCTAGTCCAACTTGAAACCTCCCACAATAGTGGGTCGGAATCCAAGATGGCCCCACTAGTTAAGTAGCACCTGGCCTATTATTGTAGGACATGCATACCACTAAACTGAGGGGAATAGCAATCAGTGTACTACTCCTGCCCACACAGGATATGTACCTGATCACAACCAGGTCACTACAAACCCACAGTAGGTCCACAACCTCCCTGTATATACAGGCAGGACCCAGACCAGAAATAGAGCCTTCTTAACAGTCCCTACCACTCCCACCGTATAGTGGGACTAGCAAAAGACCATGTTAGATAGCAGTCTACACCTCACCTACAATGTAGCAGGATCAGTATAAAACCACATGAAAGAGATGGAAGTAAGACAGAAGATAGAAGTAGAAGAAGCAAAGAGGGAAGTTAGGACTAACAGTATATTTGTAAGAAATGGGGGTGTCACTGAACTCAGATGCTCAGCCTTGAGAGCTGAGAATGGTGGTTTAAGATCTTTTACGACCGGTCAACTCTCCCAACCCATCCGAGTTCAAGTGACCTAAACTACACACTCAGTAAAAACCATACAGAAAACATATCTTATAAAGGGTAGCGGCAGGGGTAGCAACAACACTGAGATAGAGAGTAGAGAGAGTAGACTTTCACCAGAGGTAGCAAAGACAGGAATGACCATAGCCAATGCAATAACGTATATATATATGATAGCTAAAAGAAATCGGTATAGTGTAAAGGAATTTAAATTAATGTTCATTTGTTCTCACATGCCTAGATGTAACATGGGCAGTCAAGTGAGACAATGCACCAACTGGCAAGCAGACTCCGTCCCATATATGGTTCTTTACATTATGCTTAAATTTACTAAACACATTACAATGTCGTCTAGCAAACTTCTTAAAAGTACGGCAAATGACGGAATATCGGAAACCTTGCTGAATTAGTTTGGATGTAATCATATAATTTCTACTACAAAAATCATTATAACTATCACAAATTCTACCGATCCTAACTAGCTGAGATATATACACGCCATATGCAGGCTGTACCGGTATATTCCCACATAAAAAGGGGAAATTAACGATGTTAAACCCAAAACTATCTCTTTTGTCAAATACTTTAGTAGTAAACTTGTGATCTATAATTCGTATGCATATATCCAAATAGGAGAGCTCACATAATGATTCAGTTGTTCTTTTAAGGACTAGTTCTGCAGGATATATATTAGGTATCTCCTCCTGGAATCTAGTATTATTCAGAGTAAGTAGGTCATCAATGTATCTTACTGTGGTACTGAATCTCTTAGCAAAGTTAATATTAGTCTTAATGAGACCCTTCATAAAATTGTATTCGTAATAAAACAAAAAAAGGTTAGCTATTAAAGGAGCACAGTCAGTCCCCATTGGGATACCAATACACTGTCTGAAGACTCTGTTACCCACTTCTATAAATATGTTGTCCACCAGATATTCTAACATATTCACCAATTCATTCAATGTTATGCTCCGTTCACCAGACTGAGACTGTGACCAGTATGCTATCCCCTGTCTGTTTATGTTTAGGTATTTAGCTCCTCTTATTGTATATGCTTCTTTAACTAAAGTATTTAGATTATTTTTTAAAGAAGAATGAGGAATACTAGTGTAGAGAGTAGAAAAGTCGAAGCTATCAAAGTGGTATGCTTTAGAGGTATCATTAATCTTTTGTAAATTATGAAGGACCTGCTGCGAGTTCTTAATGATCCAGAAACAGTTCACTCCCGTATTCTTAAAAATGCCTTCACAGTATTCCTGAAAGTGAACTGTAACTGTAGTTAGACACGATGTTAAAGTGTTAGATAACGATTTTGTAGTGCATTTGTTGGACGCAGCAATGAACCTACTACCATAGGGAGTTTTATGTAATTTTGGTAACCAATAAAAAGATGGTAACTGTTCCATATTTTCCTTAACTGGAATCCTCATCTTCCCTACGATATCCTCCAGATGTTTATTGACTATTTGTACATTTCTAGTGTTCTCCATTATATATGTTGTAGGCAAGTCAGGGTTACTAGTTAACTCCTTTAGGATGACGTCTAAATAATACTTCTTACAGACTACTATTACATTACTACTAGCCTTGTCTGCTGGAACCAACACAAAATGTTCGTGAAAGGTTTTTAGGTAGCACAGATGTTTTGGGTTCTTCAAGACTTGTTTCTTACGTTTATTAATGCATTTCTTCTTCAACATACCTATTCTATTTTTAATACAGTCCAAAACAGCATTTTTCCATTCACTCAGTACCCTTTTATCTACCTTACTACTTTTGGCCCATTTATTCCTATACTTAACCACAGCCTCCTTGCACATTTTAAAGTTTAGGTTCCAATTAATATTATTCTGTTCCCTATATGATGGTCCTTTCATTATAAGTTTCCTTAAAGCATAGTCTGTAATAATTTTAAGGTTACCTGTAACCACATGACCAGCTGGAGCATATATATATGGAGAACTACTACAAGAACAAGTCATATTTACCTTACCTACATTGAAATCTAACTCCCTAACTGCCTCTTTGTAGTTAAAGATGGTACCTGAGATACTTTTAGTGTAAGTATAACACACCATTGGTGGAACATATGGTTGTAGGAAGGTAGGAACTGTCTTTACTATCCTTTTCCTGCTCAAAATCCCAGGTAAATTTAAGATTTCCAAACCCTTGTAATGGAAATAAATATTCAAAACACCCCTATTGTAATTATCATAAGCACGCACCGAGTTGTCTACTGTAGCTTGCCCACTTCTCCTATGTGTAATCAGATCCCTAATCATTAAAGCCACTCTACTAGGAATGTTGTCTTGTAATTGTACAGTTTCTACCACATGCAGTACACCCAATAAACACTTCTTAGGTAAGCTTAGAATAAATGTACGTAATCTATAATTAAAACTCGTTGATCTGTAGTCTACCAACAAATCTTCTAATCTGTTCTGAACATCTTCAAAAGGTATCCTACGTCTTGAACGCTTACCATTCCTAACATGATATTTGCGGGGGTGTTTATTGAACAAAGAGTACACAATTATACCATGTCCCCACAAACGAGAGATGTTACCTACTTTATAAACATTATCATTAAGTCCATATGGGTATACTGAGCATAGTTCTCTGTACCAAAATTCCTCTCTAGCACTTAACTTATCAGCTAAAGTCATCTGATCCTCAGGCTCAGTGGTAACTTCCTCTATGGGCATTATATTAATATCCTCAATACTACGGTTATCTGAGTTAAAGTAGTTATATAAAAATATATCACACATCTGTTTAAGCCGTGCACGATGGTTGTTAAAACGACTTCTTAGTGTTTGACTTGTCTTTCCTACGTATTGTACCCCACATTTCTTACAAGAAATTAAGTAAATAACGTTCTTAGTACTACAATCCATGCATTCACTAGAACTACTTACATGATACTCACGATTTGTAATGTTGCTCTTGAAGCTATTAGTAACACCAATATAATCACATGTTTTACACCTAGTATTACCGCACTTACTTACCCTAGATTGTAGATATGTTGCATGCACATTATTAGCGTTTCAATAGTGCATGCATTTTCCAGGATCCATGCACACATGGCGTTGAGGGTTCTGGACTTTAGTGTATTCATTTCAGGCAGTTTTTATTGGACAACTACAAGCATGCACTAAAGTGCAGAACGCTCAGCGCCATGCGTGCACAAACCTTGAAAACGCACACACTATACAATGCGCATGTACACTTTCCGCAAAAAAAAGGCAGAACCATACGTATGCTTTCAACGGAGCAGTGCTGGATCTCCGCAACGGAGCAGTTTCAGAGAAAAAACCCACAAATTTTTTGACCTCCTTTTCCCGCTGGGTACATGACAGTATTTTTAGGACGAACCAGACACTCCAGAGGTGAGATGTGACTTAACAGACACACACACAGACAGACAGACAGACCCAACTACTGTAACCATGTGCACATGTGCACCGAGGGTTAAAAAACAAAGAGAAGTTGTTCAGGCTCTGTGCTCTGATTCAACACTAGCTAGTATCTACACAAACATGAGTGCAACGGCCCAAATTTGCTGTGTTATTCCAATACATTCTGCAGACGTTGAAAACACTTTCTCCCAACTCAAACTAATTAAAACAGCATCGAAAACAGAATGAATGAAAAAACACTAGACTCACTTCTGCGAATAACGATAAATGGACCTCCAACAGCTAATTTTCCTTTTTCAGAAGCAGTTTGCTATGGGCCAAGAAGAAAAATAGACGACTAAAGTGTTAAGTGTTTGCAGTTTTAAGTGGTTTTTGTATATGTTTCATGGCAATACTATGATAACCAAATAACAATAAATGCTGCTGTGTTAAGCTGCCCTGATCCGGAAGCTATGTCCCAAATAGCCCTGAGTGTCACATGCCTGCTGCAGCGAGTGCTCTCCGAAGATGCATGATCTCCTGTTTCAGATGGCTGCCATCTTTGAACACAAACAGAGGGCCACCAATAATACTGTCCAGAAATAAATTCGTGGTGGTAATGCTCTTGTATAGTACAACTATGAAAGTTAGGTATAGTAGTGGCTGGCATTGAAGATTCAATCATTAAGATGCTGGGGAGGTCAGTGGCTTACAAGCGCTATCTCTGCACACCAAGAGAAAGTCTGGCAGCCATCCAGGGTTTCATATAGGGGGTGGGAAAGGGGGGGATATCTCCTCCCGCCCCCCAAGATTTTTGGACTTTAATTACATGAGTATATGCATAGTAACAAAAATAAACATCATCACTCTAAATGGTACACCGTATACAAACTGGTTATCTAACATAAAATCCTGTATTAAACCCTGCCATCTCAGCAAGGCTTGTGTCTCGAACTTATCTAGAATGTGCAATGCATAGTGCCATTGCTCAGTGGGTTTCTTCCAATCGACAAAATAAATCTTTCTGTTTGAGAGGGTGTGGTACACGTGGGTTGGTTAGATGTGGTTATGCTTGTGGAATGCAACCACAAATACTGATTAAGGGGGCAGCTTACCGCAGGCAGCGGTAAAACACACCATCCTTCAGCCTGTATGCGTAAAAATCCCACACCTCTTCAGTCTCAACTCTTCATAGGGGATCATACTATCAAGTCGATGATACTATAGGTACATGTACATAGCAGCATGTCTAGGAACCATGGCATCTGGTTAGCCTGACTAAAATTAAATGAAGTTTAACAACAGATTAACAGAAAGGCCCTAGTTGTGGCCGAGGTTGGCACATAATGGCGGTTAGAGCACATGTGCCGAGAGCAGACAGAAGCCTATTTAAGACAGGGAGTCCGGGACACAGTAGGCTCAGCAAAACCTCGCCAGCATGACATACAGCTGCACACGCAGCAGTTCTTTTTCCACCTACTCTGCTTCCCCGTGAGTGTATCTCTTTTCCACCAATTTCTGATGTCACCATACATGTGAAATGGTTAGGTGTGGTTGTGCTTGTGGAATACGACCACAAAAATTGAGTAAGGGGGCAGCTCACCACAGGCAGTGGTAAAACACACCATCCTTCAGCCTGCATGCATAAAAATCCCACACAATTTCAGTATCAACTGTACACAGGGGATCACACTATGCACCCCAAGGGTAATAAACTTCAGGAAATTTGAAGTGTAATACAAAAATTGCATAAAAATGAACGAAGACAAGATCGGGTCACAGACATGCTACATACATCAATGTACCTACAAAGGTATGTTAATGTACGTACATACGTAGCATGTCTCTGTCCCAATCTTGTCTTTACATTTTTATATGTAATCCTTTACACTTCAAATTTTATAATTTTTTGTAAATTGGGAATCAATATTACACTAGGCTAAGGATAATTTTGTGGCCTATGAAATCAATGAGGGAAATTGAAAAATTTACACATGTAGATACGTGTAATTTCCATAATTGTTCAGCACGTACCAGCGCCATATCATCTACCCAGCCACCGTGGTTTTCCTGTAGGTTGTGCACAGTTGCAATATCATCCACAATTCGTACAACGTCCCCAGCCGACAATTGAGTAACCTGAAATACAGAAAGACATACATAGTCATATAATATTATCCACAATTGGTACAACGTCCCAGCCGACAATTGAGTAACTTAAAGATACAGAAAGGCATCCATAACAGAACTGGAATAAGTTATTTGGTATCCAGGAATACTTGGGGCAATGCTTGGCAACACGGGGTACAATGACCGATGATCTCTTTGTGAGTTTAAATTAGGAAAAAAGGAATGGCTTGAGGATACTAAGAGGAAACTGCATGTATTAGCTTCTTTTGGCTAGTATCCAAGAGAGTATCAGTGGGAGGGAGAGTGGGGAGTAAAGTTAAATTTGATTTGGAAGGGGATAGAGTTCAAGTGAAATAAGTAATGCAGGGGACCAGGATTTTGTTAAGTTTAAATCAAAAACACATGGCATGAATGAAGAATTAGGTAGTCATAGAGGTAGAGAAGGTAAATCAGCACGTTCCTTTTGTGGTGCTGAGTGTGAGACTGTAGTTCACATGTTGTGAAAATGTGGAAACGAGTATTGGGAGAGTGATTTTAATGCCTTACTTCTTTAGTCAAGGAATATATTGTAGAGCTACGAAAACAAAAAATTCATGGTGAGGACTCCTGTCCTTGTATCTTTGGTGCCCGACTGGAGGCCTCAAAGTTGTTACTGGGCCAGCCAAGGGTAAGGTTGATCCCAGGGAGAAAGAGGGTAAGTTGAATGTGTCATTGAATATGTGCATGTATGGTTCTGCCCACATCAGTATGTTCGTGGTCAATGGCAGTATTACTAGGGAAGCTAATTAAGTACTAGTTGAATGCATAGCAATGATGGCGAGCGGGAGTGAACCAACTGTGTCAGAGATAACTCAATATAAAACCGTGCTTGAATTTAGCTTACATGAGTAATCCGTCATTGTCAGAACAGCAAATAAAACATAATGTTGTCAAATGCCTATTTCACATGTGAAGAAGGGAATGGAGGGCTAACTCCACGCTAGAGCAGACGAGCCTTTCTCTCCTCTGGCATCCTCACTGTTCTTACTTGTCGTACTATGTGCCGGAGAGTGTTGGCTGCACGCTGTGACGTCGAGAAAGGCATGCTTCTCGTTCTCAGCTGTCTCTGAAGCGAGACACTAGCTTGCTGCAAGCTCGGTCCCTCACTGGTCACCCTCTCGCATTTTGTAAGCATTGGCATTATATTCTTGATTGAGGTAATGGTAGAGCGTTACTCTACTGTAGTCACAGACACCTCAGTACCTATATCTTTTCAGCTAGTGTCCTGCCAGTGTGTACACAAAATTAGAACTGATATATAACATTACGGTATGTAGAGTGCCTGTCACATACATGTATGTACCGTATTTCAGGTCTGTTGATGCTAACGGCTGTCACACATGTGCATCAACCTGACGGTGTTATTCCTCTTGCAGTTGGAACGCCTTTGTATTCAATGGTGAATCGTCTTTAGCACATTGAGTAGCCCTTTTACAGTATACTCTGACTGACACACTATGCTATCTGCCTATAGATGAGAGCAAATACCATCAGCCTAATGCACATGTGCATGTGCAATGGAAAAACCAATGACAACAGACCTGAAATCTGGTGTATGAGGTTTCATAAAGTTAAACCAAGTTAATGGTAGAGGGTTTTGGCGCGCATACTGTGGCGTCAGGGCTCCGGCGGCGTGCAGGTGCAGCAGGCATTTTTCTGCATGCATGTGCATGATCAGTCTAAATGGTGATATTGTTATGATAGCAGTTCAGCAAGTGCCTGGGCCTTGGGCCTGAAGTGATTGTTTCCCACCCCTACCCTCCCACAACTCCCACATTTAGACACTCCATCCTCTAAAAGGATGTGATAGTATATACAGGGTTCCTGATATTGGCATCTAATTTGTGGCCCAAAATATCCTCTCCTAGCTCATTAGAAGGGCTGACCAGTAATCATAAGGTCAGTAATTAAAGGGTAAATTGGAAATGCTGGTGGGGATAACCCCGGAAATTGGTAAGTGTTAGCACTGGGATCCTGCACACCCACAAAGCAACCGACCACTTGGTGGGCATAGGGCTGGTAGGAGATGAAAGCAGCCTGCTGGGGATTTCAGTGGCTGCCATGCTGGCCAATCTGCTAACAGGGGCTAACGTAAGCCTCCCTCCCCACATGAGTGTGCACACCGCACCTGAATGCATGGAGAGCTAACAGAGAGTGCAAAGAGAACTGTGAGAACACAGAGACTTAGAGAACAAAGAGTCCGTGGAGTGCATAGAGAACTGGGAGAATACAGAGTACTTTGAGAACAGAGAGTGCTTGGAGAACCGAGAGCGCATAGAGAACTGGGAAAACACAGAGTACTTTGCATGGAGAAATGGGAGAACAGAGAGTATTTTGAGAATAGAGTGTGCATGGAGAACTGGGATAACACAGAGTACTTAGAGGACAGAGACTGCATAGACAACGGGGAAATTATGAGTTGGGGAGTTATGAACTGCAGTGCTTTCATTTTTACAGGGTTTTTTGGCACTTCCATTCCTACATCTTTCAATTGATTTGTGTTATGGTGCTACACATGGTATTGCTGTTGCATATCATATTTTTGCCTAGTCAGAATACTACACTCTGGTTTCTATAATTTTTAACATTGTTATATATCTTCGCAACTGAATCGTTTCACTTGGGTACAGACTTGCATATGATCATTGGTGCCCATACAGTTGGGTTAGTCAGTCAGTCAGTCATTCAGTCAGTCTGTTTGTCTGTCTGTCTGTCTATCTGTCTGTCTCTGTCTGTCTGTCTGTCTGTCTGTCTGTCTGTCTGTCTGTCTGTGTGCCGCCTGCTTGCTTTTTTTGTGCAACTCTTTTGTTGCTGTTATGTTAGATCGTCTTAAAAGTTGTGGGCATACATGGATAGTATACATACGTACATAGATGAGATTAAGCAATACTATGTGAATGCTTTGTATAGACCCTAGGTAATGCAACTGTGATGGGACAACTTTTTCATAATTGGCAAGTGGGAGCAAGCCAACCCAGTCATGTCAACGGGCTATTTTTTCTATTTGTTGTCGAACGGAGCGACAGTCGTGTCAACAGGCCAATTTGTTTGTGACGGGCACTGTACATACCACCAACGTACATGTATGCACACGCATACCCATAACCTTAAATACTTGCCATACTACATTATATTAGGCATTATTTGTAATCTCACTTTGGAAAGAGCATTGTGATTGATGGTAAAAACTCTGGAACTTGAGTATTTCACTCGGACATCTCCATTATCCAGAAGAGCAAAAACGCTGCCAACATCTGAGAGATTCTATAAGACATAAAGGTACAAGAGAGAGTAAAACTTAGAAACAAGTATGTATGCAACAGGACAGGGGATGACAGCATGCAACATTGATGAGGTGTAAACTCAACACACATACACATTGTAGTATAAATATGCATGAGTGTTTGAGAAAGCATATGTGCGATTGACATTATGTGTTACAAGAAGTTCAGAAGAGAGTGACTTAAAGGAAAAAAGTAGCTTGTTACCTTACATTAGCTTGCTACCTTACATTGACTCATATTCCAGATAGCTATAATTACCACTTTAAAAGGATCTATGTATCATTAACATGTGATTGAAGCAATGTATTTTTAACTACGTACTTCAAGAATTCTATTGTGCATACAAACACACATAGCCCATGTTATGTATGTATCTTAGTGTCCAAGAGTTCTGAGCCATTTCAGGTGTGTAAATGCAATCCCTACACACAGAGTCTACAGACTTCCTAATACTGGATGAATGTGCAGCATTGTGTACAAGCGGAGCAAACTGGCTTTACGTTTGCACTAGTGTGAGGGAAGCCTCCGGGGCCTATATGACATATGAAGTGCAGAACCCTCCGCCCCATGAGTTCATGCCATTGTGGACAGACCTTGCTTGGAGGCATGACCAATGGCAATTCACGACAACTTCCACACAGGCCACTTACACGTATGCGTGGTTAAATGCCCATGTGCACTTTCCACTGGGCTTTGGGGGCACGTGCTGCCACAAAAATATTGATGTACGCTCTGTGCCCCCACAATCGCATATGTACAAGTGAAGCCACGCCCATTTGCCGCTATATACAAAGCACATGCTACATTTAGCTAGATCATGAAGGGACAACACGGCATTACTGCTTTCTTCTCACAACCTATATATATACAAATGAACTCTAAGTGAGGTCTGCTACACAACAATCTACAATTTATGTAGTGCCTCCCCTACATAAATTGCCTTCCTCCACGTATATTAATGAAGAGAATGACAGTGAATCACAAGCCTTTTTTTGAAGTGTAATATAAAGGGATTGCATAAAAATGAACAGAGACAAGATTGGGACAGAGACATGCTATGTATATCAACATACGTTTTAGTACATTGATGTATATAGCTGTCTGTGTCCCAATCTTGTCTCTGTTCAATCCCTATATATTACACTTCAAATTTCTCAATTACTTGCTTCTTATCATATTTTTACTATAGTAAGCAATAATTCCTATTAGCACATGCTCACTATATCCATAAAACATCTGGCCCATTATTGCTATCATCTGGCCCATTATTGCTATAGGCCCTAATAATTACATTCTGAGATGTATGGTTAGTAGGGTGTGGCTACAAGCAGCTGCATACACAAACTATGAGCAAACCTGCTAGCAACGTACTATCGGCTGAGCAAACCTGCTAGCAACATAATATTGCCTGAGCAAACCTGCTAGCAACGTACTATCGGCTGAGCAAACCTGCTAGCAACATAATATTGCCTGAGCAAACATGCTAGCAACGTACTGTCAGCGCTTCAAATTGAAAGTGAAAATGAAGAATATCCTTATATATGGTTTTCAATCGGAATACACCATAGCAATCCCTATATACACAGTACTCCCGTACTGTGTGATTCTGTTTGTAACAAGTGAACTGAGGTGGTAATCGGCAAATTCTGAGATGCGTTCACTTGGCGCTCCACAAGAAATTACAATAGGTCTACCAGGGACTGAAATAGAAACTTTACTTTTTGATTTTGAAATTTATTTTTAATGGTGAGCACTATCTAGAGATTCAGAGGACAGCCATTGGGACAAGAATGGTACCATCCTATGCTAACCTATTATGGCCAGACTGGAGACAAGACTACTTGCTTGGACTACTGATGGGGCATATATACGTTGGCGCTACATAGATTACATTTTTGTCATTTGGGATAAAGGCCAAGACCGTCTCAACTCCTTTCCCTACAGGAAATAAACTCTTTTCATATGTCCATTAAATTCACAGCCGAATATTCCACACACAAGATTGCCTACTTACATGTAGATGTGAGTATAGTTTGCACTTTCCACACAGATTTGTATATGAAACCAACTGACACTCATTAGTACCTATTACCACACGTTTCGGTCGTTACCGACCTTTATCAGGCAGTACAGACTACATTAAAATATACACATAGCACCTTCTGTATGATATCATGCATATTAGAGATCTGCTTTTGCATGTGATGTGCGCTCTGATTTGATACCTTCGGCCTGTGACATGACTCTTAAAACATTTACTGTAGATAGTACCTTGCATGTCTTACAGTGTGAACTGTTGCAGGTGTGATTACATGTGTCTGGAGACGGGGTAGGTTTGTGTAAGCTTGCATGAACTAACAAATCCTGCAGATTGCGGGATCTTCGAAGTGTGACTAAAGGTGGTTCCGGGATAGCTTTTTAAAGTTTCTCTGACATACATGTATGCAGTATTGATAGGTATTTCCTGGTAATACTTCAATTCTGTATAGAAAAGCATACAGGGTTGAATATGAGAAACACAACATGTGTACAGTTATTCGAAGCTGATTCAGACACGTCTCTCTTTGTTACTGCATTTCCATGGCTTGTCTTTGTTGGCCAGTGGTTCTTAGTTGCTAAAGCGTGGCATCAGGACAAGCACATCTTTCACTGTTTGGTATCTCAGAGACAAGACAGGAGACGTCACCTGTGATACCGTCAGAATTATTCGTTTAATAGCCGCTGCTTTCGAGTTTCATCACTTTTAAAAGCAGGGTGTTTCCTTGGTCTCTCGTAATTTCTAGTAGAGCTTGGCTCTGTTGAACTCAGAGACCTCTCAGCATCCACGACAAGCAACACTTGTAGTTTCAACTTCTTAGTTGTGCAAACCGTGACAACTCATGGTATGCAACCTTTGATCTTATAATAACCTGGCTTCATGCACTTTTGCGCATAGCGTGCAGGCAGTCCCCAGGCAGTCCCAAGGCAGTCCCCAGGCAGTCCCTGGGCCTCACGGGTCCCATATTTATACATGGGGCCAAACTGCACCCACATATATATACATGTATGTATACAAGTGTAAAAAGATTTTATTAAAATGTTGGAAGATGCAGGGATGGTAGTGCCAAATATCACAGAAACAAGGTGCACCATTCAGGCAAAGGCAGGGGATGATGGTATGCAATCATAATAACATGCATAACCCCTTTTAGTATTTACAGATGTAGGGATATGGGTTACGCATGTTATTGTGGTTGCATGTCATCATCCCCTGCCTTTCCCTAAATGGTGTGGCACTGAAATCTCTACAAGTTCCAATATTATAATAAACACTTGCATGTATTTCACTGGTTTTTAATGTAGCAACACAGATCCGAAGTAACAGGCCCAAACAGAGTAGCTAGCAAAAGCATCCTGTCTTTTACCTAGAGTAGTGGATTCAGCTACAAGTAGGTGATGCAGTTAAGGAAGCAGTTATAAGCGATCAGGTAAGTGGGCCACACCCCTTTCAATTGCACCTGATCACGTGAGAGCACAAGGAAATGGTGTACAGCTATACAGAAGTGCTAGTATACATAGCCAATTTGGCAAGTTTAGAAAGGCCCTACGAAGATTCTGTTGCCCTAGGATCATACATGGACCTGAAAGCATTTATTCTGTCTAAAAATGAAGGTGATTACTCATACCAATTTTATGGTAGCTGTTAGAAGTAGTAGATGGAGAATTGCCATTTTTACAATTCTCCGTATGTCACTATGAGGTGTATTTTACATCTTTTGAGAGTACTGTTGGGTATATAACCATTTGTAGGGGTGGATATGTCCAAAAAGGCTCAGAACTGCAGCATTTGGAAGTTTCGAGCTATTTTGTTTGCTAATGGGCATGTCAGCGCCATCCCTACATATAGAAAAAATCTGCAAGACTAGGTTGGCTTGCTCCTGCTTGCCAGTTCGTTTGCCACAGTGAATAGAGAGGAGTACACAGAGGAGGTGAACATTACTCAATATACTCACCTGTAGTAGTTGGTCATCATAATCGCCATGGCCCTCTTGCATCATTTTAAAAATTTCAACATCCAACTCCACTCTAACATTATCTCCCAGAGCAAAGGGGCATTGATCACTAAGATGTGCTGGCACAGAATGAGACTCAGATGTAGAAGCAAGAGAGTTAGGAACACTTGGGGTCTGTACAACTGGCAGTGAGTCATTCTCAGTGGAAGACTGCTGTGTTACGCTGCATTCATCTGGTGCCCCTACAGAGGGTAGTGATTTAAGGAGTTGTTTTGTGGCTGTAATAACCACAGGGGACACGTGTACATAATACATAAGTACAGCAGGAAAACACAATCAGGAGTTAATTGCCCATATGAGGCAGACATACATGTATATGTAAACCATACAACCCCTCAACCCCTACGTGTATTTCTCACTGTGGAGCAGATCGTAGGCTCTATCAGACACACGAAATTCGTACTTAGTGAAATTATGCCACTGCCCACTCAGTGTAGCAAACCAGTCAGCATGGGACTGACCATATTCAATAGTCTACTTTCTACATGATATGAAGGAGACTAATAGTCTGTCTATTTAGAAAATCCATTCTACATAATAATTTGATACCCGAGTCTATGAAATCTACAGGATTTATGTAGAAGGCCAAGGGCCTACAGGCCTTCTACATGTACATCCTGTAGATTTCATTGGATAAGGCATTCAGACTGTAGCCCAGGTAACAATGCTTCAACTGTCACTAAATATGGAGACAGAGCAACTTTACAACATCCCTGCCTGATGATTCTTAAAATGATGCATTAGACACACTTTTAACTGCTATTAACAACACAAAAGGTTCTTCCAGCAAAAAATGTGACTGACAGCATATTGTATTAGACTACTTAAGAGTGAAGCAAGAGCAGAATGGGGACAATTGTAGTGTGGAAACAATGGATTCTCGCAGAAGCTGAGGACACGGTTTGGGTGAAAGGTCAGCTGTTAGGAGTTACATGCTCCAGACCTTGCTAATCGCCTAGAATAGTGGAAAAAAGCATTTGCAGCTACCATGCCCGATAGAGCCCACCAGTGACACTGCAACAGTGGCTTAGAATCTCTTTGATGGTAGACAATTCTGATAATCAGGGCCAGTCCATGCATCTGAGGTAGCTAATCTTTCTTTGAAAAATGACTGTTTCAGGTGAGTTGTGTTGTGTTGCTTTGCCTTCCTGTTGTATTGTTGTGTTGCCTTGCCATTCTCAGCATCTCTTTAAGCAATGTTCACGCACAATACTTGGTTTGGGGTTTGGTGTCTTGCTGGTTTGATTATCGCAGCCTTCTCCTAAATACTAAGTTTGAGTTCACCTGCTTATCAGGTTGAGATGATTTGTGATTTGTATACAGGATTCGGCCCAGCCAGCTGAGCTGCCTCAGTAGCTTAGTTGGTAAGACCATCGCCTGGAAAGCAGATCGTCGTTAGTTCGAATCCCACCTGAAGGAGCCAATTTTTCTTTAAAAAATGAATGTTTCAGGTTGTGTTGTGTTGCCCTGCCTTTCTCAGCATCTCTTGATGCTGAGAAAAGCATGCGATCCCAAAGTAGCTACACATACTCATCACTGATGTGACCAACTAGACAAACTGGTAGGCTCTAGCCAACCCTTTTGTGTAAAAGTACCCAACATGATAGAGCATACCTAATATTGGCAAATGGCTGGAGTAATAATGCCCTCCTTCAGCTGGTTTGACACACCTCAGATCAACCTGTAAAAAGAGAGTAAATTATGGTATTTTTGCTAACTTATATAATTTGCTGTTTGTTTAAGTTTGATTACAAGAGTAGTAACCATATGCAGGAAAGAGGGCAGGATATAATGGCACGCAACAATAATGACAAACACACCCTTGGTATACAGGTGTTGCTTGTGTGGTTTGTGGTGGATGAATATTATTGTTCTGAAACCACAACTGCCCGGGTATTAAGTCTAGGCTGTAGTAGGCATACATGGCGCTGATGAGGGCCAATCAGCCTGAACCAAGCTTAGACATAGGCCCCGGTAGATCGTGTCGGCATTGCCACTGCTAGAAGTAAATAGGTTTTGCTTGAGGAGAGTTGTGTTGACATGGCAATGTCCCAGCCATTGCAAGTTACTGTGCCAACATGAGATACACAGGGGTTAATGAAGAATGCTTTTGTTGTATTAGTGATGATATCTCTGCACATGCGACCTTAAGGTTGTTGGTGTTGCCATGTTGCTAAGGGACAGATTATGATCTGTTGTACAAGACTAGAGTTAACATACTTCCACTCCCTAGTTTGCAATGATACGTTTCGACATGCAACGATTCAACTTATTGATTTTATGGTTATTGATTCACACTTGTTCAAGATAAAGAAGACGGAGGAGGAGAAGGAGGAGAAGGAGGAGGAGGAGGAGGAGGACATGGCAAATTAGAATATCACTTTTTCAGTGATTACACACATCCTATTTTCCACGTGTTCTTGGTCTTGGGTTACAAGTAAAGTGAAAATGGAAAATTTCCGTACATATGGTTTTCAATGGTGATAGCAATTCTTACATACACAAAAGTTACTGTACTATTCAAAGTTATAAATGTTGAAGGCTATAAGGATGGTCATCAGGGATACAGTGTGATATACAGGTATTAATTGGTAGGCGGTTGCTGATAGCATGCTACTTACTGCTTGTATTCTATACGTACATGTAAAGTAATCAAGATTAATAGCCTAAATGATGGAGACACTATCAACCAACATCACTGCCAAGTCATTATTAAATGATCCTGAAAAAAACTCAGGATCCAGCTGGGATTTGAACCCAGGACCTTCTGATTACTAGTCAGACACTCTTACCACTGAGCCACTGGATCTCTTGTGGCAGAGGAGTGTAGGATTGATGTTAATATCCTAAGGATTGAGTTCAAACCCAGACAATGACTTGGCTACACAAGCAAGGCATATACAACATGTAAAGCATGTTAAACTCAAACTCCGCCTTATGTACATGATGTGTTCAGAGCAAACCAGGCAAATGGTGGACAGCTCTTTTGGGCTAATTGGCCCTTATTAGCGCCATGTATGCCTAGCTGCTCTGTGACAGCTTAGATTTTGATACTGTAGGCATACCTGAGCAGTTGTGGTTTCAGATCATCCCCCACATAGGCAACCCCCACTGCCTAACTTAAGCCAACAGGGAGAGCCAGGGTAATGAAACCACCAAAGACACCCTGGCCCACTGCTGCACTTCGTATGAAAATAAGGTGTGCGCAGAGCAAACCAGGCAAACTGCGGGCAGCTTGTTTCAGGCTGATTGGCCCTCATCAGCACTATGTATGCCTAGCTGCTTGGTGACGGCCTAGACTTAATACTGTAGGCATGTCCAAGCAGTTGTGGTGTCAGTATTCATCCACCACAAACCACACAAGCGTACCTAGGCAAAACCCCACCACCTTACTCAAGCCAACAGTAACGGGTAGAGCCAGGGTAATGAACAGTAATATATAATGAAACCACAAGGACACCCTGGCCCACTTCGGTGCTTCACATAAAGACAAGAGATGTGCAAGATGTTCTAAGGGACCACCCAGACCGGGCGTTTGTCCGCTATCTCCTGCGAGGGATTAGCGAGGGTTTCCGAATTGGCTTTCGTTCCTCAGCGCTGCTGCAGTCCGCGTCGAGGAATATGCTGTCGGCATTAGAACATCCGGGGGTTATTCAAGACTACCACGACACGCTGGGCCTGCTGATGTCGTCACTGCACCTATCCGGAAGCTGTGGCTGGCATACTGCTGGTCGGGGAGGTACAGCCCCACCGGAACCTGAATTGCTGCCACGAATTTTGACATGTTCAGTGGGAGTTTGGTCGAGGTAATAAAGAAGAGGCCCTGGTGGGTGCCTGGTACCATTGTGTAGCTCAACACAGCTGCTACAGGGCAAAGGTCCATCCCTGTAATCCCCAGCACTATACCAGCTGGCATACTGAGTCTTTGATCTGTCTTTGATTGTTTCAGATGAAACTTTACTACGTATCTGTGGGGATTGAATATTGTCTACTGCCATGTTCCCCCCAGACAAAGTGTAGTGTTGGGTTGAAATTAACTGCAGAGAACAGTAGTAGCTCTCGTAGCCGAAAAAATGCTGTGCATGAGAAACCCCACAGGAGCTCTTTCTCAGGATGGGCGGAGTATTCCAGTGCCCCTTTATCCTGCAAAGCAGTTGGGCCATGATTAGTTGCCTGACCCTGGACGGTTGCCCCGACCGAGGTGAGCCCTGCTGATACGTGCTTGTACCCTCCTGAGGATTGGTAATGGCGACTGCTCATGTTGGCACTGTGTGGCCCATGCAAAAACCAATACATATTGTCCCCGCAAATAACTCATACAAGAGAATAAAAATACTGCACTAGTAAAAGCATTTCAATAACTTACCTTTCCTTTATGTCCTACTCGATACACATTTCGCTTTCTTGTCTCTGTCCATTCCACCTCAGCTATTGATCTCTACAAAGTCAGAAATCATGTTCAGAAAAAAAGAGTTAGTATACTATCTAGTGTAGGAATGGTGCAGACACACTATTAGGTGCTGGATTAATGTTCTAAGGAAACCCAGACAATGACTTAGATCCACAAGCAAGGCATTCAATATGCAAAGCACACTATACTCTACCTCAACATATGATCCATCCATCACAGCAAGTGAAGATGTACATACTTACACAGTTATCATTCTCCCATCCTCTGATGCCTTGCAATATCCCAGTCTTGCCCAATCCACCTGAAAGTGAGAGATTGTATGCAACACTTTCAAACTTGCTGGATGGCTACAAAGCAAGCCCCACAGCCGATGAGGCCATACAACTTCTTTTTGTCCTACCCATATAGGTATATAGACAACCCTGGACTCAAGTGCATGTAACTACTAATTTGTGTGCTGTTTATCCAACCACAGCTCCACTATAAAAAAATAGCTTCTACCACTTAAATCAATGTAAACAACTGTAACCTAAACTAGAATCTGGAGGGGCCAGTCACGGGGTTACACAAACAATTCTACTTTCATTTTTCTCTTTCCCACAAACACGCATGTACACCAGCAAATCTTAACAGTCAGTTCCTCTGTAATAGGAGTAATAACACTTACACAGCTCACTATTCTCAGCCAAACATTGGGGCATTCTAACACATGCAGACACACAGTGACTATATAATGCATGCACACGAGCAGGAATGTAGACATGTACATATTTGAGTGGGAGTGCATACACAGCATATTAGAGTACAGTCTAAGAGGTTTGGAATCACCATTCGCACAGATGCCATACATCCTTTGTTGTAGAGCTGGCACAAATTTTCTATGTACATGGAGATACATACAAGTACATGTATCTCATTTAGAAGCCATTGGTGGGTGTTAAAGCTAACTAGACAGTTTCAAACCAGCAGAAAGCTTCAAAAGCCAGTTTTAAAACTTCTCATGTTTCAGCGAATGGCTTCAAAACGTCCGAATGTTTATACAGCCTGTTCCATTTGCATCTGTGGCTGTGTGCTAGCAACATGTACATGTCTTAGTGGATGAATATTATTGCACTGAAACCACAACTACTCGTGCCTGCCTAGGGTATGTAAGTCTAGGCGTTGCAGAGCAGCTATAGAGTGCCCACTGGGGCCACTGGGCCTGAGTTAGGAAAGAGGACGATCGAGATAGCTGCTGTTTTGTTGCCTTCACGACTGAATAGAGGATGCCTCCGAAAAGTAAGAGACAGTGTCATGTAGCGTATAGCCTAGAGTTGGCTAGGGAAGCAAATGGAACACGAGTGGAGAGTGAAGAAGGGTGTAGTGTTTGCACGGTAGAAGTCACGGACCAACTCAAGGATTTAGTTGAATATACTGATGCACTGGATACTGATGATGAAGAAAAAGATAAGAAAAAGATCTGACATTTGAACTGGAGAGCAGTATGGTGTCTGACACTGACTGTATGGCTATGAAGACTGGGTTTCACACCTTGGTAAGGAAGACTGTCTTCCTCTGCTTTTAGCTTGCAAAATACCTTGCACTTGGTGAAACAAAAGCTGCTGATCCAATATTGTTTCGTCAAATGAAGAAATGAACAAGAAAGCAACTGTGTCAATCCGTGAGAACACGAAGTTGAGGGAAAGCCCAATCTTATCATTGGAATATTCTGCCAGTGGGTCAATGATGACATGCTTATGAAGAGAACTCTCGAACCTGGCTTTCCCCGAAAGATTGGCATTGAAACAGCAAGGAAATGGATGCATGAGCTGGGGTTCAGTGTGATGTGAAAAAAGAAAGGATCATTCGTTGATGGTCATGAACGAGAAGATGTTGTTAAGTACCGTAACACATTTTTGCGAAGGATGCCATCTCTTGTTTTCTTAACACAGACAATGCTCCAACAGATAAAGCACGGAACACTCTGCCTTCTGATTTGGAAGCTCCTAATTCAAGCATTGTCGAGAAAACTATTGTTACCTTCCATGACAAATCAACTTTTCAAGCCAATGATGATCAACCAACCATCTGGGCAGAACCTGGAACTGTTGTAATGTGCCCAAAAATATAGAGGAAGTGGAATAATGGTGTCAAATTTATAGAGGAGAGAGGAGGATACTTGCACCTAACCGATGAGAAATTTGAACATGAAAAGCAGACCAACCCAACAATTCAAAATATGCCCGCCAATTATTGGAGTATGAAGACGCCAGGGAAGGATATTGGACATTGGAGAAGTTATCAGAGAGACAGAAAAAATTGCAGCGACCAAGTATCCCAGAAGGGATGGGTGGAGACTGGTGTGGATATTTGACCAGAGCAGTTGCCATGCAGCCATCCCATATGACGCTTTGGATATCAACAAAATGAATGTAAATCCAGAAGGCAAACAGTGGTGATGAGGGATGGATGGTGGGGTGGCAAGCCCCACAAGATGACATATAACCTGGGTATTCCCAAAGGCATGAAGGTTGTGCTGCAGGAGAGAGGAGTCAGTACCCACAAGATGACAGGTGACAAGATGCGAGAAATTCTTCGAAGCCACCCAGACTTTGCTAATGAAAACTCCAGCATGAAAGATTCTTGGGTGAAGAGAACCAACACATTGTGTACATGTTACCCAAGTACCACCCTGAGCTAAATCCCATCGAAAGGGTATGGGCTCAAGCGAAGAGATACAGCAAAACGTACTGTAAATACAACCTGACAAGTCTGCGCACAACAGTTGTGCCAGCACTGGAGTTGGTCTCTCTTGAAAGTATACAAAAACATTTCAGGAAAATTCGACATTATATGTTTGGTTATTTAGAAGGCCTTCCTGGAGGAAGTAAACTTGAAACCCTCGTTAAGAAGTACAAGAAGACAATTAAATCCCATCAGCGCACTTCAGATCTCCAGTAGTTGTTAATGCAGGGTTTAATCCAGGGGGGGCAAAGGGGGACAAATACCCCCCAAGGATTTCAGTTGCCCCCCCAAGCATATGACACATCAACAATCCCTCTCCTGCCCTGCCAAATATGCCCCTCAAGTTTTTATAATTATTCATTTTGTCCCCTCAAAGACACATGTCTAGATTAAACCTTGTAATGCATTCAATACCTTTTCTGATAGAACGCAAGTCCTATGTGTGTCCATTGTTGTGTTCATGTTTGAGAGCCTGAGAGTGAAATTTGTCAGAGTGCATACATTTCCAGGAAAACTTATGAAAAATCTTTTAAAAATTTTACTTACTAATGACCTGATGGAGTTGGTCAAAATAAAGAGGTTTCAATTGATATATACATAAAGTTGGTATTGTACTACACTAGCATGACTACATCGAATAAAAGCCTTATTTGGATGATGCCATTGTTGCCATGGCAACCAACACTTCAATTTTGTGAAGGGATTAATCTTTGAATGTATGATTTGAATATTTCGTACTTCTAAAGAGTTTTTTTAGATTATACTGGAATAGCATGCACTGGTGCACTATAGGTATTCACGGCACTGATAAGGGCCAACCAGCCAGAAACAGCTGTGTGCTGGTATGATTGATCTGCACAAACCTATGTGAAGCATTGCATTGTGGCAGAGGTAACTAATGTCAGCTGAGAATACTTGTACGTCACTACAGCTAGTGTGAGAGGACCTAAGATATGGTACCATGAGCATCTTTGGTGGGGTCATTACCCCGGTCCTGCCCATTACTGTTGGCTTTGAATTATATTTCAGAAGGCTCGGTCTCCATATCAACTGTGGTATCGGCCATGTCAGCTCAGACAGCATATTGGTAGATAATTAGTTCTACCCCAGGGTTTACCCCTTAGATTGTCACTTACTAAGCACCAATGAAAGTATGGTACCTGTAAGGCTTCATATCCTGTCCTGGTCGAATTTGACCGGTTTTGACTGCCTCTGGCTGATAGCCTATAATAACCCTTGCCATCCAAGCCTCTTCGGCCTTTTTTATAGCGAGTGTTACCTGCACATTGTTGCATACTGCCCTTCCCCACCTCTGGTGGGTCTAAATACTCCCTATTCAGGTGACTCTGACGAAAAGTGTCTGTGAACATATCAGGGAGGATATATGGGTGGGAAGTTGATATGTTTGACCTCACCTTCTTCATATAATCCAGAATAGCTGGCACCCAATCTGGGGGCTGAGCCATTCTGTAATTATATTTCAGAAGGCTGAGTCTCCATATCAACTGTGGTAGTTAGCAGTGTGACTGACCCTCCATTGGAGAGCACTGCTGCTCCAAATGCGCCAGATTGAACTGGCTTGTAACAGAACTTAGTGAATACTGATTCTGAACTCCAGAGTGCTGCCTTCGGAATATCTGAGGTTGTGACGCCAGCTTCAGAATATATGAGGTTGTGACGCCAGCATTTGCTGCAGCTGATGCAGCTGCACCCTCACTGAGTGGGCTTTGAAGATCGCTGTGTCAATGCCTGCATTATTTAGCAGGGACGTCCATCAGTGATAACGCCTGTTCAGGCCCGCTCCGAGCAATAGCTCGAGGGCAGCGTCTTCCAACACTGATGAGCAAATCTCGTCTGCAGACATCTCTGGTCTTGAAAATCGAAGAACTAGGAGCAACTTGACAACTAGCGTGTTCTAGATAGTGTGAGAGGACCTAAGAGCATCTTTGGTGGGGTCATTACCCCGGCCCTGCCTGTTACTGTTGGCTTTGAATTAGATGGCTTGTGTGGTTTGTGGTGGATGAATATTATTGTTCTGAAACCACAACTACTCAGGCCTGCCTATGGTGAGTCTAGGCTGTCGCAGAGTAGATAGGCATACACGGTGCTGATGAGGGCCAACCAGCCTGAAATAGCTGTGTGCCATTTGCTTGGTTTGCTCTGTGCACACCCTTTATCCATGTATAAATAATGCAGTAGAGCCAGACATAAGCAAAGTAGCCAGGTAAAGTATGGCATCTTGTACATGATGTGTATGTACAATATAAGTGTGGATCTTGAGTAATGATAGCTGGTGTCCGATATTGCTTCACTTATTACATGTATGTCACATCCTGCATCGGTGCATACACATGTATGGCAGTATGCTAGCTACACATACATTTGTATGTACATGTACATGTACATGTACATAAATGAAGTAGAGCTAGCCATAAGCAAAGTAGCTTGCATATATCACTTTTCTTGGTACAGGATGTATATATATATGTGCAAAGAAAGTGTGGATCTTGTGAAAAGAGACATGTAAATTAGCTGCCATCTGACATTCCTTCGTATACTCTGTGTGATGCACTAATTATGTTAACATACAGCATGAGAGCATTTGCTATTGTGGAAACAGTAAATGTGCCTGCTGTTAGGAGCTTATGCACTTCGACAAGGAAGCTTCTCTTTCCCCTGACATGCTCTAGAGATGTACAGGCAAGGCCTAGTAAGTTTTCTTGTACAGTATGTTTTTATTACAAAACCAGAGCAGAAGGCATCCATTATGGTACATCTTTCGGCTCCCCACTTGATTTAGGAACAGTGTAGCCTTACCATTAATCAATGACAAATGTTCATGTATGCACATGTCAAAGTGGAGGGTCACATACATTATTCTTGAAAATCAACATGCATATGTTGAAGCTTTATTAGGCATTCTGTCCTTCCCAACACCTAGGAACTAGGCTAACATCTGCAGTCCTGCCAAATACTGATCAAAATTCTACTTACATTACAGATCAAAAGTCACACAGTGCAAAATGCTGTATATGTAGATATATGATAATAAGGGGTGCACAGAGCAAACCAGGCAAACAGTGGAGAGCTGTTTCAGGCTGATTTGACCTCATCAGCGCCTTACATGCATAGCTGCTCTGCATACAAGCATACATACTCTAGACAGGCCTAAGCAGTTGTCAATTCAGAACGATACACATGACTGTATATATTCATTCACCACAAACCACACACCACACAAGCCTACCTAATAGTACATGCAGATACATACCATCCTGATCTCCCCATAGCCAGTCATGCCCTCGTGCTACTTCTGCATAAGGAAACATGCCAATAGACATGACCCGTCGAGCACCAGAACGAGGAGGCATTTCAACCCTGCACACACACACACACACACACACACACACACACACACACACACACACACACACACACACACACACACACACACACACACACACACACACACACACACACACACACACTGAATGAAGTTCAGTCCATCACACACTATGCATAAAAGTAAATAAAATATGAATAAAAATGAATGAATGCAGTATTCTGAGAATGGGTTGTCATTAGTCATTTTTGAGCCCCATCTGCACAGTGTAGGATGAACTTACGTCTTGTATGTTTTGATACTATTATTATTAGCGGAGGTACAATCTATATTTTAATTGTGTGGCTATGAAAACCATTGATAACATGTGAACACCACCGCTATAGTCAACACCTTCAGAAAGTGCTACTTTGTTAACCCTCGGTGTGCATGCACAGCGAGGATTGCGGTAGTTGGGTCTGTCTGTCTGTCTGTCTGTCTGTCTGTCTGTCTGTCTGTCTGTCTGTCTGTCTGTCTGTCTGTCTGTCTGTTAAGTCACATCTCACCTCTGGACCGTCTGTTCATACTGAAAATACTGTCACATACTCAGCAGGCAACTGAGGTTGAAAATTTGTGGGGATTTCTCTGAAACGGCTCCGTTGCAGAGATACACCGCTTCCTGTGTTGTAGGGTACTGCAGCAACATTCCGCGCACTTTTTCAACAGCAGAGCCTTCCAAGGGTCCTAAAAAGGCATCAATAGGCTAAACTCTATTTGGAATACAACTCGATGAAAGGTGGCAAGCTTCTTTCTGTTCAGTCTCCGTTGTTTGCCTAAAGTCTTCCGTATATATACTTCCCGTTAATGTAATTAGAATGGTAATATATCTAGCGTGTGCACTTTCAAGGATTCGTGCACGTGCGTACGCCGAGGATTCTGCACTTTAGGGCATTCATTTCATCCCGGCAACATAATCATCCATAAATACTGGCACAATAGGTATTATTAGATTCACCCACATCCTTGCCATATGAATCTGCCTGGAAAAATAGTCCCTACTGGTAAAGGAAGACTGTAGGCTGCTAAAACTTCACTTATTGCTACCTATCTATCCAAGAACCAAAGGTAAATTGGCCACTGTAGCTTCACCACCTCACGACTGGGCCCAATTTTCCAGGCAGAATATGCATGCAGCTACATCCAGGCTTCATCATGTACAAAGTCAGCGTCATCTTCGAACGCTTTCGTAGCCGCATTCGTCATCGAAGTGGAACCATCCTTATATCGATGTTAGGCACAGCAGCATGAACAGCCTTATGAATTAATAATTTTTGGACCAATGAAATTAATAGGTGCGTGTACGCACATATGTATATAGACATACGTGTGCGCCCATCACAATGTCTTGCCAGAGAACCAGATCTTGTTTTGATAAGAGCAGTTATGGCTTAACTGCCCTGAGCTCGTACACATATGGCTTCAGGCCCGGTAGGTTCAAATAAACAAAGCTGAACACGATTGTCATGTCTTGCAAACCAGGACGCAAGTCAGCATACTCGGCTGATCTTTGCTGGAGAGTTGTCTGACAGCGCATTGACATGGAGCTCTATTTCACGAATATAGCTGTGAATCTCTTGTAGTAAGGCCCAAAAAACATGAAACTTATTGAACAGACAGGTGAGGTGAGTCCAAAGGGCCAACCTAGCAGAAAAGAGATGAGGTGCCTAAATGATGAAGATGAGGTCTATATTCTAGAAAACCCCAGTATGTATCTGTATAAATTAGGCCAGGAAATACACCATGCAACAGGCAAGCAGGGTCTCAGCTACTACTGTGTGTCGGCCACTTGCAAAGCACGAATTCACCAGGAGGAAATATACTGAAGGTAAAAATAGCAAAGATCCATTACATTGAAGGCTGAAATCATGGCTTGGATGGGTCCAATCTTTGGGTGGATGAGACTAGCTTTGACCATTGAGACCATACACGAAAGTATGGGTATGCTATTCGTGGCCAGTAGCCTTTGTATCACCATATCCTTCATCAGAGGAAACTTTATTCCAAACATGCAACAATATGATGAAGATCAATCATGATTTTGGACAACTGTTCAATACATCATGTTCCAGAAGTTACAGAACACTTCAGAGAAGCTGGGATTGTTATCTTTTTGCCCCCTTACTCACCTGACCTAAACCCCATAGAAGAACTATTCAGCTGTGTAAAGTACTACCTCAAGCGGCATGATGAATTACTCCATGCTTTTGATGCTATTTACATCATTCAAGCAGCATTCGATGCCATTTCCCCTGATCAGTGCACAGCTTGGATACCTGCTCCGGTCAAACTATAGCGCTTCCAGCAGTGTACAGAGCCAACCTAGACTTCATTTGCACGTACCTTTCCAGCATTCGTGCACACGTTTTATAGAGGCAGGATTCGCGCAGACGCCGAGGGTTTTGCACTGCTTTAGTGCATACATGGTAGTTTACATACATGTGTGTGAATGTGACTACAGGTTTTGAGCATGCTTGTACTCCCTCATGCAGTAACCGCTGGTGCTTCGCTGTACATCGAACAGGAATACCTGATCGCGGGTAAGCCAGAGTAGGCTAGATTTAATTAGCATATTGGCACACACACACACACACACACACACGCACACACACACACACACACACAGACACACACACACACACACACACACACACACACACACACACACACACACACACACACACACACACACACACACACACACACACACACACACACACACACACACACACACACACACACACACACACACACACAGATCCAACTACAGTAGCCCTCCTGCACATGCACAGAGGGTTATTTATGGATGACACACTGCGCATGTGCTTTCACTGGCTGCTGCATGAATGGTTGCCTTCGTGCAGTACATGTACATGTACTGCACGCAAAACATTTCTTTGCTTTTTTCCTCTTATAAGCGGTAACCCATCTTTTTGCAATCTCCATCTATAGTTTCAAAGCGTTGTCTATGTTTGGAGAAAGTCCAGTCCACTGTTGCTGAACCAGTGTGTGATCTCATTCTTGAGAAAGGCCTTCAGTCTTGATGGAAGCAGTAACTAGACAATTTTCTCAATGGTGCCAAATGGTATGAGTGTTAAAATTATGACAGAAAACTTCCGTTGAGGTTTTTTTAAACAGAAACTTACTGACTACAGCCACAGAAGACAGGAAACATATTGAGAAAACTTTGCTGTTCTTTTTCAGTGGGATTCTAGCACTACTTTTGAGGCAATAGCTGGCTAAGGTACACTGCATTAAGGTTACGGGTACACATTGACCTAAATAAGTATTCATAAAACAGCTACAGGTGTACCAGCCAAACTGCTTGACCAACAAAGGACAAATCTATTTCACTGCAAGCTTTGAGAGTAATATATATCAAATAATGTCTGCTTCGTTGGAGTTAGAGGGGCACACACTAAAGAAGTACATGTAATGCCAATTATACCAAATTGTCTACGTCAATTTCTCAAGGAGTGGCCGCGGCAACAATGGAAACTGCGGCATCTAACAGAAGTACTGGCATCCTTGTAGGTGAGTGAAGACTTAATGATTTCGGAAATACATTGGTGGAGTAGTGACCTAACTTTGTGTGAATTCTCCGCGTCACTTTAAACATTCCAGCTACTATGTAAGGGCCTTTTCAATATTTATTCTACTCAAGCCCTGCCCTAGGATTAGATTCAACAGCATAAATACTTCTGACGGATCAATGTAGCTCAAAAGTTGACGTAAAAAGCTCCAACTTAAATGCATGCCGCATCTAACTCCAACCAGGCAAACATTCTAGGTGCTGGTGGAAAGAGCAACTATCTAAATATCTTTTATTGTTTTATGAGTTTGGCTGGGACATCTCGCTGTTTTATGAATATTAGATCATTACATACCTGTAACCTTAAAATACTGGTGAAACAGACAATCTTCCTTGATAACACTGTGATAGTGCTAGTGGTTGAATCAGTGTGGCTGACATTCCAATTGACTGACTACTCCTATCATTATCAGCAGCCACAAGCTACATGCATTATGTGGGGGAAATGTAGAAGGAATTCCCAGTGCACAGTTACATAAGCAATGCACCTTAACCACAGCTTTCAGTTTCAAATCTCAGTTCCCTTGACTATCTATGATGCCACACAAGAGTACATCAACTTTACACATAGAGCTACAAATGAAAAAAAACATATCTGGTAGGCCAGACAAGCTAAGCGATCCCTGGACAGTGCAGTTTCAAGCTTATTAGCTCTGATCAGCAGGGAATAAGCACAGCTTGTCTAACACACCACCGGTATATATGCAAGGTGCACCAGAACACTAGTGGTTCAGCACTTTCAGAACTAATGAGTTCATCCACCACATCATTACCCTGCCACGCCCAGAGCAATGAACTGGGCAAGGCACCTTACTCAAAAACCACCAGTCATTTACATGTAGGTGACAGAGTAATATACCTACCTTAGTCCACCAGGAGTGACAATTCTTAAAAAGCAGTGATCCAAAGCATGTTTGCCTCCATTATAACATCGTGTGCAGAGATCAATGTCAGGACATTTTACACATTTCCACCTCATTCCTGTGATATCACCATCTCTGCACACATCACACAAAATATTAGGATGTGTACAACCTGCAAAATGTTAAGCACATACATTGTACTGTGTGCTGAGTCTGTTCTGCACACAAGTAAAAGTGTAGACATTAGTGTGTGTGTGTGTGTGTTTGTGTGTGTATGTGTGTGCGCGCGTGCGTGCGTGTGTGCGTGCGTGTGTGTGTGTGTGTGTGTGTGTGTGTGTGTGTGTGTGTGTGTGTGTGTGTGTGTGTGTGAAGCATAATTTCATTTTGCCAGGGAGAGAACACTTGTCAGGTAAAATAAAAGCACACCTACTTGTCTGTGATGAAATTAGCTATATTCACTAGGTTGGTGTAAGAAATGTAAACTGCACATCAATCCCATAGATGGCTAGGCCTATATTGTGAACATCAAATGGTATGGTGACATACTCATCACATGTACATAATATCTATACACATGCATTTCTAAATGTTAATGTATGTTAACAGAGACAACTTTCACTAGGTTCTGTGAGCACATACATGCATATGCAGGAAAATAATCCTTGTGACTGGTGTGTGAGCCGATGGAGCTGGAAGGAAGGTACATGTATTTAACAAGCTGCACCTCAGAACTATTGACAGTACAGACTAAAGGAGGTATTAGGGAGGCAAAACAAAGCCTTAAACTGTCTAACTTAAAGGTTCTTCAACTCACGTGTAAGATCACATATTCAGTGAATGGAGTAAACTGGGAGACATGCACTACACCCAGAGCAGGTCTTATAAAACTGATCTGGCAAGAAATGTATGTACCTAACCATGCAGCAATTAAGTGCCCACTGTATAAGAAAGACATTGTATTTCTTTTGTATGCATATTGGTAGGTCATAATTTTGGCAGTAGTCACGAACAAGTCACTCCAAGAGAAAAGCAAGACAAGGCAACAAAACATAAGAGAAAAACAAAGGAACACAATATAACTCCCCTGAAACTGTCACGTTTCGAAGAAAAATTTGCTTCCTAACAACGACAGTATCAACATCACCCATGCATCTGAGTTAACATGATTGCCAAGCAGAGCAGGCTCTCACCTAGTTAACCCTCGGTGTGCATGGGAAGCGAGGGTTACGGTAGTTCGGTCTCTGTGTGTGTATGTGTGTGTGTGTGCGTGTGTGTGTGTCTGTTTAGTCACATTTCACCTCTAGAGCATCTGTTTGTCCTGAAAATACTGTCACGTACTCAGCAGGCAACGGAGGTCATAAAATACGTTGGGTTTTCTCTGAAACCGCTTCATTCAAAAGTTATTGTGTTATTTGCTTACCTACGGCATCCTACAGCGACAAGTAAATAAAAAATTTAAAGGAAATATAGGGATTGCATAAAAAGGAACGGAGACAAGATTGGGACACAGACATGTTATGATATATCAACGTAACATTATGGGTACGTCGATATATCATAACATGTCTGTGTCCCAATCTTGTCTCCGTTCCTTTTTATGCAATGCCTATATTTCCTTTAAAATTTTAAAATTTTTATTTACTTGTCTCCCGTCTTTTTTTTCTGGAACTAGGTACATGCATTTTGCTATTTTGCAGTTTACTTGGTAGCAAACATATTAGCTAATAGAGCTCATAGCCTGAAGCTAGCTAACACTTTTATTGCAACATCAATTGTTTGTGTACTATATTGTACCAATTTTACCTTTTGTGGAGCTTTTGTTAATGAAATATAGCAAAGTAGTGCCTGGGGCTACTATTTACAAGATTACAAGATTTTATCTCAACAGGATACACCAATTTCCACATTTAGTACTACTTTTGTTAGCGAGATATAGCTAACTATTGCCTGAGGCTATTTTGTACAAGATTTACATTGTTTACAGAGATTTTATCACAACATTGATCATTGGGGTAATAAGCTTTACCATCACACCAATTTTCAAATTTAGTTGAGCTTCTGTTAGTAAGATACAGTAATGCTAGCCTGAGGCTATTTTGTACAAGATTTACATTGCTAACATAGATTTTATCACAATGTTGATCTTTGGGGTATTAAGCTCTACCAGCACACCAATTTCCACATTTAGTGAAGCTTTTGTTAGTGAGATACAGTAATGCTTGCCTGAGGCTATTTGTTGTTGTATTACAAGGTTTACAGAGATCTTATCACAACGCTGATCATTAGTGTATTACACTTTACCATCGTACCAATTTCCACATTTAGTGGAGCTTTTGTTAGTGAGATACAGTAATCCTTGCCTGAGGCTATTTGTTGTTATATTACAAGATTTACATTGTTTACAGAGATTTTATCACAACGTTGATTATTGGGGTATTGAACTATACTATCATAAAAAAACTTCATATCTAGCACACCTTTCATTAGTCAGATATAGGACTGTGTGGCCCCCATTAATAATACATGGCCTGAGGCTTTTTTGTTTATTTTACAAGAAGTACATTGTTTACAAAATTTTTAACATGGTGATGCACTACCCCCAGTGGAACTGCATAACTGTACCAAGTTTCATGTTTAGATGTGTTATCGTTAGTGAGTTACGCTTCTTCAAGCGGAAGAAGAAGAAGAAGAAGAAGAAGATGGAGAATTTACAAAATGGACTTTTGTTAATTTAACATCTTTATCATGCATCAAATTATACCATTTTATAATCATAGTTAGTTTCTGGGTATAGTTACACATTCATGTTAACATAAGTCCAGTAGGTAGCAAACTGAAAGTGAAAGTGATGAAAAACCTTATATATGGTTTTCAATGGGAATAGACCATAGCAATCACTATATACACAGTACTACCGTACTGTGTGATATTGCAGCGGTATTCTGCGCAACTCTTCGATGGCAGAGCTTCTAAACCTTTAAAAGGCTAACAGTAGGCAAAGCACTACCTGGAATATGACTCAATGTAGGGCAGCGAGCTTCTTTCTCCTTAGTCTCTGCCTTTTGCCCACAGATCTTCCGTTACACACATTTCAGTAGCGCATGCACTTTTCAGGCTGCGCACGCATGGCGCCGAGGGTTCTGCACTTTAGTGCATTCATTGTATCAGTGGCAATTTTTCTATCACACAGTACCATACCACTATGTATGGGATTGTTATGGTCTATCCTGATACATGAATTTTCTTCATTTTCACTTCCAATTTGGACAATACAGTAATGTATCAAACTTCGGCAGGCATCTAATTTCGACAGTCTAAACAACGTGCTCAACAGTGTCACGCAAAATCTAACTACATGCTCTTACAGACAGGTATGAGGGGACTAAGATTTAGGAGTTTGACGAGATTCAGCCAATTAGAATCTAAGTGAGAAGTGACCTGCTGAATACTTCAATTTTCGTCAGCCCAATATCTATTGTCAAGTTTGCCGAAAAACAGAGCTAAAGCCTAGCTACAACACACTGAATTGACAATATAGACTGAACTGTAGAGTTGAGCAGTCTCAGCAACCAGAGAACCTGGAAATGCTCCGCTACAGCTGGCTTCTGACGAATGTTTACAGTGGTGAATCAGCAATAAATATATTCCGTATTAACACAATATGCAATACAGAAGTTACTGCTGAGACTTGTATTGATGTATTACAATGTATATATGTCAGCTGAGAACATTGTTTCATCAAAATTCAATGGGCAAACAAAATTTTGTGTGTTCATGCGGAAGATATTCATTGTTGATTTGGCACTTTAAACATTCGTCAGGAGCGAGCTGTAGCAAGGCATTGCCAGGCTCTCTTGTTGCAGCGATTGCTCCACCCTACAGTGTAATCTATATAGAGTTTAATTCAGTGTGTCTTAGCTCGGCTTTAGTTCTGTTCTTCAGGCAAACACAAAAATAGATATCTGGCTGACGAAAATCGAAGTATTCAGCAGGTCACTTCTCACGCTCATCACTTCGCTTCTATTGACTGAATCTCTTCAAATCTTACTGCCCTCATACCTGTCTGTCGGAGCATGTAGTTAGATCAGGGCATTGTTGAGCACGCTGTTTAAACTGTCGAAATCAGATGCCTGACGAAGTTTGATACCGAATTTCACATTTTCGCCATGTTCTATCTGCTTCTGGAAGAAGCATACCTCTATAACCATAAAGTTAACTATTTGAAACATTGTGATATCTACTGCACATAGTGCCCTGAAGTTCAGTGTCACTCCACCAACCACATAATACACGTACTAGATCTACAGGCACTACAGCACAAAACCATCACTACCACTTAGTTACACCACCTAAGGTGTTACACTTATGCATTTCTCTCCCATGATATTCACAAATGTAGACATAAACATGTACTAACCAACAGGATCATTATCAAGCAAAAGAAGATCATACTGACCACCAACAGCACTGCGATAATTGCATCGGTTTCCAGCATCCCACTGAACCAAAACAGCTCTTTGCAATTGAACTCCACCTTCAGTTTCATCTGACGTAACGTAGTCTACAACAGTTCCTACGCCACCCTCGCCACCATCTTGATCTCCCCATATCCAATTAGGCCCACGCACCACCCGCATGCCAGGCAATATATCCATACTCAACCTCACTTCGTTGGTAGGTCAGAATAAACTCAACTCACACTTGGAATTAATCATGTGTCGTGCAAGCGACAACTTGACCTTTGATCCTTCGAATATCACGTGACCGTATTGCAATTTTTGCTGACGCAGCATCTACTCCGCCATTGAAAATGTATGGCAAACTTGTAAGCCTGTTGAAGCGAAGCTGAGGAAGGATCGAATAAAGTTAGTTAGCTAGCTATATTTACCTTAGGCTAGTTAATCAGAAAAATAGGGTGTGCCCTAGCCTACCCCTCGTTTTAGGGAGTTACAGTGTAGTGTATTAGAAGCGCTCTAGACCTCTGTACGTACCAGTTTTTACTTGGCTGCGTCGGTCACGCTAATCTTTGACATGTGTTCTAGCTACCTGCAAAGTTCTGAAGTACTGTCAAATCGCAGCTGAGTAGAATTAGGCAATGACCAGAGGAGGTCAACGCTCCTGCATGCAATCCCCTACGCGAAAATTGCATTCTTGCACGATTCACGTGACCGTGTCCAACCTCCTCTGGGCGCGGGACAGGCGCCAGACTCTGGGCGCCAGAGGAGGTAAGACAGTAAAATCGATGACGTAATGAATCGCACTAAAGGTTGCAATTAACCGATGCGTACCGCGAGACAAGGTAGACCTCTTGAGTTCATTGGATAGTTTAACGGAGTTATAGAGTCTGAGTACTATCAAAACTCGGTAGAGAGATAGAGCATAGGCCAAAGATGGCTGAAACTGAGTTAAAATAGATATCCACGAAGTGCTACGTGACCTCTATTATTTCCCGCTGTAAGTCAGTAGGTGTTCGCCAGAGTTCGACTCTTTTTCTTGAGGTATAGGCTATGGTACGTACAACTGACTACTGGGATCCTCGCTTTGCGTTGCTTCAGCAGACGCTGGTAAAAGCCATGTCACGCCATGTATTTTCAACGGGAGATACGTTGCTGTGTCAGCCAAAATTGCAATTAGATGGGGTTCACGTGATACTGTCGTACCTCCTCTGGACAGGCGCACATCTAGTCTCGTGCCCAGCCGTAACTAGGCAAGCGCCGAAAATTACGTCTGGTTGCATTGCTCCATATTTTTGGGGCGGTGGTATGAACGCGGAAGTAATCACAAGAATCAAAAACTGCCACTGCACGCTAAGGTCAATAACGGCACAATAGCCAACTATTTCCCTGGCTACATATAAGACAAACCTTATGCCATTGCTGTTAGCCTGTATACCTCAGGTTCGAGCAACTAATGGCGGTACTCTAGGTTTTGCGTTTTCTATCAACTAGCTGCGCCCACCCTGTGTTCTACTAGGAAGAATACTGTCTACGAAGCAGCCCCAAAAATATGGAGCAATGCAACCAGACGTAATTTTCCGCGCTTGCCTAATTACGGCTGGGCACGAGACAAGCGCACATAATGCACATTATAATAATAATAATAATAATTTTAGAGACAGTAAGGCCAGAAATGCCTATTAGTCTACAATAACTACTATAATGAAACTGCATGAGATGACAGACCTTTGTAAACAAACTGTGCCAGTGATTGTAGGATTACAGGACACTTTGACGACATCATGTAAACAAACTTGTCTTTTGCTGACATTCCTATAAACTCTTTGTTTCTCTCCTGAACAAGTTGAAAAAGTTTTCCCCTTAAGTATTCGTGCTTCTTGCATACACATAAAAAATGTATTTCATCTTCTAACATATTGCATTCGGTGCATAATCTTTCACTTGAAGGTTGGGGAGGGTGCTTGTATCTGCCTCTTTCTATCTGTAGACAATGACAGCTGGTACGAAGTCTTGTGAGTGCAATTCGATGCTTGGTTATATTGACTTGTGTGAGGTAATCCTCTAACAAAAAGCTTGACTTGAATAATGCATATGTTCTCAACTTATTTCCAGTATCTCCTCTCTTGCCTGTAGGTCTTTGCAAGTCATTCCACCACTGTTGTCTGAATAGTTACGGGTAAGCGTTGCGCCCACGCACTTTTTAGACAATATGAATATCATTATGTAATGCAATATCATTAATGTTACACAACCTATTCCAAGAAGTGCATGCACGGGTGCGTGCAGCCAGTGGCTAGATGGGGCTATATACTAGCCTCATATCCAGGCCGTTTTGAATTCATTTCCCAGGCCGGAATAAACTTCCGATTCCAAGGGTTGAGATTCACTCGCGCGATCGCGAACAAATATAAATGAGTATCCTTAAGTGGAGACTTCCAAATTGCATTATAATGTAAGGAACTTACCCTTCCGATTGATTGGCGAGTTACGTGTAACGTGGGAACATTGAAATCGTGCACGCGTGCACTTACACTGTGACCAAAGCTCTATTCAGCAATGGCAAGCTCATATGAAGATTTTGAACCCCAACCAAGCGTTTTAAGGCGATAGATCACGTATGAACATATTAGCAGTGCCACTAGAACCTTTGATTAAAACTCATCAATTGTGATCCACTAATGCAATTAGTCCCACACCAAGAACGTGTAAGCCTACAGCCACCAACCCTCTCCGAGTTAGCCAATATGCACTACAATAGCATCATCTCCATTACTGGAGAGTTGTGTACTAACTCACTAAAGATGAAATCTAAGTAGATCAAGTACTTTAGACTCTACAACACTCCCTAGCTACACCAGGCCATCGCTCCAACGTTTGTATGTTATTGTACATATATTATGATGTTACGTTGAACATTGTAAAGGGAAAATCCTGTCATTTACGCGCAATTTGGAAGTCTCCACTTAACGATACTCATATAAATGATTTATAAAATATTGGCTACGTCTTTCAACATCACACAATATATCTCCCATATTGTGGGCCTGCTATAGAAAACACCAAGAGTTCAATTCATTGTGGTTATCACATATACGGTTGGTATTGAATCATTGTGGTTTATCCTATATTTATGATGAAGTGTCCAGACTAGAGCCAGCAGAGGTAATACTTAGTGTCAAGGAACGGTTATATGATCAATATTTGCAAAAGTGGAGACAAGATATAGCGTACTCTCGAAAAATGAGAACCTACCAACTATTCAAGATTAACTACAACCTGGAACCTTATTTGCTTCTACCATCCCACCTGCGTACAGCAATTGGAAGGTTCAGAATAAGTTGCCACTCATTAGCCATTGAAACAGGAAGATATACAAGGCCACCTTTACCTCCAGAGGAAAGAGTATGTCAAACATGTGGAGTCATGGAAGACAAAAAACATTTTCTGATAAACTGCTCTTCAACACAAAGATTGCCAGAATACAAGCACTTTTTAAGTACCTGTGAAAGGGAAATACAAAGCTATAATATGCTCTCCACAGATGCAAAGTTTAAAACAGTTATGTCTTGTCCTAATTACAATGTAATATTCAGTTTAGCTAAACTTATACATGTTGCTATTAAGAGTAGATAATAATTATATTCTCTGTTTTCGTTTTTTTTGTTGTTGTTACTGTTTGTATGACAAATGGGCCTTCTGGCCTCTATAGTCATTAAAAGTATTATTATTATAAATATGAGCGTGCGCGCCGGCTTGGTGCGCGGGCGCGCAATGTCAAGCAGTTCCAGCAGAAGCTCCGATCCGAGTATGAGGTCCAGGGGGGGGGGGCATGGACCCCAAGGAACCCCCCTGGATCCGCCCCTGGCCTCCTTCTGTTCTTCTTGGACATGCAAGCTCAAGGTAGTAGGGCAGTGAAGTAGAAGTCCTTCATTTGATGCTCCCACCACTTGTTGTCACAGTATACACGTGCACGTTCAATATGGATGTCTTTGTTCTTAGAACAAAGTCACACCACTCTAATCTGCAGCAATACAATTGGCACTGTATCTGATAGTAATAATCATGTTGCCGTTTTAGTTGGTATGTAATCTGGCTTCCTTCTTTGAGGACTTTTAGGCAGAATGTTGCTTTGCTGCATGCCTCTGACAGTGTCATATCCCGCATAGAAAATGGATTTTTGTACTCCACTATACCAGCACTTGGAGTCACACTTGAGTCTAGAACTCTGTTGTCAGGGCTAGCAGCCATCCATGGATTCTCCACACTGATTACAAGTCCTACTGGTTGATTTTTCAAGCCATAGTGTCCATTCCGTTGCTGATAACTCCCATATTCATACCGTGTTTTTTCCTCCATCATTTGCCCATACCTTGTTGCTTTATTTCCCCTGAATGTACTGTACAGTAATTCTTCCACCTTCTTACTCCTTTTTGTTGTTTTCTTCATTTTTGCCAGTTTTCCAACTTGTGATGCTCGCTTTTTCGCTTCTTCCTCTCCTTCATCCAATCGTTGCTATCATTTTGTTGCTGTGTGTTGTGTTCTATACTGTCTGCTTCTTCCTGTGTTACTTTTACATGTGTGGTATAGAAAGCTCTCTTTCAATGAATTTAAGCACTCAGGGGATACATCAGTAATTTCATCTGGCTGAATTTCACTATCATGTTGACTGTAAGCTCTCTTTGCAGCAGTGGAGTTGTCATTCTTGGAATTCTTGTTTTACGTCTGCTCTCTTTGCTCTGATACATTTTCTGTCAGAATCAGCTTTTCTAGCCATGGATAGCGTCATATCAGTAAATACTTGATTTGGGTTTGATTTTGTCACTTCCTTCCATGTCTGAGAGCCACTTGTATTTCATACATCATTTGGGGATTTACTATGTTTCCTCCTCTGTGCACTTCTGTTTCTGTAGCCGAGTCATTGAGGGTTGTTTCATTCCATAGAATTTCCTGCTCATGTACTATGTCTGCAGTGTGGTCCAGTATGTTGTTTGTAATGTCTGAAAGAGATAAATAATACTTAAAATAAGACTATTATTTTTCTTTATCACAGGGTATACAGCAATTGAGACATTTCTTACTTCTGAGGTTGCTGGAACTATCCATTGGTTCGTCATCCAGAATGCTGACATCTGTAGTTGTTGGAGGATTGGACATGCTACCTTGTTTCTCTTTTGCTGTTTAACAAAAATCTGGACTGCAATTTGCATGATTTCCAAAGCAGTGGTAAGGACCGAATCACTCTTCAGCTGTTGTACAGCTTTTTTTTATCTGGTTATATACTCCGCATTTTTATTGCACAACGAGCAGCACTTGTCACTTGCTGACGCATTTTCTTTGTGAGCCCTCCTTGCCCTTTGAAAGATGGATTTGCAACTACAATTCCCTCTAATGCTGAACGGTAGCATTTATATGCATGATTGGCACACTCAAGCTTCTTGATAGGCCATCCCCAACCACTTACCCCCTGTATGAGTGTTGAATAAACGGAACTGTCTCCATCGCCAATAAACCTCACATATCGTACCCTATGGACTCTCTCAGCCTGCTGAAAGCCCTCAAGGATGATATTAGACTCCATCTCACAGGAAGAATTTTCCCAGTTTTGGAAGCAAACATGGTTTTCCTGAGAAATTCCTTGGGTGCATGCTGTACAGTATTTATTTCGTACTTCAATGTACAACAGCTTTCTAGTTTCTTTACCAATCACTATGCATACATGTACCCCTGACTTCGCATTGTATGAGTGGCGATGTGATCTCTTACTCCACCCTCCATCAACAATGACAGTGGCAGGAACACCCTCATGGTAGTCCCTGCTAGTTGCTTTTCCTCTTTGCCTACCTCCAGCATCGATAGTTTTAATTGGTCTTTCCTGGTCCACCACTGCCCAATACCTTGTTCAATATTTGTGAAGCTATTCTTTGACATTACTGGGATGCCTAGAGTTCCCATAGTTTCTTGCAACTTTGAATGACCACCTTCAGTTGACATCTGGCCCCATACTGCAGCTAAGTTACACTCCCACCGCTGGTAGCCATTTGGACCCTTCACTTTTGTAGATGTGTCAAACCGTATATTGTATCCACTTTAGAGCATTTGCTGAATATAATTGATGCAAGTCCATCCCTCGATTCCTGATCATGAGTAGTCTGGCTAAGCCACACCCCAATCGCACGCGGAAAAGGGGTCTGGTGACAAGCCTATACCGCGTTTGTACCGTGCTGCAGAAATATTGCAGTCCAATCAGATTTCAGAACAGCTAATTAGTAAATTCCAAATTTAACCCTGTATGTGGGCAAAGCCGGGACAGAGATGTATGTAGCACGCTACCCTTCCCATAAAGTCCAGGAAGCTACTAGAAGTGCTGTTAGGGAATTGAGATACCAAGATGTAGAGCCTGATCAAATGAAAGTGGTAGAGGCTTACGTTCAGGGACGCGACGTGTTTGCTGTTTTGCCCACTGGCTACGGAAAGAGCTTGGGCGCTACAGTTGTCGTATTCAACAAGCTCACTGAAGGCCACGAAGGAAACCATTCGATAGTAGTAGTCGATAACGGCAATTATGGAAGATCAGGTAAGCATAGTACTACTGAAGCTCCCCGTAGCATAATACTAAAGCCCTGCAGAAAACTAAGTAGCCACACGTACTGTACACACAAGCAAGCCATTTGTTCCTACAAAACATGAGGAATACAACAAAGCAGTAGTTTGTGGACCTTTGACCTCTAACGTAACAAGTAAATAAAAAATTTAGGAAATTTGAAGTGTAATATAGGAATTGCATAAAAATGAACAGAGACAAGATTGGGACACAGACATGCTATGTACATCAACATACCTTTTAGTACATTGATGTATATAGCATGTCTGTGTCCCAATCTTGTCTCTGTTCATTTTTATGCAATTCCTATATTACACTTCAAATTTCCTAAATTTTTTATTTACTTGTCTCTTGTCATTTTTTTACTATTGTAAGCAATAATTCCCCTAGCATGTGCTCTCCATATCCATAAACATCTGACCAAGTATTGAGCTGCTGTATAAATGCGTGATTAGTACTGAGGGGCGTGGTTTGGTTGCAAGCAGCAGCTGCGTACCTACAGAACTATAAGCAAACCTGCTAGCAACGTCAGTACTATCAGTCACCAGCGCTTTGGCTTGGTGGTATATAGTATCGTGGTAGAATAGCATGCCGTTTCTCCAGCAGACGGTATACTGTAAGCATAGGTACTATATGGTATCTATGATATAAGCTTACCGAGGTACACACGTAGAGGCAGAGCCAACACACTGTACGCGTGTGCAGTGTTCTGACGGTGAGAGTAGCACAAGAATCTTCAACACATCTCTGTTTTGCTTATGTAGTACTAAGTGCTAGTTGCAATACAAATCGTCAACACGCGTCAGTCTCTATCAGCCAGTTCACTCGGTGCCTAGTTGTTACGCGCTAGTTGCTAAGCTTTTGCGCATGCGCGGCTGGGGTAAATGACGTCATTAATGAGTCTTGTCTCATGACGTAATCGTTTTATTGTATGACGCAAGCTAACTATATACGTGTACTATGCACGTACATTCAAAATGAATTACGTAATCGCTATAATATATGTACATGTATTGCATTGTGAGGAGTGTTAACATCATTATTACAAGAATCACAAGGGTTAATAAAATATGCTTTTGTCATGTTGCTATTAGCGATGATATCTCTACACATGCTAACTTTCAGGTTGATAGTTACCATGGTTGCTGAGTTTTGATCATTAGTTATCCTCATTCATAATACATTGCTGGGAGAGATAACGATCAGTAGTACATGAACTACAAGGGTTAACGAAAAAATTATACCTCTATTCCCCAGTACGTAATGATACATTTCCACATGCAAAGATTCAACTTCATTGACTTTATGGTTATTGAGTTACGCTTCTTCAAGAAGAAGAAGAAGAAGAATAAGAATAAGAAGATGAAGAACATGGGCAAAAATGTGAATAGCACTTTTTTGATATTACGCATATCTTACATCACAGATCAACCAATTTTTGTTTCATGGTTATTTTCCACGCATTCTTCACCTTGATACCATTAAAAGTGGAATCAACTTCAAATTGAAAGTGAAACTGAAGAATATCCTTATATATGGTTTTCAATGGGGATAGACCATAGCAATCCCTATATACACAGTACTACCGTACTGTGTGATATGGTTTTTAATGGGATAGACCATAGCAATCCCTACATACACAGTACTACTGTACTGTGTGACATGTACATGTATTGCAATGAGAGGAGTGTTAACATCAGTATTACAAGAATCACAAGGGTTAACAACATATGATTTTATTATGTTGCCATTAGCGATGATATCTCTACACTTGCTGACTTTTAGGTTGATGGTTACCATGGTTGCTGATTTTTGTTCATTAGTTTTCCTCATTCATAATACATTGCTGGGAGAGATAACGATCAGTAATACATGAACTACAAGGGTTAACGGAATATTATAGGTCTATTCCCCAGTACGTAATGATATATTTCTACATGCAAAGATTCAAGTTTATTGATTTTACGGTTATTGAGTTACGCTGATTCAAGAAGAAGAAGAAGATGATGAAAACATGGACAAAAAGTGTAAATCATTTTTTCCGATATTATGTACGTATTACATCACAACACAACCAATTTTTGTATACTGGTTATTTTTCACACTTTCTTCACCTTGATATTACTAAAAGTAAAATCAACTTCAAATTGAAAGTGAAAATGAACAAAATCCTTATATATGGTTTTCAATGGGGATAGACCATAGCAATCCCTATATACACAGTACTACCGTACTGTGTGATACGCAACTAATTTACATTCCAGCAGTACAAACGCGGTATAGGCTTGTCGCCAGACCCCTTCCGCGTGCGATTGGGGTGTGGCTTAGCCAGACTAGATCATGAGTGGAAGATTAGTTGCCACCCCTACCTTAGCAAGGGAGAAGAATCTGCACGTTGCTATTTTGAGTTTTCCCGCTCGATGCCTAATGAATGCGTGCGTGCAAATGCACATGTAGTATTGCGTGGGCGGATCGCTGGTAGAGTCTGCTCAGCTGAGGAGCTACATTTTTTCTACGTCATATTTTGAGCTAAAGGATAAGTCACAAATATTATTGTCCATGATTCCTATTATACGCATCGTAGGGAAGGGCCAGAGAGCAAGAAATATAAGTTGTGCCACTGGCCGCGTAGAATATGGGATCGCTGCTCAGCCAACGTATCCTGAAATTCAGTAAGTCTTCGCTCTGTGCCTCCCGTAGACACCGCTGTCTCCATTCATGCCTTTGCTATTTCTTGAGAATTTGACGTAGAAATTTCGGCTAGGTGTTTCTTTCTTGAATGCGTGTCCTAACTCTAACCAGGCAGACATTATATTTTAGCTGCTGGTGGAAAAGAGTACTGCCAATTCTTTTAATGGTATTGATCATTCCTTCAGTGTTCCATAGCTTTAGCTGGTACATACGTTGCTAGTTTATGAATATTTAACCAGTTTGACCCATCTTTACTGTTAGATTAACACAACTATCACTATGCAGGCTTCATTTAATCGTTTTCTATTATGCAGCTACAATCACCCTACAAACCAGAATGTGCGCCAGGAATTGTATGGCACATTGGAATATGAAGGACGACTTATTAATCGTCAGTCATAAGTATCTTATATTGTCAATCAACCATACACAAAATTATATTGACAGGTGCTATATATAGGTATTATGAGTCACGACGGAAGAATTGCAGTGACTTCAAAGCACGTAAGAAGCCTTCGCGCGTAAACGGCGCGTTTGGTTGAGATCACGCGCACTACATTCCTCGCGGTCAATGGTATCTCCATACTTTCCTTATGGGACATACAGCTATCTTTGGAGTGGTAGAGAATCAGATTTAGTGAGGCATATCACTAGACGCAGCAAAACGCGAGGAATCCAATGGTACTCTTTATTTTGAAATTGGGTGAAAAATAATGAAAGTTATTGCCAAAATTCGAGGACCATATAATCATTTTGTTCATTTTCACTTTCAATTTGAAGTTGATATCACTTTTAATGATATCAAGGTGAAGAATATGTGAAAAATAACCATGAAACAAAAATGGTTGGTCTGTGATGTAAGATAAGCGTAATATCTCAAAAGTGCTTTTCACATTTTTGCCATGTTCTTCATATTATCTCCTTGAAGAAGCGTAACTCAATAACCATAAAATCAATGAAATTTTTTGCATGTGGAAATATATCAATACGTACTGGGGAATAGAGGTACAATTTTTTTCGTTAACCCTTGTAGTTCATGTACTACTGATCGTTATCTCTCCCCAGCAATGTATTTTGAATGAGGAAAACTAATGAGCAAAACTCAGCAACCATGGTAACCATCAACTTGAAAGTTAGCATATGTGGAGATATCTTCGCTAATAGCAACATCACAAAAGCATATGTTACTCTTGTGATTCTTGTAATAATGATGTTAACACTCCTCACAATGCAATACATGTACATGTATATAGCAATTACGTAGAATGTACGTGCATAGTACATATGTTTTATGTATATAGCTAGTTAGCTTTCGTCATTGGCGAGCGGGAGCGAGCCAACCTAGTCGTGTAATATAGGAATTGCATAAAATTCTTGTGATTCTTGTAATAATGATGTTAACACTCCTCACAATGCAATACATGTACATGTATATAGCGAGTACGTAGAATGTACGTGCATAGTACACGTTTTATGTATATAGTTAGCTTGCGTCATTGGCGAGCGGGAGCGAGCCAACATAGTTGTGTAATATAGGAATTGCATTGGGACACAGACATGCTATATACATCAATGTACTAAAAGGTATGTTGATGTACATAGCATGTCTGTGTCCCAATCTTGTCTCTGTTCATTTTTATGCAATTCCTATATTACACTTCAAATTTCCTAAATTTGTTATTTACTTGCATAGGCGGCGGAAGCGGGGGAGCTTTGGGGGGGCTATTACTAACCGTCGGCGCGCGCATGCGCAGGGCTACAGTAGTTGCGTGTCTGGTTCTGGAGCATCTGTTCGTCCTAAAAATGCTGTCACATACTCAGCGGGCAACGGAGGTAAAACAATTTGTGGAGGTTTCTCTGAAACCGCTCCGTTGCAGAGATCCAACACTCCTTCCGCTAAAGGCCATATGAACGCTCGCATGTGCATTATGCCCTAACAGTACGTACGTGGCGCCGAGGGTTCTGCACTTTAGTGCATCCTACATAGTTCGAGCAACCCTAGTCCGTGAGCCTATATTTTGGGGGGGCCTCAGCCCCAAAGAGGCCCCGCTTCCGCCGGCTATGAGCAGCGTCAACATTGGTCCCGCAGTTGCAGGACCTGCAGTACCGGTTCGGTGCCCCTGAATACATCACTTCACTCCCAAATAATAGACCGTGATAAGCCATTACAGTTAACATACTTGATATATCCTCTTTAGGTGCCAAAAGCTGTCAGATGCACAGAGATTTCAAAGAATTGCAGTGACTTCAAAGGTGTTGATTATTGGACTGAAAAGGTATGCCTTTCTGAATCCACTATTTAGTCATTACTGTTAGTGGTAATGATCTATTTTCTATTGATAGATACAACACAAATTTAACAAAAGTCCAACTTGTAACTACATCAGACAGTACAGTAGTACTGTGTATATAGGGATTGCTGTGGTCTATCCCCAATGAAAACCATATATAAGAAAATGGTTGATCTGTGATGTAAGATAAGCGTAATATCTCAAAAAGTGCTTTTCACATTTTGCCATGTTCTTCATCTTATTATTATTATTCTTCTTGAAGAAGCGTAACTCAATGACCATTGAATCTTTGCATGTAGAAATATATCAATATGTACTGGAGAATAGAGGTATGATTTTGCGTTAACCCTTGTAGTTCATGTACTACTGATCGTTATCTCTCCCAGCAATGTATTATGAATGAGGATAACTAATGAGCAAACCTCAGCAACCATGGTAACCATCAACCTGAAACAGAGGCAGAGAACCTGGGGGGACAGGGGGGGGCTTGAGCCTCCCCACTTTTTGATAAGGGGGGGCTGAGCCCCCCCAAAATTGGAGGTTGTCAAGAAGAATGTATTAAATACTAATAGCCTTATGCCGGATGTATTCAGAATGAATGTATATAATACTAAATAACCCTAACTTCATGAACACTGAGCCCCCCCCCCACATTTGGACGGCTGTCTCCGCCTCTGTGAAAGTTAGCATGTGTAGAGATATCATCGCTAATAGCAACATGACAAAAGCATATGTTATTAACCCTTGTGATTCTTGTAATAATGATGTTAAACACTCCTCACAATGCAATACATGTACATGTATATAGCGACAAGTAAATAAAAAATTTAGGAAATTTGAAAGGAAATATAGGGATTGCATAAAAAGGAAAGGAGAAAAGATTGGGACACAGACATGTTATGATATATCAACGTAACATTATGGGTACGTCAATATATCATAACATGTCTGTATCCCAATCTTGTCTCCTTTCCTTTTTATGCAATCCCTATATTTCCTTTAAAATTCTTGCTTGAGGCTATTTTGTACAAGATTTACATGAAATATTTTATTTACTTGCCTCACTCTGTCTAACATTCTTTGACCTCTTCTCGTAACACTTCAGAGTCCTGATTGGGCAAAGCTTTTGATTTTCTGGGAACTCAGAGTAAAAGGCCTCTATCGGTGGTCCATCCTTCCTCGTCTTTGTCAGCCCTGGAATTGCAAATTTCACTCCCCCATGCTGGAACGACCGGAAGGATAGGTCCAGGGCAGCAAGATCAGAGCATCTGTCTGCGTTGGCTAATGCCATTAGCATTGCCAGCTTCTGAGTCAACAACTGAAGTGACAGGTCTTCATTGTCTGGTTGAGTCTCCAGGAAGGAAAGGACCACATCCACATCCCAAGTGAGAGAATACCTGGCAACGTAACATTATGGGTACGTCAATATATATCATAACATGTCTGTGTCCCAATCTTGTCTCCTTTCCTTTTTATGCAATCCCTATATTTCCTTTAAAATTTCCTAAATATTTTATTTACTTGTCTGCTGTCATTTTTTTTCTGGACCTAGGTAAATACATTTCACTTTACTTGGTTACAAACATATTAGCTAATGCATTGTACATCAGTTAAACTGCATTACCAGTACAAAATAATAACGTGTGCATAAAGAGTTATAGGCTCTGTGTAACTGCCAGTACTATGTAACTGCCAGTACTTAGGTTCACAATCATACAAATATTCACACTTAGTGAAGCTTTTGTTAGTGAGCTACAGTAACACTTGCCTGAGGCTATTTGTTGTTATATTACAAGACATACATTGTTTGCAGAGATCTTATCATAACGTTGATCATTGGTGCATTACACTTTACCAGCATACCAATTTCCACATTTAGTGGAGCTGTTGTTAGTGAGATACGGTATTGCCTGCCTGAGGCTATTTGTTGTTATATTACAAGATTTACATTGTTTACATAGATCTTATCACAACATTGATCATTGGGGTATTAAGCTTTACCATCACATAAATTTTATAGCAGAGCTTTTGTTAGTGAAATGCAGTAATGCTTGCTTGAGGCTATTTTGTACAAGATTTACATGGTTTACAGAGATTTTATCACAATGTTGATCATTGGGGTGTTAAGCTTTACCATCACACCAATTTCCACATTTAGTGGAGCTTTTGTTACTGAGATACAGTAATGCTTGCCTGAGGCTATTTTGTACAAGATTTACATGGTTTACAGGGATTTTATCACATTGGGGTATTAAGCTTTACCATCACACCAAATTCCACATGTAGTGGAGCTTTTGTTAGTGAGATACAGTAATGCTTGCCTGAAGCTATTTTGTACAAGATTTACATGGTTTTTATCACAATGTTGATAATTGAGGTATTAAGCTTTTCCATCATACCAATTTCCAGATTTAGGGGAGCTATTGTTAGTGAGATACAGAAATGCTTGCCTGAGGCTATTTGGTGTTTTATTACAAGATTTGCATTGTTTACAGAGATTTTATCACAACGTTGATCATTGGGGTATTAAACTATACTATCATACAAAATTTCACATTTAGCAGGGCTTTTATTAGTCAGATATAGGATTGTGTGACCTCCACTATTATACATGGCCTGATGTTTGTTTTACAAGAAGTACATTGTTTTAACATGACAATGCACTATACCCACAGTGGAACTATATCACTTTACCAAATGTCATGTTTAAATGTGTTGCATTAGTGAGTTACGCTTTTTCAAGTGGAAGAAGTAGCGTCGGAAGGTGGACAATTTACAAAATAGACTTTTGTTAATTTAACCCCTTTATCTACCATTTTATAATCACAGTTTCTACATATTTAACTCCAGTAAGCAGCAAACTGAAAGTGAAAGTGATGAAAAAACCTTATATGGTTTTAATGAGGATAGACCATAGCAATCCACAGTACTACTGGGTGACATGTACATGTACATTGAGTGTCAACACCAGTATTACAAGAATCACAAGGGTTAACCAAATACTATTGTTATGTTGCTATTAGTGCATGTGGAAATGTATCAATACGTACTGCCAGTCTGGGGAATAGAGTTATAATTTTTGTGTTAACCCTTGTAGTTCATGTACTACTGATCGTTATCTCTCCCAGCAATGTATTATGAATGAGGGTAATTAATGAGCAAAACTCAGCAACCATGGTAATCATCAACCTGAAAGTTAGCATGTGTAGAGATATCATTGCTAGTAGCACCATAACAAAAGCATATGTCATTAACCCTTGTGATTCTTATAATACTGATGTTAACACTCCTCACAATGCAACACATGTATATGTATATAGCGATTACGTAATTTCATTTTGAATGTACGTGCATAGTACACGTACATAGCTAGCCTGCGTCATAAACAAAACGATTACGTAATGAGAAAAGATTGTCATTACGTAATGAAAAAGATAAGAGATTACGTAATGAGAAAAGATGCGTCATACAATAAAACGATTACGTAATGAGAAAAGATTATGTAATGAGAAAAGATTGTCATTAATGATGTCGTCATTTACACTTTCCGCGCATGCGCAAAAGCTTAGCAACTAGCGCGTAACAATTTCAAGGATTCCAGAATCCGATGAGGAGGATTAATTGTATGAGGACGGGAGGATACATGGAAACAACATAGTCAGTTTATTACTACATGGTATTGCCCGTTTTATCCTACTCCTACAGCAGAGTTCAAAGTACATAGAGAATAAAATAACATCACGTGCCCTACCCGCCTTTGTACTGCGAGTAACAGTGACATGAGATGCATCCAAATATCATTCAGAATCATTCTGGTTATGCCCAAATAATGTTACATCATTTTGCATCATATCTGCAACATTAACTATGAAATACATGTATAACATGATAGTGTTAGCCTGCTTCTGATCATCAGGTCAACCGCTCTCCCTGTGGTCTGTGTTGTTCTCCTACTGTGTAGAAGGGGACCAGGGTTAGCTCACCAGATGATGCCAGGTCAGGACCCGGCGGCCAAACTGGCTTGTCTGCACCGGTCTGTGGTAGAACCGCGTGAAGGTGGAACTGGATGACCAGTTTGCTGCCCTCAGGATATCTGATGTAGACACCCCGGAAGACTTGGCCTTTGAAGTGGCCGCTCCTTTAGTTGAATGGGCTGTAAAGTGTTGTGTGTCTATCCCAGCCCTGGACATGATCACTTTGAGCCAATTACCAATTGTGCAGGCCTTGACCGGTCTATGTGGACGGCAAGTGGCCAAAACAAGAGGGTTCCTACTCCCCTCACTCTGTCTAACATTCTTTGACCTCTTCTCGTAACACTTCAGAGTCCTGATTGGGCAAAGCTTTTGATTTTCTGGGAACTCAGAGTAAAAGGCCTCTATCGGTGGTCCATCCTTCCTCGTCTTTGTCAGTCCTGGAATTGCAAATTTCACTCCCCCATGCTGGAACGACCGGAAGGATAGGTCCAGGGCAGCAAGATCAGAGCATCTGTCTGTGTTGGCTAATGCCATTAGCATTGCCAGCTTCTGAGTCAACAACTGAAGTGACAGGTCTGGTTGAGTCTCCAGGAAGGAAAGGACCACATCCACATCCCAAGTGAGAGAATACCTGGGCATTGGTGGTCGGGAGTTAAACACTCCTTTGAGGAAACAGCACACAAGGGGGTGTTGACCCACTCTGCATCCGTCCAGTTCAGTGTGAGTCATTGATATGGCTGAGCGAATTGCGTTAATTGTGCGGTACTGCTTCCCTGCTTGGAATTGTTCATAGAGAAACTCAAGGATGCAGTTCAAAGGAGCAGGAAGTGGATCGATCGTCCGTTCAACACACCAGCGATCCCATTGCCGCCATGCAGCTGAGTAGGTCGATTCTGTTGACTCCCGCCATGATTTCCGGAGCACAGATATAACTCCCTCCGAAAGGTTGTCAGCCTCGTATGCTCTCCTGATACAGGCCAAGCGGCCAGAGGAAACCTGCCCTGTACAGCCAGTGGGTGGGGTTGGCCCTCTGGGTTGGTGACAATGTCTGACAATGGTGGAAGGAGTACTGGTAGGTCGACTAGGCATTTCAGTATCTTGGGAAACCAGGTCTGGTTGGACCACACTGGGACGACAAGGATTGCTGAAGCTTCTTCCCTCTGGAGTTTCTCTAGGCACCGAGGTATGAGGGCCAACGGTGGGAACATGTGGGGGGCCCATGCGATTGACAGGGCATCCACTGCTATTGCTTCAGGGTCGGGTCTCCAGCTGCAGTAAACTTCCAGTTGTGCATTTGTTCTGGAGGCGAACAAGTCTATGGAGAAAGGGCCAACCCTGTTCTCCAGTTCCAGGAACACATTCCTGTTCAACTTCCAGTCGCTCGAGTCCTCTAAGTGGCGTGAGAGCCAGGCTGCCCTGATATTCTCCACCCCTGGGAGGTGTTCCGCATGGATTGTAATTCTCCTCTGTATACACCACTCCCATATTTCTACTGCTAGTACCGAAAGTGGTAGAGAGTGGGTGCCTCCCATGCGATTCAGGAAGGCAATCACTGTGATGTTGTCCATCAGGAGGATTACTGCTAAAGGCCGCTGGCTTGGCATGAATGTTTTCAGTGCTAAGAAAGCCGCTTTCAGCTCCAAATAATTGATATGTCGGGTTCTCTCTTCCTGGGACCACGGTCCACCTGTACTTCTCCCCAAGCAGCTGGCTCCCCATCCTGTGAGTGATGCGTCTGACTCTATTGTCAGATCCCATTGCATGATCTGGAGTGGTCTGCCATTGTGGGTCTGTGACTGCTAGCCCTAGCCTTAGCCCTAGCCCTAGCACTCTTAGTCTCCCAGTATATATTTACAATTCTCACCCTTTACCCATCTCTTGTTTATAACTCACACTACCACCTTCCCATAGTGTATGTGTTTCCAGAAACTTCTGTGTGCTATATATAAATACATTGTAGCTCATGTGCGGGTGTGATGTATTTCAGTTATTAAAGAGTCAGTGTTCAAGTCCATAGCATCCGTGTATCCTACCTCGTCCTACACTAGATCCTTCTAAAGGGAAAACAAATAAATTCAAAAGTCATTAGAAGGCAAGTATAAAAATCATTAGAAGGCAAGTATATATATAAAAAATATACAAAAATATTCACACCTGCCTCTTAGTCACCCGTTCTTGTTGTTCACTTCCACTTGACCGTTTACGCTCCTGACGCACCTTCATCAGCTCTTCCTCCACCTGCTCCAGCCTCTCTTCAAGCTCTCGCTCTTTCCTCATCCGCTCGTCAAGCTCTTTCCTCATCCGCTCTTCCTTCTCTTGCATTTTCCTCAGCTCCTCTTCATGCTTTTCCTTCATAATGTCCGCATCAGATTTTATATGACCTTCCATTGATTTTTTTGGTGTACCACCTTCGTATTCAATTGACAAAGACTGTCTTTCGTTGTTGCAAACTACAAGCAGCAGTACCAATGCGTCTAAATTGGGCATTGGGGAGTCTCCATTCGACCACAACGGAATATCAGGTGTAACGATACATTCAATGAGCCTGTTTTTGCTGTCCTTCTCTCCCTCCCTCCCTCACTCCCTCCCTTCCTCTTCTACTTTACAGAACACTAACGTGTAGTGGATTTGCCCTCATGTTTTCCCAGGTACGTATAGTTTGGCTGCCTTCTATATGGTACCGGCTATACGGTACCGGCAGCCTTTGATCAGTACCAGCTGTGGTATATATATATACCGACTGCCTTCTATATGGTACCAGCTGTGGAAAGCCATAAATATTGTCTCTCTCTCTCCCTCTCCCTCTCCCTCTCTCTCTCTCCCTCCCTCCCTCCCTCCCTCCCTCCCTCCCTCCCTCCCTTCCTCTTCTACTTTACAGAACACTAACGTGTAGTGGATTTGCCCTCATGTTTTCCCAGGTACGTATAGTTTGGCTGCTTTCTATATGGTACCGGCTGTGGAAAGCCATAAATATTCTCTCTCTCTCTCTCTCCCTCTCCCTCTCCCTCTCTCTCCCTCCCTCCCTCCTTCCCTCCCTCCCTTCCTCTCCTACTTTGCAAGCAGCAGAAAGCCTGTAGTGGATTTGCCTTCAGGTACATACATTCCTTTAACACCATTGCAGATCCAATTTTATGTGAGTGGAGATATGTATCATTAACCCTCGGCGCGCATGCGCAGCGAGGGTTACTGTAGTTGGGTCGGTCTGTCTGTCTGTCGGTCTGTCTGTCTGTCCGTTAATCGAAATCTCACCTCAGGAGCGTCCGTTCATCCTGAAAAGGATATCACGTACTCAACAGGCAACGAAAGTCAAAACATTTGGGCGGATTTCTCTGAAGCCGCTCCGTTGCAGAGATACACCGCTTCCTGCATTGTATGGCTATCCATGTAGTCGGCCATTTTGGAGGCCGCGCATGCGCATTATTAGCGCGTGTGTTTTCATGGATTCACACACGCGTAGCGCCGAGGGTTCTGCACTTTAGAGTGCATTCATTGAGGTATACGTGGGATCCTGCCGAGCTGCTTGAATCTTGGTCCTCTCCAGGTGTCGATAGTGCAGGGGAGCAGGGAGGATTGCTGGGTGGGCTGCTGTCATCATCCCCAGGAGTTGGGCCAACTGACGGATTGTCACCCTTTCCTGTCTTAGGGTCCTTTTCGCCAGTGACCGAAGAGACTGAAGTCTCTGGTGGGGTAGTTATATCACCATTTCCTTGGAGTTGATGACAAACCCAAGGAACTCCAGTCTCTGAGATGGCTGGAATACGCTCTTCTTCGAGTTGACGACAAACCCCAGTGCCACTAGGATCTCCACTGCTGCCCTCAAGTGAGCACTGGCTTCCTGGGCACTCTGCCATCAGGAGCATATCGTCCAGGTATATGATCACTCTCACACCCAGCCGACGTAATATTGAGACTATTGGCTTTGTGAGCTTCGTGATTGTGCAGGGGGCACTGTTCAGACCAAATGGTAGGACTTGAAATTGCCATGTCTGGCCGTGCCAGTGGAAGCAAAGGTATTTCCTGTGGTTTTGGTGGATTGGCACTGTTAGGTAGGCATCTTTCAGATCGAGCTTCAAGAGCCAGTCCCCGGGTTTGATAAGACCCTTCACTGTCCGAATTGTCTCCATCTTGAAGTAGTGATGTGCCACCACATATCTGTTCAGGGACTTGAGATTGATTACTGGTCTCCATGTCCCATGTGGCTTAGGGACAAGGAACAATGGGCTGACAAAGCCCATGCCATCTTCCTGCACCCTGGATATGGCCCCTTTGGCCTCCAGTTCCAACACCTCGTTTGAAAGGATCCTTGTCGTTTCCTGATTGAAGTGAAGAGCAGGGGGGTAGAGGGGCGTAGGTCCTCCCTCTGATTCCCTTGAAGGGGTGTGGCTCTTAGATAGGGCTCTTGGTTTCCAAGATTTCCCCTTCCTTTTTGCTTGCAGGGTTCCCACTCGAGCCTCCTGTGTTGGAGTGTTTGAGTTCCTATTTCATAGGGAAGGAACCATAACATGTTAGGGGTCTCAGCGTCAGTATGAGTCGGGTAAATACCTCGACTGCCCGTCTGATAGTCCTGCGTCGGATCCCCCTGTGGGGGTTTGCTCCGACGGGTATTCGGTTGACCCACCATCGTCATTGGAGGAGCCGCTTCTTGGAGCTGCCAGCTCTAGTCTATGGCTCCCTGTGCCCATAAAGACAGTGGCATGACGTTTCCTGGGCGGAACGTCCTGTGCAGGCTCATCGGAGCTGGTCGAATCTGAACCCCCGGGCTCTGCCTCGCGGAGCCACTGTGCCACTCTCTTTCTAGAACTCAGGGGGCCCTTTCGGGTGCCTCCCGTCTGTTCCATATTCTCTGGTCCCGAAAACTCTGAGGTACAAGTCATTTTCGCCAGAGGCAACTTTTTGCGTCTTCTCTGCGGTTACGGGCAGGACAAAAAGGCGGGTAGAGCACGTGATATTATTCTCTACGTACTTTGAACTCTGCTGTAGGAGTAGGATAAAACGGGCAATACCATGTAGTAATAAACTGACAATGTTGTTGGAGTGTATCCGGACCTCCGAAATACAACTAGGCGCGGAGTGAACTGGCTGATAGAGAACGTGTTGACGATTTGCACTATAGCAACTAGCACTTAGTACTACATAAGCAAAACAGAGATGAGTTGACAATTCTATTGCCACTCTCACCGTCAGAACAGTGCACACGCGTATAGTGTGTTGGCTCTGCTTCTGCTGATGTACCGCGGTAAGTTTATATACCTCTGCTGGAGAAACGGCATGCTATTCTACCACGATACTAAATAATAATAATAGATTTTATTGACAAGTTACGGCCAGAGGCCCAAAGGTCAGAGTGTATATATGTCAACAAAAAACACAAAGACATACCACCACAAAATAACTAAGTAATAGCATCTTCCAACTCTGCTTGTCTTGTCTGAAAGGAGATTTTGATGAATCTTGCCAGTGCATATTGTAACATTTCACTTTTTGTTCCTAACAAGAACGAAAACTTGTCTGCGGTACTAAAATAGACAAAGGACTTGTTCAATGTTACACATTCTCTCATAAGAACTTGTCTATTCTCTGAATAAAGAGGGCACTCTAATAGAAAATGCATTTCATCCTCCACAGTGTTCTTACAAAACCAACATAGCCTTTCTTCCAGTGCTAGCTTATGAGGGCGGTTGTATCTTCCTGTCTCAATTCTTAGTGCATGTGCACTTACTCTAAACTTTGTAAGTGGTACTCTGAGGTGAACTGGTAAATTTAAATATGACTCTATTTCAAAATGGCTTTTAAATAGCTTATATGTGCGAAGTTTACCTGCTGTTTCACTGAGCATTGTTCTCCATTCCTGAATGAATTGATCCATTAATCTCTCCTTAACATTCTGCATCAACGTAGAAGGCTCAATCAAATCTGGCATTAACCAACATTCGGAAAAACCCAGACTGTTTAGAAGTGATTTAACCTTCACTGCCCACTTTAGAGATGAATTCCTAGCCATACAATATGCATCATAAACAAGAGAAGGGATTTGCCAATTGGTAACAATTCTTAGCCAATACTTCAAAATCCTAAGTTTTCTCTTAAGCAACAATGGAGGCCTTGCTAATTCACCATAACATGCCAAGTTAGTTGTGGATGAGGGTACACCCAGAGCAAACTTACAAAAGTTTCTATGAACTATCTCCACACTATCTACTTGGCTGAACCCCCACACTTCACATCCGTACTCCAGGACAGGGCATACTAGTGAATCAAATAAATGACACATGATTTTTGGGTTGGGGTAGTTCAGATTCTGTAAGGCACTTTTTAAAGAAAAAAGGGCTTTCTTCGCTTGGCCAGCCAGTGTTTGTAGGTTTATATCACCACTTTCCTTCATCACTAGCCCTAAGTATTTATATTCTCTTACTGGTTGTAGTTCACAGCCATTCAGCACAAATGAGTTATTTCTAGGACTTGCATAAATCCTGTTAAATACAACAATTCTTGTCTTGTTTGCATTAACCTTTAAATTCGAAGTCAAACAATATCTGCTTAGGGCAGCCAAAGAACTATTCATATCTTTTGCTGTCTCAGCTAACAGCACAACATCATCAGCAAACATTAAAATGTTGACCCTCAAATTGCTCATGAGAATACCCTTTGCACCCCATACTTTCATATGCTCCTCTAGGTCACTTAAAAAGAGGATGAACAGTAGAGGGCTTAGGTTGCATCCTTGCCTAACTCCAGTACTGCAAGAAAAAGGATTTGACACTTCTGTATCAATCTTGACTACTGCAGCTGCCTTACTGTACATGTCTTGAAGTAAATTCAACATTTTAGTGCTTAAACCAACAGTGAATAATTTCTGCCATAGTATGGAATGATCGACTGTATCAAATGCCTTGGCAAAATCCACAAAGCAGGCAAAGACCGGCTGTCTTCTTTTCTTATTCATTTCAATGATATTAGACAACACAAATATGGCATCTATTGTCCTCCTATTTGATCTGAACCCAAATTGTGCGTTATTTAGTTTATTATGGTCCTCAGCCCACTGCTCAATTCTGTCTCTTATAATTTTGGTAAAAACTTTACCCATTATTGGTAATAGAGTTATCCCTCTGTAATTGCTTGGATCTTGCCTGTCGCCACTTTTATAAATTGGTTTAATAATACCCACACTCCAACTTTCTGGAAATAGTTGATCTGTTAAAATACGATTGAAAATTGTTTTTAAGGTCAATAACAATTGTTTATCAAATAACTTAAGTGTTTCTGTAGGTATTCCGTCAATTCCGGGTGCTTTTTTACATTTAGATCTTCTAATAGCCAACCTGATTTCATCTTCGTTTATTAACTCATCAAGTGAATCATCTCTATTATGTGCAGGCAATGCTATAGTTGGTGAGAGGCAGGAGGGTCTATTCAATAGTCCTTCAAAATACTCTTTCATTATCTCAGCAGGTATAGGGATGTGGTTATCTCTGTTAACGTTCCTTGCTTTCAGAATGATGTTCCAAAATTTCTGATGGCTCGTTTTTCTGAAACCCAATATTTGCTTATGAAACCTGTCCACTGCTTTTTGCTTGGCTTGTTTAGTTAAAACCTTATACTGCTTTCTTTTAGTCCAATACAGGTTTCTCATCACAAGATTTTCAGGTTCTTCTTTCATTTTAGCGGCTAGATCAGTGAGTGCTCTCTTGAATTTCTTACAATCATTATTGAACCAATTGTTAGCAGGAAATATATTGTTGGCATGTCTTTTCTTAAGTTTGGTAATAGCAAGATGTTGTAGTAAATTCCTTAACAATATAGTGAAATCTTTGACACCTTCATCTAGGGGGGACTGATAAAAGTTCTTTATAAGGTGTTCAAGTGTCTGTCTAAACACTGCACTTTTAAAACCTTTCCGAATTCTCTCCTCGGCATCTGTAGTTAAGATGAAATTTAATGGCCTTTGCTGTGAATGTGGTACATTTTTATGTACTACAAAATGATTAGGTTTGCTTACTATTTGGATTCTAACTTTTAACCTTAATTCGAACAGTAGAGGGCAGTGATCAGAGACTTCTGATAAGGCACCCACTTCAAACAGATAAAATGACTTAAGAAACTCCGAAGAAGCTAGAACATAATCTACAACACTGTTTCCTCTTTTTGTGAAACATGTGTACTTTCCAATTCCTTTGTCCAGACCAACTCTTCCATTAACAATTCTTAATTTACTTCCTTGGCACAAATTCAATAATTCTCTTCCATAGCCATTTAATATATTGTCTTCTGAATATCTAGCCAGGGGACAGTCTGGGATATAATCAGGAGGTAAGTGTGTACACTCGAGAGAATCATGCAAAATGTAGTCAGGCATTGATCCAGTCCTAGCATTAAAGTCCCCAGTTAAGATTACTGGGCCTTTTTGGGAGAATTTGGTTATTTCCTCCTCTAAGAGACCCCAAATACTATCTCTGGAAGAAATGTGGGTTGATCCTTGTGGAGACACATATAAACAACATAAATATACATCTGTTTTCGTATCAAAGAATCTTGCACACAATTTTAGCCATATCCTATCATCTGATTTCAACCGACTGCCAATTACCTCTATTCCTTGTGTAATTTCTTCCTTCATAAAAATAAGCAATCCTCCTGAACCTCTCTTTGCCCTTTTATTGGTTTTTAATCGACAAATATTTATTTTGCTGTAGCCATTCAAATTTGCAAACATCCCCTGACTATGCATTAACCAAGTTTCTGAAAATAAGATAATATCGTAAGTGTTCAATTGGTGTGACAGAGTATGAAATTTAGCTTCAGTTAATCCATTAATATTCCATGAACAAATTTTAAGTGCTCTATATGTTTCATGTTCTGTGGGCCTCTGGCCTGTATCCTATACAGTTCTAGTATAGCCAGCAGATTTGATCTCATCATCAGTAATCTGCACTCTGTCTGCCCAAAGTTTGCCTTTGAATATTGTTATTTTCTTTTTGGAATAATCTGGGTGCCTGATTAAAAATTGTTTCTTTTTTAGTGATTCTCTCATACCAATTTGCTGCTCTTTAGTTAAATCATTGCTAATGTATATATTTGATCCACGAAGCTTCACCTTGGCTTTCATTACTTTTTGTTTGTCTTCAATGGATTCAAAAACAACAAGTATTGGTCTAGGTTTTTTCACTTCACTGTTTTTTCTTCCCAACCTTCTTGCACTAGAAACATGGATATCATTAATATTCAACCTATCCTCAAGCATATGTTGAACTTCAGATTCAGCTGTCTCGCTTCCCTCTCCTAGACCAAAAATAACCACATTCTTATCTCTCTTAGATCTGTCATTGATTTCCATAATTCTCTGCTGATTTGTTACTAGAGCTGAGATATTATCAACTTGGGACTGTATAGACTCTGTCCTAGACACCACATTTTCATATGACTTAGAGCCTATCTCAGATTGAGGAGAACAGGCGTCGGAAGGTAAGTTCTGTACCTCCTTCTCAACAACCCTCTCTAATTGGGACACTCTTGCTGATAAGCTCTCAATCATGGCAACCATCTTATGCAACTCCTTATTTACATGTTCTCTAAGTTGCTCAAGTGCATTGTTGATACTATGTAAAATCGTCTCCCTCAGTTTCTTCTCCAGTTCTGTAAACATAGCTTCAAAGCTAGTGCCCAGTTGGACTGAAGATGGAGGTGCTATACTACCCTCCTGATTAGGCGATTGAGAGGCTACACTAAGCTGAGTGCTATTCAAACCATAAATTGTATGCTCGCTTCCTTCCACTTGTCCTTGACTCTCTAGATCTTTGTCAGGGGATGAACAATCACTTGTAACTTTTCCTAAGTGCTGTACAAGTGATTCATTGTCATTGGGTGTTGATTGGGCACCAACATGTCTCTGTTGAGTGTGGTTGTCACCATTAGGTGTAGATTGGCTATTATTCTGACTCTCTGTTGTCAAGGGCTCAATATTTTGAGAAATCCATGCACCCAATGGTTTCCCACTATATTTAATACTTTGCTTCCATTTCTTAGCTTGTATACCAGCTACACTTTCAAATTCTATGGGACTAATCCATTTGCCCTGAAACTGTATGCACTTTCCAACTGATTTCCCTGATTTTTTACATTTTCCTGGGTAAAACATGGCAGTTTTATTCCCACATTTGACTACAAGCGCTCTCTCTGATATATCTGTTGCGCCATGTTCGTCCAATTGTGCTTCAGAACTCATGTTATATGCATAGATTCAAAGATTACGCTTCTTTACACTGTATTAGTAACTCACTTTGTTCCGCTCAAATATACGAGTATATTGCTCGAACGATGAACGAGCTCGAGGGTCGAACGAAGGACGAAACGAGACGGGACGAACGAACGAAACCCGACGAACGAACGAGACGAACGAACGAACGAACGAACGAAACGAGACGAACGAACGAACGAGACGAACGATCGGTTGCGAGTATTCTTAGTTACACCTCTGATTCGGTTGGTGCTGCCCTACAACTTCTTGCTGCTTGCGCTCTCGCTTGCGGTTAGCTTGCATTACGTCGTCTATATACCACCAAGCCAAAGCGCTGGTGACTGATAGTACGTTGCTAGCAAGTTTGCTTACAGTTCTGTGGTTACCAAAGTGTACGCAGCTGCTGCTTGCAACCAAACCACGCCCTCAGTACTAATCACACATTTATACAGTATACCGGATTTCAGGTCCGTTGTCGTTCGTTTTCCAGTGACGGCTGCACATGCGCATTAGGCTAACCGTATTTGCTCTCATCTATAGGCAGATAGCAGAGTGTGTCAGTCAGAGTATACTGTAAAAGGGCTACTCAACCTGCTAAGGGCGATTCATCGCTGAATACAAAAGCGTTCCAACTGCAAGACGAATAACACTGGCAGTTTGATGCGCATGCGCGGCATCATTTGGGACAACGGACCTGAAATTCGGTGTACCTCAATACTAGTCTCGGCCCCAGACCCTTTCCGCGCTTGCGCAGTAAATACAAGAAGTGGGGGGTGGGGGAAAAACGAAGGAAAGGGTCAGGCACATCGAGTAGGCCTAGCTGAGACAAGGGCTGGAATGTCGACGCGGTTAGAAAGGAATGTAATTAGCTGTAACTGCACTTAGAATACGGCGGTTTCTCTGAGGTTCCCGTTAAGAAAGGGCTAAAAGACGCGTGTAATGCTACTGATATCCTGTCTCTAAGTAGCTAGAAGCAAATCACATCGCCATTCAGAGGTCGAGATTGTGTGCTGTCCCGGTTAAGGTGAATTCTTTCCGGAAGGGATGTTGTTCCTCGGCTAGGTTTTGTGGCCTCGTCTAGGGCTATGTTAGTGCTAGGCTAGGGTCGAGACTAGAGCTAGATCAGGGACGAGGGTAGCAACCAGGTTTTGTGATCGTCTAAGGCTACGTTAGGGCTACCCTAGTGCCTTCCACTGGCTTCAGCAAGTCCCTGTGCTACGTACGTCTTCCCTTAGTCATCGAATATCGCTGCCTCGTTACTGATCAAGTAATTTGCGGTTTGACAACTGCGCATATTACGCCCACGCTCACATTCCATCTGCCGCGCTAGGCCTGCCAGACCCTTTCCTTCGTTTTCCCCAACCCCCCACTTCCTGTATTTATTGCGTAAGCGCGGAAAGGGTCTGGGGCCGAGACTACCTCAATACTTGCTCAGATGTTTATGGATATGGAGAGCACATGATAGGGAGAATTATTGCTTACAATATTACAAAAAATGACAAGAGACATCAATGTGCTAAAAGGTATGTTGATGTACATAGCATGTCCCAATCTTGTCTCTGTTCATTCTGGTAGCTCTGAAGTCGATCTAGCTGCAAGAGCAGAGGAGGCGATTGCGATTGCGATTGCCTCCTCTGCATCATGCTGGCTACGGCCATGGATTTAGAAAGCCGAGGGCCGGATGTAGCGCCGGTCTCGAGGGCGCAACTAAGGGCCCCGCGGCTTTCTAAATCACGTAGTTCCCGACGACGAGTGCTCTTAGACTACAGCGGAGAGAATACGTCAAGAAATCGCTAGCAACAAGCGTGCCAAAGAGATCACGGTTCTAGGGGCAAGCGGCCAACTATATTTCCCTCTAACGAGGTGACTGTGCCCTCGTTTCGCGCGCAACCCGAGGTTTCCGTATTCTAAAAATTTACCAGCTCGCACAAATGGATTACGTCACCGTTTCTGTTTGAGAGAGAGATGGATTTCTTTCCGTGGATGTGCTGCAGCGTATGTACAGACTCTTCACAAGGCTTCTCATCTCTTTTCATCACAGAGCTCTGCGGTCATTTTGTATGTGACAACTGCAAAGCAAAATGTAAGGTTTTTTGGATGATAAATGAAGCGTTTAATAGAAGCATGAGTGTAGCTTCTGTTGTTGACGTAGCTTTGTATTTTCTAAGCCCTGGGTATTTAAGTAAGGGCAGGGGTTTCCGAGCAGTAGCTGAAACTTGCAAGTGAAAGTAGAGGAACTAAGCAGGATAAACATAAAGCCAAGGAACTATCCTCACCTTGTATCAAAATCACTTTGGCAGCCTCATTGTTTACTAGAAACGTGGGATCCGTCCGAAATGTGCCACTTCGGAAAACCCCTTCTCAAAAAAAAAACCACTTCGACGTCCAACTGAACCACAAAAAAGGTTTAGTGAATGTAATGCTGCAGATGTTATTAGTACAAGTAAATAAAAATTTAGTAAAAAATATAGGGATTGCATAAAAAGGAACAGAGACAAGATTGGGACACAGACATGTTATGAAATGTCAACGTAACATGGGTACATCGATATATCATAACATGTCCTGTGTCCCAATCTTGTCTCCGTTCCTTTTTATGCAATCCCTATATTTCCTTTCAAATTTCAATTACTTGCTCCCGTCATTTTTTTTCTGTACCTAGGTACATACATTTTGCAGTTTACTTGGTAGCAAACGTATATTAGCTAATAGAGCTTGTAGCCTGAGGCTATCTAACATTTTTATTGCGAAACATCAATTGTTTGTGTATTATACTGTACCAATTTACTTTTAATGGAGCTAATGCCTGGGGCTACTATTTACAAGATTACAAGATTTATATCAACAATAATTATTGGGATATACCAATTTCCACATTTAGTGCTACTTTTGTTAGCGAGATATAGCTAACTATTGCCTGAGGCTATTTTGTTGTTATATTACAAGATTTGTTTGCAGTGATTTTATCACAACATTGATGGTTGGGATATTAAGCTTTACCATCACACCAATTTTCACGTTTAGTTGATCTTCTGTTAGTAATACTTACCTTTGTCTGTAGTGTGTTAATGGGGTGGGTTTCTAAATTCCTGTTTGTCTAGTGCGCTATGCACATGGTTTTCATGTACACCTCTTGGCCACAGTTTTATATAATGTGTGTATACTTCACTGAAGTACAATGTAAATGTCGGCATTTAATAGAGCATAGAGGTTTATCTGAAAGCATGAAATTGTAGGGGGCCACATGGAACCTTGCAAGTGACACAGTGGCTCTGGATGGCGGTCCATGAATTTCTTTAGCTAAGGCTTTGATTCCGCTGTACACCTTTATGCTGACTTTATTGTATGATGCAATATTATATATTCCGATGCAGATAAACTTCTGGTAGCATTCCCTGAATTTAAAAGGGGGGGGGCTAGGCGCACCCTCAAAGTACCGAAATTTTTCATTTTATGACACCATGCCCATTCAACTGTTTAGCGTGTCAAGAGACACTCAGCAAATGCACTAATGCTACCCACAAGGCGTATCTCATCAAAAAACGTTTCCAAAATCGTTCCGTTCCGTTTGGTGAAGCAGTAATTAACGTTACCTTCGTTTGCCGGTTTTTACAGTTGTGCCATTGTGTTTCGTTCCGTTTTAATTCATAGTCTGTTTGGTTTGGTTTCGTTTCGTTTCGTTTTGTTTGTGGACTAGTCTTCAAGGGAGTATATGCACATAGAAAGATGCCATATTGAAGTGTTGTGCATTGTTTTTTCAGGGCCACGCTGCTTGCTACACGCAAGTGTGTATATGTATAGGTTGCTGAGTGTTCATAACAGTATGTACATGTACTATAGCAAACTCAGTGTATGGGCCTTCAACGCAGCTCATAGTGCCATCTATCGGCGTAACCCTACAATTGGGGCAGGTAGGGCCGTTTTTTGATATCAGTAGCTTAGTGTAGCGCAGTTATGGGCGTTGCTGCATAGGATGCGTAGCCTGGGAACATGGCTAGTTATAGCCTTCGCCCCTTCGCTATGATTATTCTAGTTACACCCCTGTTCTTGGCTCTTACAAGAGCTCACAATGCTGGCGTTGATGGACATTGCCAAACAGAACGAAACGAAATGAAACGAAACCAAACGGAACACTGCATTCTGTAATGCCTGTTAGACAACTGAGTTTCAAACATTGCTAAAAGAGTTAATTGCCGCTAGAGTCTTATTTATGGACTACAGTTGGCACAGGCATGACAGTTTACCTTGTGCATTACATGTACCTTTAACTAACGGCTTACCTTTTACACATGGACTTGATCCTGTAGTTAACCCTATTCATTAATAGGGTTAGGGATTGGAGGTATTGTGCAAGTGTCCTTTGTGCATGCACAAGGTCAGTGCCTTTATGATTGACCACTGACATTTGACCTTTGTACCCTTGCACGACTGCCTGCCAAAGGTGCTTAGTGGCCCATTAATCATTGGCATGGGATTTGATCCACCTGGAAGGGTGTCTATCATCCAAAGAGCTCAATGAGAATTAACCTTTACTGACAACCTATACTCTTAGACATGTATATACGCACATGATGGATTAGTATTGTATAGGATGAAGTTGTATGGGCAATATGACTGTTAGCTGGCTAGGGCGTGGGAAACGGAGGCTTGGCATACACCTTGTAAGTGCTACTCTTCCGGCAAAAGTCTGAATCAGTGTCTTCCAGACCTCTTTGGGCAGCTGTCATAGCTCCAACTATCCAGAAGCTGTGCCCATTAAAATCAGTGTCATTGAGACCAGTGCTTTCGGTAGTTTGGCTACTAGTGCATTTTGTGTCAGAGGTGCACCCGATTTGAACAGGAACAGAGCACCTTTAACTGCCAACTGAACACTCAGATACTCCAACAGGGCTTTGACTGGCATAAGTCTTCGTTTGAAGTGCCCAGGAAGACCTCTACACTCTGGCAGAAGTGATCTGTCTTCATGAGCATATGAACGAAGGAAGCTATCTCATGGCTATCAATAGCCATTCAGGCCACTGAAGAGCTGAGTGGAGGCTAAAAAGGAATGCCCTATTGATATAGACCAACCCATTGCATGTCACCCCCGGCTTTATTTGGTCTGCTTGGTGAACTGGGAGAGCTGGAACCACCAGGTAAGCTTCCTGCAAGTCAAACTTGGATCCCATTATTGATTCAGGTGTACATTATACTGGGTCGATCGGATCATTGGCACTTGTTCCAGCTGGAGCAGAAAGCAGCGCCGTACATAGCTATGGGGCAGGGGGGGGCAGTTGCCCCCCCCCCCCCCCCCCCCCCAGAGCTTCTTTTTACTAGGTATATGAGCTGGCCAACGCTGCGTTAGACGTCCAAAACTTATTAGTCATAAATAGATCTACGCAACGTGTCAACACCGCGACCAGAGCTAGCTACACTAGACTGCAACAAACTGCTGAACGTGCAATTTATTCTAAGAAATGCACACTAGACTAGTTCATGGTGTATTTAAAAATCGGATCCCCCTAGCTGTGACTGTGCTCACTCATAGGGTTCTGCCCCCCCACAAATTGTAAGTTATGTACGGCCCTGGAAAGGTTGACAATTAACCACCATTTGCCATGGCAGTTACATGTACAGGGGCTGATGTAGCCCACACTGAGATACCGCTTCTACCACAGTGTGTAACAGCATGGCCATGAGACCCAGCTGGACTTCTTGTCAAGGGTATGACTGAACAATCTGGTTAGGTTATATGCTGTCATGAGGTTGCGTGATGCAGGGGTGCACTGAAAATCCTGAGAGATGCCTATTTAGAAGCCTTCTTGAATTTTCCTGAGGAGGAAAACTGCAAGGACTGCGTCAGGGTATGATGATAAATAGTGCTTCCAAGCCTTGAGCTCGAGCTGGGTGTGGACGGGGAGGGAGTTTGCTTCCCGGTACTCTGGCGATCCTCTCAAAAGCCAGCAGATCTGTAGTGTATCGATATTAGCCCTGATGGAGGTTGCTGAGTTTGAGAAGCTGGGAGCCTATAATGAAAGAAGGGACAGTACTGTACATGTACATGTACCTGTGCTACTGTATATGTGACTGAACCCAGCCCACTCATATCATAAACCGAGTATATAGCATAGCCGGCAGTGCATAATATAGTAAGCCAAGATTGGTTCTTGCCAGAGAGATGCAGTTTTCTATATACTCCGACCTTGTGTCTCTTAGGGTGCTATCTGAATAGGCCCTTGTTGGGGTTGTGGCTGGCGAAAACCAGAGTCAGGAGGTGTCTGGTGGGCATTTCTGTACTGGGTGCTGATCGCAGCAAGTAGCACAGTGTACTGATAATTGCAGACCCCTCGGAATGCACATTTTCCCTGATTCCAGGACAAGCAGATGTGCCGAGAGGGATATGGTGACTGTGTTCTTGACAGATGCTATGATCACAGTGGGCCTACCCAAGCCGGATCACTTTGCCCCATTTGCATGGAAGGTGGCACTAACAGCTTTTGGTGGGTGGTGTAACTGAGCTGAGGGCACGGTCTTTGGTGGTGTGGTCCACCTGACTACGAATGGAACATACATGTAGGGTTGCTGGGGAGTCCACTTGTGTCACGATGTAGGCAATATGAAGAGATGGGTCTGGCTAGTTTCATCTGCCTTCTTGGCCTGTCCTGTTGCGGCAGACCACCTGATCGTATGCGATCCACCCTGTGCCTCCATACTTTTGTGCCTCGTGTACATCTGTTAGGTAAGCTTGACCCTGCTCGGGTTAGAGCTGTAACTATAACAATGTATGTGGTGAAAGCCGTAACCATGTTGCCAAAGCTGCAACTTCTCTGGTCTTGGGAGCTTTCGCTGGGAGGGGAGTACCTCCAAGCATTCTGCCAATGTAATATTATCCGGTAGCAGATCTCTCATCTCTACAACAAAGAATCTTTAAAATGTGCTCAAACCTACTGATACATGTGCCATTCCTACTTAATGATTTACTCCCTCTAGAATCCATCACAATTATTCATTACATTGCACATGTGGAGAAGTTGGATTTAGAAGATATGTAAGCAAGAAAAGTGATGTGGACAGAGTACCAGAAACAGTAATACCAAACGGCCTACCAGGAAGTATATGGCAGATTTATGGACAAAGACTGAGGTTAATAAGAAAGAAGCTCACTGTCTTACAGTAAGTTGGATTCCAGGCAGCGTTTTAAGACCTCTAGAAGGCTCTGGCATCTATAACTTAAATGTTATGACATTCTATGCTTACTGCTATGTGTCATACGGTGATAATGTAGCAACATTCAGCACGATTTATAGCAAAATCCATTTAAAAGCAGTTTCCATGTCACCTTGAAGTCACTGGTACAGTGTACCTTCATATTGATGTCAGTTTTGTAAGACAGACAGACAAGACATACTGAGTACCATAAGCCTTGTTGTGCATGCTCTGAGGTTGAAATCATCATTTGAACTCAATGTGCAATAATTCTGTTTGGCCTGTTTTATTGCCTCATCCCAAGGTAGAGAGTTTGACCCGGCAGCGTTCTTGAGGAAGTTCTGTCAAACAACAAAGGAACTGGCCCCATGCTGTTGATGACTGTATAGGCAGCTGTACAGTTTGCTTTTACTGCTCTCATTTCTTGCTTCCATTGAATTACAGCAGGTCCAATTGTCCGACAATCACTAATTTCGGACACTCAGTCAGCAGCGTGCTGTTCCAAAAGTAAATGTTCTGCGGGAATCATACATAGCATAAATTTTTTCTGTTATTGATCTACACGAATATGTCAAACTATATTCCATAACTGTTCTGCAGATGCTACAGGGGGATCTGATATTAGCTAGCTCTGGCTTACTCAGACTGACTGATTGTCCCCACATACGTATATATTACATACCTCTTACAGGTGCCTGCACGCTATTCACAAACGTATAGCTGGCTAGGTAGTGCTCTCTCCCATGCTGAGCGTTCATTGGCATGAACCAGCGCTGTGGTATGATACCACTGTCTTGTGCTGTATATAATTATGCTATAGTGGAACCCCACTCAGACACTCATAAACTAAAATATAACAGACAAATCATTGGGTCCTGAAGTTCCATACGTCCATAATGGACACCTCGCTACCCCATATAACAATAAACCAAAGCTTTTCCATGTAGAATAGAAATATGCAACGGACAGTTTGCAACACTCCCTGCCAGGTTTTGCACTACGATATGATTGTAATAGAATATTGCTTTATTGACAAGTCAGTTTGAGGGAGGGTAAACATACATATGCTTTCTTTTTTAGTAAAGCCTGTGTGGCGTGATGGTTTGTGGGTAAAGTTATGAGATATGGGTGTAAAAGGGAGGATGTTGTGTGTAGTTAGGAATATGTCCGAAGCATCTAGAAGTGCCATATGGTTAGAGGGGGAGAAGTCCGCTACATTTAGGGTGGAGCAAGGTGTGGCACAGGGCTGTAGCTTATCCCCAATTCTATTTTCAGTGTTTATAGATGACTTATTAAAGGCTGTAGAAGAGGCTGGGCTTGGGATAGAGATTAGTAGTGGTAAGAGGATTGGAGGAATGTTGTTTGCTGATGATTTTGTAGGTGTTAGTGAGTCAAGTGAGTGCTTCTAGAAGCTTATTGCTGTTGTATATGGGTACTGTAACAGGTGGAGACTAAAGGCTAATGTGGGTAATAGTGCAGTGATGGTGTATTCTAAGGATAAAATAGAGGGTAGGTGGAAGTGGGGAGAGCATGAGCTCCCTAAGGTGTCACATTAGGCATAAATTTGCAAGTAATGGAGCCTGGGATGTGCATATTAAAAAGGTGATTACTAGTGGCAAGAAAAGGGTAAATCAGTTGCATAGTGTTATTAGTAAGCGAGATATTAACTTAACTCTACGTATTGCTTCTTTCTGTAATTAAATGTAGTGGAGGGAAGATTTGGGAGAGCAATAAGGGTCAAGTAGCTGCATTAGAATCCATTGTCTTGGGAGTAGCTAGGAGGATACTGGGCTGTTTATCTAAAACTTGTAATGAAGCAGTTAGAAGTGATATGGGTTTAGAATCATTGAGAGGTCGAAGAGATATACTAGCTAAATTAAAATGGTGATATAAATTAGCATCAATGCCTGAGGATAGATGTCCAAAGCAATTATTTAGTCGGGAATAGGAAACTATGCCTCATAGAGGTAGACAAAGGAAAGCATGGGGTGGAATGGTTGATGAACACTTTGTTTCTTTAGGTTTGGATGGTGAAGGATATTAAGAGGGGAGAGAGTTCATTAGCTTAATTTTTGGTTTTGTATAGAGGAGAGTGAAAGGGAGGGTGGGCAGTTTGAGGAAGGACTGAATAGTAAAGTAAAATTAGAAGGTTTAGGAAGGAAGTAGAAGGTAAGAGGTATTTGCATGGGGTTGGTGATTCAGGAACTACACTATTGTTTAGGTTTAGGTTTAGGTCAGAAACACATGGCTGGAATGAAGAGCTATTGTCTATTTGATTTCACCTGAGCCCCAGAAGTTGCTGAGGTTTTACGTGCTACACAACGTGCATCATTTTGGCAACTTCCTGCATGTTTGTAGATGTGATATACACAGGTAACTGGAGGAAAAGCACGCAGCAGTGCTGAACGCTACGAGAAGTGTTTTTTCAAGTACTGTAGGCCGAAGACTAGGGATAAGTGGCTAAAGGTGAGCCATGACGCTGGAAGCACATTGATCCACGATGCCATAGTTCACATGTACCTTTTGACTGCATACGCTACATATCATTGGAGCCTAGCTAACATGATAATCCTTGTGTCGTCCGGATAGCCCTTCTTTCTTGCTGATTTTCACACCAGCACTTTGAGCACGTAAGAAACCTTTGCACATAAATGGCGCGTATGGTTGAGGTCAAGCTCACTACATTCCTCGCGGTCATGGCTAAGTAGCTACTTGCAGATCAAAGATGACAGGTTGGTAGGTTTGTTAATTATCACACTGACTCTATTTGAGTTGTAATGAGTACACTGGATGCTATAGTTGGCCATCCTATCATATCATTTCAACCATCGAAAAGTGGTGGAGCAACTCCACTACCTGCCCCAATGGTGGTATTGCCCATGAGCCTGCTTCCTAGGCAAAACTTGCTCATGGAATGCTGTAGGGGCTCGACCTCAGATGTGGTTAGCTAAATTTTTAATCACAGAAATGTAGCTAAGTTATCCAAATTATGCATAATCTCTAGGGTATACCTACCTGCAAGTCTGCATTGGCTATCAGCTGTAATCTACGTACATTGGCTATCATTTAACAAAGCAGCTATGTACATGTGCCTTTTTTGTATTTTTGGTTTGTGTATTTTCAGCGAAATGGGGAGTGTTCATTGATGGAGACTGTATATATAAATGTTAATTCATAAAGTAGAAACAAGGAAATACACATTTATAATAATAAAGGTCAATTTTGCCTTCTAGATATGGTAAAAATGAAACTTTATGGCAAGTGATGGACATGAAATTTTGCAAGAACATTGTTGAAGTGTAGTACAATTAGTGAAAATCAGCAAAACTGATGGGTGTGTCTAATGGATTCCCTCATGGAGTTAGTACACTGTGTACAGTCACAGTGTTTTTACCGGATCCAGCAAGGGTGTAGACAAGGGGGGGCAGGGGGGCTAAAGCCCCCCCTCCAGTTTTTTTATCGTAGTGTAGTATCATAATTAGCACACACAAGTAATGATGGATGATGATTGCCTCGCAGTTTCTTGCGTAGATTCTTCGGTCAGTTTCAGCTACTTAACAGAGACTGTGTCAGCTGTCACTTCCAAACGTGTGCTAATAATTGAAACTGCACCTTCACTGCGGTCTTTTGAGGCATATCCATCAACTTTTAGACGTGATAACTGCAGCCAGCATCCGCGCATGCGCAAAAGTAGGCAAAGGTCAAAGGGTACATAATATCAAAAGTTTGCTAACCCCCCCCCCCAATTTTATAAGTTGTCCACACCGCTGTCCAGTAAGGACACACATTCATCCCATTGTATAAAGAGTGAAGGAGTGGCTTGAGTGTTACTTCTTTATGATAGTTGTAATTGCGTATGGCCTCCACACATACATCCAGGAAAGATGCCTCTCATACCATACATCCTGTATGTAACTTGTGTGTGAGATATATACATATATTGAGAAATGCCAAGTTTGCATTGTTCCACAGGGCAATCTACTTGTCCTAAATGCAAGATGGGACCTGTCAATTACAAGGCTCTTCATGCAGATACGAAGGTGAATTTTAACTTTTGGCATGAAAATTCCTTTTGTACATGTTCAAAATATGCTAATCATGTCTGCCTGTCTCTCTGTCTGCTTGTTGTCTGTCTGCCTGTCTGTCTGTCTGTTTGTCTGTCTGTCAGTCAGTCAGTAAAGGGAGAGCACATGGAAATTACATTGTTGATTTAAAGCTTAGCAAGCCTGCCAGCAATGTCCATTGTACAATATACATGTATGTATCCCCATGTAGCCTCGTCCTGAGGCTCTTACTCACATGTGTGCATAACCTAATGGCTATGCACCTAGCAAAAGCACAAGAGAAGTGAGGGCTTGGTATACGAAATTTTGTGATCCATTATGACACTATTCTCCTGAAAAGGCGAACAATAAGCTAAACAGCTGGAATTCTCTCGCAGTGAGCTTTTGTCCATTTAGTTCCTGTCTTTTTCCTAAACATTTATATACATGTATTTCCCCTATACATAATTATAATGCGTGTGTGCGCTTTCAAGGATTCATGCACATGCACCATGTGTGCATTACAATATACAATATAGTCTCTTGTTATTGTGTATAATTCCTTTTACCATAATGAAATGTCACAGTAGCATTAGATTCCGTCACTAATTCCTAAGCTTTTTCCAAATACCATCAAGTACAGAGCAAGGAACCACAACAAGATCAGCAAATGTATCCACTGTAACCGACAGATCCTTAATGGTACTGAGTGATCTTGTATCACTGTCAGTATGATCTACATCTTCAAATAATCAACAGCAATGACCAATGGTCCATCAGTTACCTCATCGATTTTATGATCCCAAACTTGGACCAGTGAAACCTTCTGAAGGTACTGTTTTCTGGCTTCCTCCTTCATTGAAAACCATTGGGCTTCAGTTTTCTCCAACTTCTTAAATCCAGGTCTAATAGCATATTTCCCTTTTACAATGACTGCTCTTGATAATTCTTCATCTTGCTCGCTAATCACTTCCTTTAATTTTTTCAAACAATCAGGCAGTTCACTACGTTTGTGATCCACTTTGTTTATTAAGAATGCATTTACACTTTTGCTTGCATTAGTAGTGAAGTGCTCGGGTGGACATCCTAGTCCAGCTTGTTCACGAACAAGACGTAGCAAGGATTTAACGATTATGTCACATATGTACCGTTTGAACCAACATGTAAAAGTGTGCAAAGGACCATTCTCTGATGAATCCTGCATATTCCACCTCTTAGACATTACATTCAAAAGGTTGTCAAACATGACTTCACTAATTGCATCAACAAGCCCTTCTGTGCAGTGTGATCCTACAGATTTTCTGAATATATCATCTAAAATCAAGATGATATATTCACTGATGATTTTGGCAATGAAAGCCAACTCCATGGGTCACCGGAAGCACAAAACTTGAACATTGATCTTGTCGTATTGGTGCCGTACTATTACTCACTGTATGTTGCCACGGGCAGGCTCAGCTATATGCTTGCCCAACTGCACTGCTCATACTATCTAATCATGGCCTCAGGTGCACATTGCAGCCAAGGACCAATCATGATAGCGGTCGCCCTCTGGGGCCACTCATGGAAAGGCAGTAACGTATGCTGCTACTGTGACAGCATTACAGTGGTATTTGCCCTCAACAAAGGCTCAGCCAGAATACGCTTGTTGTGAGCCCTTTTCTTCTGCACAGAACAGAATATATCCCTATAAGCGCGACACATTGCAAGGACCCTTAACAACCGTGTGTTCTCCCGCTATAATTTTGCATTTTTCTTCTCCATCAATCCACAGGCATCACCCCAACCATCCCGCATTTCCATAGGATCTGCTGGAGCTCATGTTTAATCACAACCTTTTCTGGATCCTACCAGATTGGACCATTCTGTTTACAGATCCCTTAAAGGCTGTGTTGCTCCATCTACCTTATCGTCTTACAGGTCCGCCCAGTGCCACTACTTTACATTCTGCCAAGAAGCTGCTGTAAGAGCATTTTTTCCTCAGTGAAGATACATTATACAGGTATGCAGCCTACTTAGGGCAACAGGCACTGAAGTATCGCACAATCAAAGCATACATATCAGCACTTAGGTTTGGGCAGATTTGTCAAGGCATGGGTGACCCCTGCAATGCCCCTGTTAAAATATCTACTGGCGGGCAAACGAACCCGGCATGGGTGACCCTGCAATGCTCCTGTTAAAATATCTACTGGCGGGCAAACGAACCCAAGCTAGGACCCGCAACCCACCGAGGCTTGACTTTACTCCAGCAATACTAGCACACCTTTGGACAAAGTGGGTTACGAGCCAGCTATCGCACGACAGCTTGATGTTCTGGGCAGCTGCTGGTACAGGATTTTTTGGCTTTCGTCAGGCAGGGGAATTTACGGTACTGTCAGCCAGTTCCCTTGGTGCCTCACGTGGAGAATACAATAATGCGCATACACACTATCAGCAGGAAAATGGCCAACCGTACATATGGCTTACAATGGAGGGAGTGCTGGATCTTTGCAATGGAGTGGTTTATGAGAAAACCCCACAATTGTTTTACCTCCGTCGCCCGCTGAGTACGTGACAGTATCTTCGGGGCGAACAGGCACTCCAGAGGTGAGATGTGACCTAACAGACACACACACACCGACAACTACAGTAACACCTGCGCATGTGCGCCAAGGGTTAATTACCGCAGTAATGCTTCATTGCTTCACTAACAGAACTTGTACTTACTACATTGTATATCTCTGTTGTGATAATATAATGTGGCTGTTGAGTTTCATCCATCACTTCTACAATGCCCTGTTTCTTGAATATAGACCTCAATGCTCTCAAATGGTCCAAACTGTATGATGTGTCTCACATCTGGAGCATCAAGCTCCATTCTAAATGTGATTGTTGCAATGATAACCTGCATGGGGCTGTTGGGTTGTGTGAAAGTCTTTACAATAGAGTTCTTGACACTTTCTTCAGTAGATGCAAGGAACATCTGGCATATTGACTGATGTCTAAGAAAGTGAGCTAGACCGCAATTGAAGAGGGCACTGATGACGTGCATACTAATTTCATTGAAGTCACTATACGTTCTGCAAAAAATAATCACCTTGTCGGCTCTTACTCCTTTGTGCTAAATGTCATATGACACTGGCTTGAAACCTCATCCAAATTCTTTGCCATTGAACACACACTGTTTGTTTTGTTCGTAAGTCTCACTATCAATTTATCACTGTCAGTCATTTCAAGGCCATCTTTTGTTGCTCTCTTTGTTTGTGGAGCAGCTGTAGCAGTCAATGCCATCACAGTTACTTTCTTCTGTATGATTGAATGTATCTGAGAAATGTTCACATTTTCTTAAAGCTGGTGCCCCTGAGGAACAAAGGTCAGACTGAGGTTATGACAGTGAACCACACATGTATGTTCTGAAGAGTCAATTGTCTTTACATAATAGAGCACAGATTGCTATATTATGTATCTACTTGTATTTCAAAATCCTTACGAAGTACTAATGCAATCAATAGCACTAAAGTGCTAAACCCTCGGTGCGTTAATGAGCTATACATTGGAACCCCACCTCCCATCTAATGTATACATGTAGCTGTGGAAAATAGCAAAGAACTGGCCCACCCACAGAAAAGCCTATACTTCAGGCAGCGTTTAGTACCCCATTAGGCTTGTAGGGACGGCTACAATATATTTATTATCTCTTAGTACACACGTGTATGCTGTCTATCATGCGTACGTATATATAGACTCTACGAATGTTCTAGAATGTTCCATGAGATGTTCGTTGTGGGCCAAAGGTCAAAGGTCGCATGATCACTACATTACTCCCTTCCCCCAGTGAGTTAGCAAGCGATACTCATAAGACGGTCAGGGAAGTGCACTCGTCTACCAGAGCAGTTAGTCCTGGTTGCTTCGGTCACTGGATGTAATGGGGGTGGTGGTGGAAGGGATTGTGGGTTTTCAGGTACCACCTCCAGGCAGGCTGTGATCGAGTGAGACAGTGTCTTGGTGACCCTTGTAATCTACAGTGAAATACTTCTTGTTTCTGTTGAGAACTTTGTAGGGGCCACTATAGGGTGTTTGCAGTGGCTTGCGGACTGAGTCATTTCGAATAAATAGATGTGTGCAAGTAGAAAGTTCTCGGTCAACATGCACATTTCGTTGAGGGTGGGTACGGACTGGAGTGGCCATTAGCTCACGCATGATGTCTCTTAGTCGTGCTACAAATGATGTTGGGTCCACATTTGTATCCTCTGGGCCTTTATGAAAAAATTCTCCTGGGAGCTGGAGTGTGGCACCATACAATAGCTTGGCTGAACTGCACTGCAAATCCCCCTTGAGCGCTGTACGTATGCTGAGTAGGGTGAGTGGCAACGCCTCTCTCCAGTGATTGTCAATTGTCCAGGCTCTGAGAGATGCCTTGAACTGGCGGTGAAATCTCTCGACTATGCCATTGCTGATAGGATTGTAAGCCGTTGTGCGTAAGTGTTTACACCCTAAGAGCTGTGTCAAATGTGTCCTGAGCTGTGATTCAAATTGGCGGCCCCTGTCTGTGGTGATTGTGGATGGCACTCCAAAGCGAGTGACCCAACCACTCACGAAGATGGGAGCCGCTGTTTCTGCTGTGATATCTGCAATTGGGAAGGCTTCAGGCCATCACGTATATCTGTCAATGCAGGTCAGGAGATAGGAGTAGCCATGGGATGGTGGAAGAGGCCCGACAATGTTAATATGGATCTGCTGGAAGCGGTTGTCTGGATTGGCAAAGGTTGATTGTGTGCCATTGAATTTTCGATCGCTGCCATTGTAGGCAGGATTTGGTCCATGATCGGATGTCAGCATTCATACCTTGGCCAGACAAAGCGCTGTGCAACCAACTGTTGAGTGGCTCAAATTCCAGGATGGGAAAGTGAATGCAAGGAGTGGAAAACTGCACGGTGGAAATCCTTTGGCACAAAGGGACTGGCAGTGCCAGTGCTTGTGTCACAGACGAGCCTAGCAGTTGAGGTCAAATGGGGTACTGATGTAAACTGTAAGGGGGAAGAGGGTGTGGTCTGAAGTGCTTTTAGCTCAGGATCCATATCCTGTGCTTTGGCTAGAGCCTCAAAGTCCACTGCTAAGGGTTGTGACATATTAATAGTGCTTACTGGTGCCTGTGAGAGTGCGTCAGCAACAAGGTTAGACTTTCCATTTACATGTCGGATGTCCGTGGTGAACTGTGAGATAAAGTCCAGATGTCGCACCTGTCGGGGTGTGTATTTGTCTGAGTGGGTGGAGAGTGCAAAGGTTAATTATGATCAGTAAATACACAGAACTCACGGCCTTCGACGAAGTGTCGAAAGTGTTTGATGGCAAGGTATATAGCCAGGAGCTCCCGGTCAAAGGTGCTATACTTTGCCTCTGGTGGTCAGAGTTTCCTGGAGAAGCAATGGGGGACCAGCCATCCCTGATGTACTGCTGTAAGACTGCACCAACAGCTCAGTCTGAGGCATCAGCCATAATGCAGGTGGGTGCATGTGGCTTAGGATGTACCAGCAGAGTGGCGTCAGCAAGGGCTTCTTTGATTGTATTGAAGGCAGTGATGGCTTCCTCGCCCCAATTAAAGTGACGTCTTCCTGGAGCACTGAGAAGCTTGTTGAGTGGCTCCAAGATCTTGGCACAGTTCGGGACAAAACGATGGTAGAAGTTGACCAGGCCGAGGAACTCGCGTAACTGGCGGAGAGAAGTAGGTTCGGGGAATTCTCGAATAGCTTGCACTTTGCTCTCGAGTGGTTGTATGCCTTGAGCCCTGACCCGGTGTCCTAGGAAGTCAAGTTTCATAGCTCCGAGGACACACTTTGCTGGATTGGCAATGATGCCATTGTCACTGAATCGCTGTAGTACTTGTCTGAGGTGAGTTTGGTGTTCTTCTGTGTAGTACTTGTCTGAGGTGAGCTTGGTGTTCTTCTGTTCTGGGGTGAGTTTGGTGTTCTTCTGTGAGGTGAGCTTGGTGTTCTTCTGTGGATGAACTTGCAATGAGATCGTCAATATAGGCATAGCAGAAGGGGAGGCCACGTAGGACTTGACCGATGAATCGTTGGAATGTCTGGGCTGCATTCCGTAGGCCGAATGGCATGCGAAGAAACTCAAACAGGCCAAATGGTGTAGTAACAGCTGTTTTGGGTACATCAGCAGGCTCAACTGGAATTTTATGGTATGCTCTAACGAGATCAATCTTGGAGAAGATTTGAGCTCCATGAAGCGACGAGGAAAAGTCCTGAAGGTGAGGAATGGGATAGCGGTCAGGGACCGTTACCCAGTTCAGTGCTCGATAGTCGCCACATGGGCGCCAGTTACCGGAGGTCTTCTTGGGTACCATGTGTAATGGGGAGGCCCAATCACTGGAAGATCGTCTGATGATGCCCAGCTCTAACATGTGGTTGAATTCTCGACGTGCGATCTGGAGCCTCTCCAGGGCCAAGGCATCTGGTCCACCCGGTGACTGTGGGCCCAGTGGTGGTGATGTGGTGAGTTATGCTATGTTTGATGAGTTGTCTCATGTTTCCCGGTTGGGTTACAGCTGGGAACTTGGCTAGGATTGCCTCCATAGCGTTTGCTGGCTTCCTGGGTAGCAAAGTCGGACTGGGTGATGTTAGGCTACGATCCCCTTCACGGCCAGCTTAGTAGCTGTGTCGGCTAACCAGTTGTGTTGCAGATCTACAAGTAGTTGGTGGTGTCGGAGAAAATCTGCTCCTAGGATAGGGGTGGTTGTCTCTACAACGACCAAAACCCAGTGGAAGATGCAGCGCAGGCCCAGGTTGAGTGTGAGAGAGCATGTGCCGAAAGTATGTATAGGGGTATCATTGACGGCCTGTAAGGTGAGGCCAGATTGTGGGCGTTTGCGGTCTGCTGGTGTGGGAGGAACTACGCTCACTTGCGCTCCAGTGTCCACTAAGAAGCATAGGCCTGTATTGCTGTCTGTGATGTAGAATAGGCACCTAGGTGATAGGCCAGTGATGTTCGTCGCCCCTAACGACTGGCCAGGGAGTTTCCCGACTTGGCATACGGCGGGGTGCAGTTCCGAGCTCTGTCTCCGAATCGGGCATGATACCAGCACAGACCAATGGATGGAAAAATTGTATGGTGATGATTCGTGCCCTAGTCAACTTCAGTCCTTGGCTGAGAATCTGCAGCTGGCTGGAGTTGAGGGGCAAATGGATGGCAAGTTCTGTTCCTCAGGTGAGGGAGGAACAGATGGTAAGGATTTGTCTTTATGTGCATGTATGTGTGGCTCCGCCCATGATTGTGGGTGTGTGGTCGATGGCAGTAACACTATGGTAGCTTCATGAGTATTATTATTACTCAGAGATAGCTGGTGTCTCCTCACGTGCCATACTAATAAGTAGCTGGTACCTCCAGTGTCTCTGTGCCACATGCCAGAGTTAGCTGATGTCTTTCACTGCCACACTTGCAAGTGTCCAGTGTCTCAGTGCCACACCCAGAAGTAGCTGGTGTGCCTATCTCTCACCCAGTGCCAACTTTAGAAGTGATTGTCACCTCTAATTCCTCTCAATTTCACTCAGTGCTGCACACAGAAGTAGCTGGTGCCTCTAATAAACATCACTCCAACATATTGTCACATGCAAGAGGGTCTTGAAGCAGACTGCTTTATCACAGGACTCACTTCGAGTTGTTTGTACTGACAACATATGCACTAACTCTACAGGAACAAAAGTACGTATAGGGGTAGCATTGCTACTAAAAGAAACACTACACTTAATGTGTAAATCACACCGTTTGTGAAGGAAATAGACATGTTTGCATGGGGTTGGTGATAGAGGAACTAGACTGCTGTGTAAGTTTAGGTCAGAAACTCCTGGCTTAAATCAAGAGTTAGACCACATGAGTTTTGGTTCCTTTCTTAAACTGTTGCTGCATTTACATTTGTAAATGGCCAATCAAGTAACACTAGTTGTCAAATCTTCATAGCTATCACATCAATGGAACATCCTACAGCTATTGTGCATTCTCCGAAAACCTTCATCCTAATTAACCCTCAGCGTGCAGGGTTAGAGTACTTGGTTTGTGTGTGTGCGTGTGTGTCTGTCTGATGCTCTATATCTCAGACACAATAAGTCTATACATGTATGTTTAAGTGAAGGTACCAATGGCTTCAGCACAACATGGAGCAGAAATTTATAAGAATGGATTTTCTTAGAAACACTTCATTCAAAAGTTATGGTGTCACTTGCTTACAGTGACATCCTACGAGGGTAACTACAGTGACATTCTATGCACTTTTTTGATGGCCGAGCCTTTTAAGTGTTATTTGACGTGGTGACAGACGTATTACAATAATACAGGCTGAAGAAAGTAAAGGGGAGTGAGAAAGCAAACTTTCATCTGCAGTCAAGCCATGGTCTAATAACCTACAAGCCAGCACAGCAAACACTGAGCAACATCCACATGACAAGAACTGGTCTTCTCATTCCCTCTCTTGTCCAGCTTATGTCAGGTGGTTATGGCTCATGTGGCACAGTATTTGGTGTGCTGGCTTGCTGGTCATTAGACCTGGGTTCAACTCAAGTTTGAAGTTAGCTTTCTCTTAGTCTCAGACCCACGCAATTCTAAAAGGTAAGTACTTTCAAGTATCCTGAGCGGTGCCACTTGTTTGCTGTACAATAGATGGAGCCTCAGAGGAAGCACTGCTTGACCTAGTTAGTAAAAAACTTGGCATAACATAGTGATGGGAGGTATGCACCAAGCAGTCTTAGCTGCCATGATCAAGCAGGTGCCTCCTTGCTTGGTACCAGGTGGTTAAACTCCAATGCGTGCAAAGCTCTAGTAACATGTAGTATCCCTCAGACTTAGGAACGACTGTCACCCAGGAACAGACAACCAGCTGACTTTGGACACTCATGCACACAAATTGATTGTCTTTTAACCCCTTCTACACTAGTCTTGTGCTCAGCTACCCACCTGCATGGGGAGGGATGTATGGTAACTATTGAAACAGTCATTGGTCCAAACACCTTTCCAAACCTAAAATGCTTCTGCCCAATGAGTGTTTAGATCAGTGACATAAAACAAATTAGGCACATATGAGGATGTAATTACATATGGAGATCCCACGACTAGGCCTAGGCCTCTGGGATAAGTACATCTAGCGGCCCTCGAACAGTAGACTCAGAAAGGCCCAATGATCCGTTAAATGCTGAACAGCAGTAACTTTTTGGACTCGGAGCTAGCCAGATCACCACTGATAATAAATTTTTTCTTGAGAATAATGAAGAATAATAGGTAGGTTTTTATGGAAATAATGACAATTTTTGAAAGATTTAAGAGAGAGAACAATAGGTAAAAAATTTGGTATAAGCCCCCCAGGCCTAACTGTGTCTCTAGAAGCTGTTGAAGCTTCCATTTTTTTGGTCTTTCAAACACTCGGCTAGGATAGGCCGACACAACATCAGAGTGAAATGATCAGAGCCTTCGTGAGTGGTAGAGATGTTTTCATACGCCTGCCAACTGGTAGCGGAAAACTTTGTTGCTCTTCGTCTTGTGTTTGACTCGTTGAGAGAGAACCACAGCCAAACCCAGCACCGCTGTCACTGTGACAGATTAGATCTATCGTCGTCATTGTCAGTCCACTGACTGCATTGATGAAGGACCAGGTGACGAAATATGACGGAACCTGAAATGTGCCTGTATTGGAGACGAGATGGATGCGTCATGTAAGGCAACACTTCGTTGAGGGGACTACTAGATACCTTTAGGTGACAATTATTTGCAGGTACATTTTTTTGCGGATTTAGGATTCTGTGCATTTTACTGGTATCAAATTTTGCTATTGTTAGCCATCCTCGGCGCGCATGCACAGAGAGGGTAGGCTTACCTCAACCAGATTCTTCCTGTTTATGCTCTGTCAGCGCATCAAAAGTTACACGACGGGTGTTCTACCTAGCCTCCCTTGGACCACAGCTTTCTCATAGTCCCTGCACGTTTGATCGCACGTAATAATTCCAGTTTATCTGGGTTGTGATGCTTGAGATGCTTTGGTTGCTTTGTATTGTATATGTGATTCGAGCCCAGCCAGCTGGGCTGCCTCGGTAGCTCAGTTGGTAAGAGCAACGCCTGGCAAGCGGACGGTCGTGGGTTCGAATCCCATCCGAAGCAGTTTTTTATTTAAAGAATAACTGCGTTGGGTGAGTTGTGTTGTGTTGCTTTGTCTTTCTGTTGTGTTGTGTTGCCTTGTCTTTCTTTCTTTCTAAGCATCTCATGGATGATGAAGTCATGCGTTTACACTCTGAATGTACAATGTACATGTGCTTGTGTGGCGCCGCCGTGGGTTTGTTCCGAATTTTTGCAAGTATTAAATTTTGCGTTCTGATGCAAATCCGCAGAAATATCAAACTTTAGTACCCGCGAAAAATTGTCACCCTAATGCACTGTCATTTGCCCTTGAGAGATTCAGAAAGAGCTGGATTGAGCAATGCTTACGCATTCAATTTCGTTTGCTGATACAGCAAAAATTACTGGGCGTTTTTAACGAGATTTATACGCATGTGCAAATAGTCGATACCAGGCTGTCTTTTCCGCCTTCACAATGGCCTGGGTACGAGGCTACCTCCAAAGTATATGTGTGCAAATGTAGGCCATGATTCAATGTTTTATCTTCTCTTCTTCATTGCAGGGCAATTTGTTGTCGCTATACCTGAATGACATGATGGAATCAATCATTCACTTGCAAAAGGTTGAGTGTTACATAATGAGTAATTAAGAAAGAAGTGAGGCGAAATTGTAACACACATGTTAGTATAATGAAAACACCCTTGTTTCAGTTGGCATACTATTACAGCAAACACAAGCACTTGCACTACTAATACTTCTTGCTAAATGAATACAAAGTATTGTGGGCAAACAGGAGCCAACTCACAGTAGTTGTACAGCTGAATATTGAAAGATATTCAACCCATACTGAAAGATTAGTGAATATCTGTGTATCAAAAATTACATCGTGGATATGTTTTCTCATGAAAGTGTGGTTTGTAGTTTTGTAGACATGGTTTAAATAAAGAAACCTAAACTTGTTAAAAGGAGTACAAAGCAGAAATAGGAAGAGCGTTGAATGGACTTCTGCATACTTCCTTCCAGTATTTGTAATTGAGCAAGCAAGCTTACCTAGTTGGAAAGGTTACGATTGGAAAGATGACGATTTAATGCTCACTTCTGTGGAGTGGACTCTGTGGTTCATTAAGTGGCACATTCTCTCAAGTATACCATCCATAAGAGATTTGAAGGGCATGAAGATCAGTACAGGTTTGGCAGGGCCTAGTAAAAGTGCAAAACATTTGCCACCATAGGTATGTCAACTCCATCTGGAGTAGGTTGAGAGCCCTTGCTGAGGAAACTGGAGTCTGTCTCCATGGTGGAACCAGTGACAATTTAATGCTAACCAGCATCTCCATTTTGAGACGGCTAACTTTGTTGGGTTATACTGCGGGTGTTGCACACCGAGTGGAGTAAGGGTTGGTTCAGCAAGTGGATTTGCTCAGCAAGTGGGTGCGTCTGGCTGGGCAGGGTGTGCGGGGGGGCAGGGGGGGGGGAGTCAGGTTTCTAACTACTGACTAAGAGTCTAGATATCCTCACTGTCATTGTTAACACTCAGCGCACATGTGCAGCGAGGTTGTTGTCATGTCTGTCTGTCTGTCTGTCTGTCTGTCTGTCTGTCTGTCTGTCTATTAGGTCCCATCTCACCTCTGGAGTGTCTGTTCGTCCTGAAAATACTGTCATGTACTCTGCGGGTAACGGAGGTCCGAATGTTTGTGGGGTTTTCTCTGAAACCAGTCCCTTGCAGAGATCCAGCACTGCCTCCGTTGAAGGCTGTATGTACAGTCGGCCACTTTCCTGCAGAGTGCGCGCATGCGCATTGTAGTGATTCATAGTACATGTACATGTATGGCACAGAGTATTCTTCACTTTAGTGCATTCATTAATGTTGTATGATGGACTTATCCTTAGTGCATATATATATATATATATGGGATATGTGTGCGTCCTTACATGAGGGACTTATATCCTGACTGTGTGTGTGTGTGTGTGTGTGTGTGTGTGTGTGTGTGTGTGTGTGTGTGTGTGTGTGTGTGTGTGTGTGTGTGTGTGTGTGTGTGTGTGTGTGTGTGTGTGTGTGTGTGTGTGTGTGTGTGTGTGTGTGTGTGTGTGTGTGTGTGTGTGTGTGTGTGTGTGTGTGTGTGTGTGTGTGTGTTATGTGTGTGTCAGAATTCCTTACATGAGGGACTTATCCTTACTTCTGCATGTGTATGTGTGTGTATGTGTGCTCAGAATGCATTACATTAGGACAAAATCATCCTTACACACTATTGACTGAAATAAAATATTAATGCCAGACATTGGTATACATGGCTACCAAGAAAATGAAAAAATCAACACTAATGATACCAGGAGATGAAATTGAATAACACGGTGATAAACAAATCACATTGGATACACTGATACGTTATAAGTAATACCATAAATCAATCAATTTTATCAACCCTGAATAATGACAATCAGCATTCAGCAGTAACATAAAGGAAAACGTCAGTGGCAAAAATGGCATTTCCATCTTCGTTTGATTTTAGCCTTCACACACATTTTGTGATACCACCTTGTACAGTAATTGCAACCTACCCATTTACAATCTTCGCCTTTCTGAAATATAAACACTGCACCTGTTTTCATCAATCTTGTCAGCTGGGTCACTTGTATCTTCAGATTGACTACGATCAGCTTTCCGAATTCTGCACTTCTTTTTGGGGTGTTCGATGTTATCGACCATTTTGATTGCCGGAGGATCAGGGTTTGGCCGTGAGCAGCATCATTCGTGATATCTGATAGAACTCATTTTTTGCTGGATCGTGTAACACAAGGCGTAAGGCCCTTGTCGGACCTGGTAGCAGATGGAATGAGGCTATCACTGGATGGTGTGATAGATGGAGTGATGCTCTTGCTGCATTGGGTTTCAGTTGGACAAATGATGTCATTGATATCAGTAGGAGTGGCAGGCAGAGTGAGACTGTTGTTGGATGATTGAATGACAGTTGGAATGCGGATTGTAGCTGGCACAAGGCAATCATTTGTGGGAATGCTAATGGGAGTGGCAGGTGGAGTAAAGCTGTTACAGGATAGGGTTATTATGCCAATGTGTTTGTGCACGTGCTATATTTGCTTAAACAGTAAACATGCATACTTAGAGCCCACAAATGCAATGTGCATGCACACTGCACATCTACACCAGGTTTGGTCCTGGGACACGTTAAAGCCAGTTTGCTCGACAACATTAAAACACATTTTCGCGATGTCGGCTTTGAAGCCATCTCTGAAATGGGCTGCACAGCTTTAGACCAATGTGGAGGTTTTGGAATCAGTCCCCAACATAAGCCATGATACTAGCACTAACCCACCCATGGTGTGTTGCTAGCAGGTTATAATCCAAAAAGTGCATGCAGCTGGCTCACTTGTAGCTCAGTTGCCTCGTCAGTCCAGCTTAGCAACCAGGTCATGTGCAACTGAAGTGTAAAAACAAGGTATATATTTGATGTATTATAGCACTGTGTATTCGCCCGTGACGGTTAATTATACAAACTCCTTTTTCCTCTTTAGATTCTTGAATTTCACAACAAACACTACATGCAGAGTTCTTGCAAGGAGAAAGAAGTACTGAATGTAAGTTGTTAATTTGCACATCAGCTGTGTATAGTATGCCTACTTATGCGAAGAACTTCAGTGTACTTGTATTTCTGGTCCATCCACACATACAACACACTGCATGGAGAATTTCAAATAGAGCCACCCCTTTCCAATGCTGATAGGTGCTTTTTATTAGTACTTGAAACTTGCCAAAGGGTGCTTGAATTGGAGTAGCACCTACCACATTCATGATGTGTATTCAGGCCCATAGGAAGCAAATTTCAATTCGTTAGGCGGGGCAGTTGTACTGACTAATAAAGCGCATTAAGCTCACTCACTAAGGGGGTCTGGGGGCATGCTACACCCATGAAGTTTTGGCATTTTAGACCACCTTAGATCATTTTTGGTGCAATTTGGGGGTAAAATAACTATCTTCAGCTATTCGTGCTTGACACCTACTCAAATAATACAGACATGGCTCTGCTGTGCCGTAATTGAGAATGTAGCTTTAGTACTCAACAAAGACTGTACAGTAGAAGAACCTGACCCGGGCGCATCGCACCACTCAGTGCGAAAAGTCCTTTCCTCGCCCTTCGATCCAAACTAAGTCGCAATCAAACGGTCTCAGAACAGAGGCTTCTTCTGGCAAAACAGCATGAAGCCAAGGTTTAAAATTTTACTTGCGCAAGTAAAAGCAAAAGCATAGTACAAAATAACGCTATTAAATATCATCCACAAAGTCGCTCCCTGTGCAGAGCAAGCCTCTTCTTCTATCTTACCTCGAAGATGGGAAATCTTAATGAAATGTCTTCATGTATAAGACTTCCGATTTTTAATAAATCTCCGTGTACGTACATGTGCGGTACGACTGCCTTGCTCCAAACAGAATGCGCAACAAGCGCGAGATGTTAATTGACTTCCTGTCCATATTTGTGGTTGCGTAGCATGGTAAACACTCTTATCCCATAGACCTGTACGGTGCACATAGTTATACAGCCTGTCTGCCACCAGGCGACAACCATTTATCACGTATACTGTAGTGCCATTTCCCATATATACAATTCTCTTCTTGTTGCACGCTTTACGTTTATAAGCGTATAGTGGCATAGCGCTGCACATGGTATATGGACAGTAGTTCACTCCTCGGAATAGTATATACACAGAGAGTACATGTATTTGAGCGGTGCTCTTTACCTGAACAGAGTACTTGGGCAGTACCAAGGGCAGTGCTTTTATGCCTTCAGAGTATTTGAACTATACTTTTGGAGTACTTTAGCGGTACTTACAGGTACGTGAAAGTATCGGAACGGTACTTGGAGGGTACCTGAACGGTATGCAGAGAGTAAATGAACGGTACTGGAACGGTAATACTGTTACCTTTACCGTACCTTTACCATACTTTTGTTGATGTTTTTTGACGCGTACTGTATGCGCAAACGCCACTACATCTTATTTAGCTTTCATTTGGTATGCCTTCTATTGTGTACAGTTGGCATCCATCTTTTACAGTTTAGTGTGGAAAGGCCCACTGCTCTAAGTAGTATAGCCCATTGATGAAGCGGGCGTGGCGTTTTGCCACGCCTTCTTTTGGTTTCGTTTGTAGCTCTGTTTAGGCTTTATTCTTCATAAAATCATTTACTACTGTACAATTCATTCCTAAAGTATTGATAACTTTTGTGCTGGTAATATACTTTGAGCGTGCAGGTTAAATTTGGTACTTACTGGTATAAAGTAACACACATCAACATAATGTTCCTCATATTGCAGAGTAAAATAGCACGAGAAATGCCAATTCATCTACTTGAAAAAGAAACAGTTCGGTTGGAGTCCAAGTGTAAGCAAATGCAGGAATGGAAGAAAAAGGGTGCAGCTACATTAACAAGTCATGACTACATTTTGAAGGTTAGCTACAAGAAACAGCAGTGCTTAATCATAGGTGCAGTATGTGGCGGAAACAAACGGACTATGCATGTTATCATCCCAGCCTTCTTACCTAGCTAGTGCACCGATTTGGCACTGCGTTTCTTACATCTCAATCCTATAATGATCTTGCACTTCTTTTACTTGTTTTTCATTGGTTGTAGCTAGATTTCAAACTGCATAATCATGTATAAATTGAAGGGGTAGGGTACAGAGTTTGAGTACACTTCAGATTCCCATTCCTGTTGAATTTAACAGACACCCATTTTCCATTTTACTTTTGTTTTCGACACATACAATATATGTTCAATTCTACTGCACATTCCATTCAATTTTTAACCCTCGGCCACATGCGCAGTGAGAGTTCCTCTACTTGGTCTGTGTGTGTGTGTGTGTCTGTCTGTCTGATGATGCCCTATTTCTCTGGCACCCTAAGCTGAATGAAGGTACCAACGTCTTCAGCGCAACACGGAGCAGACCTTTTATATGAAGGGATTTAAAAGTTAGGGCACCATTTGCTTACTGTGACATCCTACGAGAGTATTGCAGCGATATTCTACAGACTTTTCAATGGCAGAACCTTTTAAGGATCCTAAAAGGCTAACGAAATGCTAAACGCTACGTGGATTACGACTCGATGTGAGGCAGTGAGCTTCTCTCTTTAGTCTCTGTCTTAGGTCTTCCATATACTACAAATAATTAGAGTGCGTTTCAATAACGTGTGCACTTTCAAGGATTCGCGCACGCCGTGTAATATACATGCCAAGGATTTAGCACTTCAGTGCTGTTCATTAATTTCTGTAGGAACAGTCATGCATTTGTATGAATGTGGCTGCTCAATGTGTTGTGTATATGGACTTGTGCATGTACATGTATGCGTCGCTAGAGTACAAGATGCTTTTCACCCAATGTTTGCAATGGTTTTAGTGAGTATTCTAAAAGAGAGAAATAGCCAAAGGCCACCGCTGGCCTACTTTATAATCACACACAGGATGAAGGCATCCTTGTAAACAGGGAGAGGTGTTAGCAATTTTGTTTAGCAAGTAGAGAACAATGTACATGTATAGTAAAACCCAGATACTTAACTTTATTGATGAAGGGACTACTGTTCGCCCTGCAGTCCATGAAAAGTTGACATTGACAGTCGCAATAGGTGTTGCAATGTTTTGGTCGTTACTGACCTTCTTCAGGCAGTATTGACTAAAAATGCACACATGGATACCTAGACAATGCACAGAGGATGTAAAAATCTAGTGATGGGTCCTGAATGTCTGGTTCATCTGTACTTGTTTTTGGTTTACTTTCATTGCAAGAGGTACACTAGATCCTCTTCATGACTCCTTGCTAGTTCCTTAGGCTCTGCCTGTACAAGGATATCATCTATGTATGTATCAGTCATACCCTAATTTCCTGGAGGAGGGCTAGTGCTGGCTTTAGGGTTTTGGTAAATGCCCAGGGTGCCAATGACAGGCCAGTTGGTATACGCAGTGTTTTCCGTGGTATGTGAACCTCAAGAACTGGTGGTATGATTTGTGGATCAGGATTGTAATGTATGCATCTTTCAGATCCACTTTTTGGGATTGACTCTGTGGCTATATCCACGAATGTCAGATGACATTGACTATCAAAGCTGTCTGCCAAAGGAATCGTGATCTCTCCCATGCGGAAGAAGGCCGTACAGCAGGTGGCCCATAGCAGTATGATGTCAAATTCACGAGCTCTTCCTGTCCATAACTTCCTCAGAATCTTTGGGGTTATGGGGAGACATGGCTCTCCGTTCTGCCGCTATCTAAATGTGTGCATATGCCACTGTAATTTGTGCATTGATGTCCAATGCCTCAGGACAACGGGGCTGTGGAGCATATTGCGAACACAGCTGGTTTAGCTATGCTGGTTTTTATATACCATGCAGAATGAGTCAATAATAGTAAAACAGCTGATTCCCAGAGTAATTGCCTTGGCGATTACAGATCAGCAGCGGGCTGGCTACACTGTCCAGTACAAGTGCGACAACGAGGCAGTGGTTGCTGTCATCTCATCGCGTACATCTAAGAACCTTCCTCTCATGCATCTCCTCAGATACTTGTTTTTTTGGTTACCATTAATCGCCGAAATGGTTTTAGAAGCCAAGAGACAGCTTTCCACTCTCTTCACTTCACTGCACAAATAGGCAAATGACATGTGTCGCAACCGTCTCTCTTTATTTCTGCAGAAGTCCCCCCAAACCTTGCAGAATTCCCCCAGAGCTTTTTCGACTGCCTATTGTTCAGCCCAATTGGACCTCTCAGCATTGGAGATGTCAGTTCAGTGCTATTTTAATTCCATTCTAGCTCTATTGACACAGAAGGCATACTGTTCCGGTATCAGCTCATTCCTAAAGTTTTGCACAAACTTCCACTCCCACTTACCCTCTGCTCATTTGTACCCTACTTAGCAAACACTAACTGCACCTAACAGACCATTAGGTCATATTTAGCAGCAGTTGGATACCTACAGATAGCTAACACCGACCTCACTTGCACTTATGGGTTGCTGCGAATGGAGAAGTGATGAACCATTCCAACTCTCTATGAAACAAATTCACCAGGCTAGATCCGACCAGGCTGCAGCATTCAAGTACAAATGATGATTGGAACACTTTTGTTTAATAATCAGATGCAAAGGATATAAAAATAGCAATTATAGTCAATCATACCCTTTATTATGTAAAGTACAGTATTAAATTATGCTGTAAACACGTACGAGAGAAGTGAATGTTTACAGCACTTTATTACTCATCCAACATGGGCCCTACAAGCCAATGTGCATGGGAAACAAACTCTTTGGTACAAAAACTATTTTGTGCTAGGGCATTTAGAAGGTTTAGAAGATGGGGTTTTTAGCAATCTCATTGTATCTTGAGAGACGTATCATGTATAGAAACACTCATAGGCCATGTTATGTGTCTAGAAGGGCTTATAGTTGTCACATTTGAGACAAAAACTATTTTGTGCTAGGGCATTTAGAAGGTTTAGAAGATGGGTTTTTTAGCAATCTCATTGTAGCTTGAGAGACATATCATGTATAGAAACACTCATAGGCCATGTTATGTGTCTAGAAGTGCTTATAGTTGCCACATTTGAGACTTCTGAGCCATTACTTTTAATGGGTGTGTTGGTGTGATCCCAGAGTCTACTGACTCTCTGATATATAGTTATTATTTTTTGCTTTAACTCTTTGGGGCCCACAGCACAAATATGTGCCATTTACGTCAATAATGCGCTATCCACGTTGCGTAGAACCACAGCTTTCTTGACCTACCTCTTAGGAATGCTGTACGTTTCTAACTGCTGCTAGTATTAGCTTTTTCAGTCAATATTACTTCATTGACAACAGATAAATAGGTTAAGAACTTTGCCCTTTTCAGGAAGTGATAGTGGTAACAAACCGGACTTTCGTTTATAATACAGAGCTGCATTCCCACAAAGGAAGCTTCGAAGAAAGCTTCCAAGGCTTACTTGTCTTGTAGTGTCTCTAGAACAGAAGTAAAGGTACAATGAGCTCTTACCGTCTGTTTGGGCATTGCTATATGAAGCGGGACAAAGCAACTGTGTGCGTAGCTTTCACAAAAAACGCCAAAGGTATACTCCCATGCCCCTACATACCGTAGTTCATAAGTAGAGTCTAGGGATTATTAGGATGCTAAATAATAGTTTACCTGAGAGAGAAAGCAAGTCACTTAGCTGACAGGCATCATAGAACGCTACCGGAAGTTTACTTGTGTTGAATGTGTAAAATTACATCATACACTGCATAATAAATTACCTTGGGCCCCAATGAGTTAAGTTTGCTGCTTGCTGGATTTCTGTTAACATAAATATGTATACCCAGAAACTAACTCTGATTAAAAAAATGAAAAAGTCTATTTTGTAAATTCCACTTCTTCCGGTTCAAGCGTAACTCACTAACAGACACATCTAAACATGAAAATTGGTAAAGTGATGTCGTTTTATATAGGGATGTGCAATGTCATGTTAAAAATTTGTGAACAATGTACTTCTTGTTAAATAGCCTCAGTTTTTGTACCAAACAGCTTGTTTCCCATGCATAGCAGCTTGTAGGGCCCATCTTGGATGAGTAGAGCTATGATATACTAGCACTTCTGTGTAGTTACATGCCATTTCCTTACTCCATGGGATTTCATGTAACAATTACCAGTGAAAGGACTGGAGCTTGCACAAAAGCTAGCAAGGGAGTATACAACGTAAAATCAGAGAAAGCATTATTTAAATGTTAAAGGATGTAGGGATGACAGTGCCAAAAATCAGAGAAACAAGTACTGTGTATATGTATGCAGCAAGACAGGGATGAAGGCATGCAACAGTAACCCCTCCCTACATCTTTTTATTGTAGGGGTGTTTCCTGCTAGGGGAGAGCCCCCTGGAGGGGGGCAGGGCACTTCCAAAAACTTCCTTTACTACTCCGGCTCCTGTCCTAAGTCTCCGAGATTTGTACGTGGGTCTCTGAGGTAAGGGTAAGGGCTCCGAGAGTCAGCCATGTGCAAATGCCAGTGGAATAAAGTACTTTCGGTGATCGGTGACCTTGTTTGGAAGGAATCATGTTGTGTGGGTTACTTTGGTAACCTGGGGTTTGCTCCCTACGCCTTGCCTGTTCAATTCTAGTATTTCTTGTAATATAACGTATACTGTAATGGAGAGTTGTACCCTCCTAAGTCTTATTAAGAAAAACATCACTAAAAAAGTGTAGTTTCGGAGAGCCAAAGTACTAACTTATCAAATGCTTATAACACTATAACACTTTTAGTAGTTGTATTACAACAACAACGGAACAGCCTTACATTACATACACACATATTACTCTGCAGGGGACAAAGCTTCAAGATTGTGTTATTGTGCTTAAAGCACACATATTAATCCATATGCAGAGGACAAAGCTTTACAATTGTCGTTATTGCACCAGAAGTGACTAAACTATTCTCTAGCGATTAAGCAAATTGTATATACATCACACTTGAAAGCTAAATTATAGAATCTTATCGGGATAAACCATGCCACTCCCTGTGTTACCATACTGTGTGATAACACTTTAGTTGGTAAATTGGGTTTAAAGAGCACATTGCAATAAAGCTTAAAAAGAGTTTGAGCCTAGCTTTTGCTTGCATGGGGGTACTGCTACAGACCTCAGCAGAGACTATTTGCATCTTTCAAAGAAGCTGTTACAATCTATACAATGGCCATCTGATTGGTGCAAGGACTAAACAGGGCAAAGTCAAGTGGTCTGAGCTGCAGTTTGCAGATGACATCATCATTATTTCCACCTCGCGTCAGAAAACGGAGCCTTCCATGAGCAGCCTTGCTGAGGTCACCAGTTATTGGGGCCTAACCATCAGTACAGCCAAGACCAAGGCAATGAAAAGGCAGCAACATCTAACCCAGTAGCCAGTATTGCAGCTTTGTACACATTTCGCTTCATCTTCAGTGATAGGGACTGGTTTTTGAACACGGCTTTGTTTAACATTCCATAGGCCCAAAATGCCCTCGCAATGCATTCTGTGATGTCATAGTTACTTGTACCACTGTGATGCAGCAATGAGCCAAGATACTTGAACTCATCCATCACCTCAATCTGCTCTTCACCATCTCCTGTATAGCTCAGACACAAGCATACCCTGACCAGGAAGTTGGAGTCTTTTCATAACAGGTGCCTCCGAGGCATTACCCGTCTTTAAAAGCATACTCAGCACATTACCTCATCACAAGTGCAGGAGTGGTTTGGCATGCGTGAGACAATTGAGGAGGTATAGATAGAGAGATGGTTGCAGTGGCTTGGACACCTGGCTAGAATGGAGAACACCAGAATGCAAAAGCAGGTCCTCTTCTGCCACTTGAAGGCCCTTCCATGTTGTGAGACTGAGTTGGAAGGACAGAGTGAAGGAGGACATGAGCTCATTGAAGGTGTACACCCACTGGTTAGAAAGAGCCCAGAGGAAGAAGTGGCATGATAACTACAACCAAAGCCTGAAAAAACTGGTGGAGCAGCATCTGGAGAGACTTTGAACTGGAGCCCAGGAGTGCTCGACAAGATCCATCTGCCTGCAGTTGAAGTTCCCATAACATTAGAATCACCTACTTGACACATCCCTATTCCCTCCAAGAGCATTAATAGTAAATTGCAAGTAGCCGCCGCAAAACCCTGCCCTCTGTCATCAATGTCAGCCATGCTTCAGGAGTCAGGGTGATATGACTCACCAATATAAGTGATAGCATATGCAGCTGAAGATGAACCTAGCCATGCACAGATAACCTAAATCTTCGTCAAAGCAATCTGGCTCACTTACCCCACTGGAGTGGGCAGCTTCATCACTATTACTGGCTGAGGTCAAGGTCAAGGTCAAGGTCAAGGTGTCTGTCTGATGCCCTATTTCACACAGTAACTTATATGTTTAAAAGAATTCTTAAGGTACCAACAGCTTTGGTGCAACATGTAGCAGAGGGATTTTCCTATCCAAGCTTTATTGAAAAGTTATTGGGTCATTTGCTTACTGTGTCATCTTACTTGGGTATTGCAGAAATATTCCACCCACTTTTTCAATGGTAGAGCCTTCTTAGGGTCCTAAAAGGCTAACCATAGGCTACCTGAACTATGACTTAATGTAAGGCAGCAAGCTTCTTTCTTTTTGGTATCTGTCTTCCCTAAAAATCTTCTGTATACATGTAATTAGAATGTGTTACAGTGCATAGCCATCGGAACCGGGGGGGGGGTTGCCCACGTGCCCCCCCCCCCCCTCCCAGCTTTTGAGGGACGGAGGATCAACTCACTGTGTGAGGCTAGTGCAGTCGTCAGACGCGGATGCATACGTGTACATTCAGCTACAGCACGAGTGTCGCTGCCACGAAGTAGATATCTACGTCTACGGTGTATGGTGTATGGCATACATACATGTGCCCAGCCGTAAGTTTGCACTTGTGCACTCAGCGGTTGATGATTAATTCGACCTTCACTAAGAGTTTGAATATGAAGAAGGCCAAGTTTTCTTGCAAGTTTAACCCAAAGTGGATTGAAAAGTACAACAATGAAATCAAAGGTGTTCCTAGCAATATTTACAGTACACGTCCAAAAAATGGTTTCAATATCGTTCAATATAATACCGTTCCGTTCTACTAAACAGTGCACGATATGGAACGGCAACATTGTGCAACAATGTTTCATTCCATTCCATTCGGTTTTGTTTTGTTCTGTTTGGCAGTCGTCATCGAAGCTAGCGTGGTGAGCTACTGCAAGAGCCAAGAGCAGAGAATAATCATAGCTAAGGGGCAAAGGCTCTAACTAGCCTTGTTCTCAGGTTACACATCCTATGTGGCGACGCCCACACCTACGCTAAGTTACTGATGTCGAAAACGGCGCCCTACCTGCCCCAATGGTAGTTACACCCATAAATGGCACTACGAGCTGCATTGAAGGCCCATACACTGAGTTTGTTACCGTATATATACACTTACTGTTACTATAGAACGCTCCACAATCCATACATATACGCACTTGTGAGTAGCAAGTAGCACAGCCCTGAAAAACCAACGCACAACATTTCAATATGGCACCTTTCTACAGGCATATATTCCCTTGAAGACTGGTCTGCAAATGAAACGAAACGAAACAAAACCAAATATATCTTAAAACGGAACGAAACGCAACGGCACAACTGTCAAAAACGGCAAATGAACAGATCGTTAATTACCGTTTCACCAAACGAAACGGAACGATTTTGGAACCGTTTTTTTTGACACATACTGTATGCCTTCTACTGCATTATTTGTGAAAAGGCCATGTCTTGTGAGCACATGGGTGAAGCTGATGTTAGACTTCTGGCAACAAGTCATATGTTGCTCTATGGAGAGCCGTCACACTATTTGTGTTATTTTCATCCTCACTGATGGGTATTAAGTAGGAATAAATTTCTTCTCTCTGTATAATATTATTGTGTAATATGGGAGTTGCAATACAATGCTTGAAAAAACAACTTACTACTGCTGGATTCTGAAAAGGCCATGTGGTACCATAATTTTTGACTTGTTGTTTAAATCCACTTCAACTTTCCTCTTGTAGGAAATATAGCTAGGAATGTCTTCCACTTGACTTTGTGTGGTTGTCTGCACAGATCCCTCAGATATTGCTGTGGAAGCAGGCATTCATTGATAATTAAAATGCTACCGGTTACTAGGGCCTTATACCTCTCCTTCTCTAAGAGCCTTTCTCATTGATGAGAGAGAAATATGTGGTGGAAGATCACTGTGTACAAAAGTCATTGAACATCATCAGGCATGCTCATCAAGGCAACAACGTATTTTTACAATGGTTTGGATAATTTGCAGTAAACGTTTCTTCTTTTAATGAGCAACCTTTGCTGCCGCGAGGGTAGAAAAATGTCTTCTTCTTCATTGTTGATATTTATTAGTGGCTGAATGATGTCATCTTCAGCTATATATAAAACAATATATAAAAATAAGAAGAATACTGTAAGGAAATAGCCTACTGAATGGGGGATTGTGTTTTGTAGCGCTCTCAACCATGGGCTCATCATCCTCACCTGCCAATTGTCCGTGCATTAAAATATGCAAGCCAAAAAACACAAATCTCTAAATCTGAATCAAAACAGGATTCATCACAACTGCTTCTGAAGCCAATGTCCTCCTTGTACTTCTGGAAGACTTTCGCATTCACAACTTCAACCTTGGAACTGTAAAATTTAATATCTGTTGTAGCATATGCTCACAAATTCAGCTAACTAGATTTTAAACCTAGAAAATATCTGTTGAAGAAGCCAACGCCTTAATTCACTAGAGTTTGGCTGCAAGAAAAAAAAGCATGAGCCAGGTGATTAATTGAATGGGGTTTCTCTAACCCTGAAATTTAGTCTTGTACCCCTTAGTATACAATCGCAGATCTATGTTTCATATAATTATGATGTAATAAATAGGGGGCTTTCAAAGTGGTTATACCTTGCAAATGAACACTCCACAATCAGACCCATTTGTTTGGCATGGAAAGTTCTGAAATATAATACACAAATTAATGCCATTACAAAGAGAACAACATTACTCTTGCTGTAGCTGTAGTCCAGTCAATTGTGGCATAGTTCTGTGGGATGCCATATGTTCACTGATATCTCTGAGTGGGTAGTGCTCTTTACATTCTGTACATCTAACTGCAATGAGAAAATTCCGCTGCAAATCTGCATACACACCAATCTTGTCTAGCACAAGATGTTGATCAAGAGGAGGTAATGCATTGGCAGATTGTATGCTCTCGCTGTTTTTATATGTGGATGGTAAATATGGAACCATTTCATTACCAAACAAGACAATGCTTTGATTATCATGTATTACTTTATAAAGATCTCTTCCTACCTTCACCCCTACAATTCCAATGATATTCAATGTACTAGCAAGGCCTTGGTTTGCGGGATTCCTAAAGAGGACAGAATCACCAGTACTAAAATTGTGAGGCCTTAGTCTCCTAACATGGGCTCATCTATTACGATAAATTGTTGCCTCAGTAGATTCAAAAACCCCACACTTCTGCTCATCCTGAAGCATCTGCAATTTACTGACATTAATAAGATTTTTATCAGCACTAGTGTCATACTTAAGTATCTCTATTTCTGGGTAGCGAGTTTGAAACTGTAAATCCATCACCAGGTCTTCTTCACCATCATTCAGATACAAAAAATCTTCCTCCATATACTCATTTTGTGCACTGACTTTGCCTACATTTCTAAGCTCAGTTCTACCAAACATAAGGTGTTGATCTTATAGTATGATGCCAAGAGTGGTTGAGAAAGAATTCTATGTCTCTAAGCAGGTGTGGCCACACATCAGCATGTTCTGAGTGTGGATAATCTAAAAGAAAATGCCACAAGCAATTTTTAACTCTACAATTTAAATTTTCAACCTGTCCTTGTGACTGTGAATGATAAGGCCGACCACATTTGATTTTTACAGCATATTTGGCACAAATATGTAATGAATTCAGAACCATTGTCAGAATGCAAGTATGTTGGAGGCCCATGCTCCTGAAAAATTATATTTATAACCCCAGCAATGGGGTGAGCCTCTTTACTTGTTAGAGGCACCAACCAACAGTACTTTGAAAAACAGTCTTTCACAGTAAGAATGTATTTGAACTCATGATTACATGAAGAGGAGACACCTTTTTTGGAAACTATACTAATCAAATCACACTGAATTGCTTGCATTACTGACGTGGTTCGGTTTGGAACAGGAGGAGGAAGTGGAACTGTATGTAGAACTTTAGACAATTTGCATGTGCCAGTGCAATGATTTAGTATGTCTTTCACGAATTCCCCTGAAGTAGTATGTAGCTGTAAATGATCTGACTAGTGTATTAATTCCACCTGGAACACAAATGCCTTGTTGTGTTTGTTGGTGAAGGCCCTGTACTAATTCTTTTGCCCTTGTCATAAACACAACTTCCCGCTTATGCTCTACTTCTCCCATTCTCCGTATGTGAAACAGTTTTCCACATTCACCTAAACAGTAATTGGGCAACGATAGCTTCCCCCCTTTGAAGAGCTTCTTTCTGTATCGTTTTTTAACCCATAAAAGACAGTTGTCACAGCGTCTGTGACAACAATAACCGCGCACGCAGGACGGCTGTCACAGACGCTGTGACACATAACGCTATTTCGTGCGGACGGCCGTCACACACGTTGTGACATGCAGAGCAACTCTAACTTACCTCTCTCTACACCCGTTTAAGCCGGGTTCTCAGGGCAGTACAGTAGCTACGTAGCCTAGGGGAATCCCACTTGTAACAGGGGAGTTTCCCTAGAGGGTTATAGCGGTAACGAGCGGCACTTTTGCGGCTGCATATATTACAAGCCAGCTGCAAAGTGCACGCACGTTTGTATAGTAAACAAAAGATAGCTAGACAAAATCCAAGTAATTATGGAGGCTGATGAAGTGCTGGATAACTGGTCTGACATAGAATATAGTAGTGAGAGTTCCACAGAGGAGAGTAGTGACAGTTCAGAGGAGGAGAGTGACTCTGAAACCCAGGATAGTCACTGGAAGGAAGTAACAGGTTGGTAGAAATATACAAAGTATACAAAGAAGCATGAAAATAGCAATAACGGGCTAGGCACTCTACAATGTAGTAAACAGTAATTGTTTTCCTAGGTGCAATCCACAACCCTCCGACAGCCCTTTCATTTCATGCTGTTCCTGGACTCAACATCTCACTACCCAGAAATGCAACGCCTATAGAGTACCTTTCACTGTTCTTGACCACATCAGTGCTGAGATATGTGATGGATACCACGAATAGCTATGCCAGGACACATCTCAGCACCGTTACTCTGCCACATCGATCATTATTTCAGAACTGGAGAGATATCACTCTGATAGAAATGAGAGCATTCATTGGGATGATTATAAATATGGGACTTACCCAACTCTCTGATATAAAGGACTACTGGTCGACTCATGCTACCCTCAATCTCCCTTTCTTCCGGAGTGTATTTTCTCGAGATCGCTTCCTGCAGATATATTGGATGTTGCATGTAGGTGAACTACCCAGTACAACAAAACGAAGCAAAATACAGCCATTCATTGACCTTCTCATACCTCTGTTTCAACGGTATCTAAATCCAGCAAGAGAACTCTCCATAGATGAGGCGATGATAGCTTTTAGAGGCAGGGTTGCATTTCGCCAGTATATTAGAGGCAAACCTCAACCTTGGGGCATAAAGGCGTATGTTCTCTCAGAAAGTAGATCAGGATATATGTATAATTTGGTGATATACTATGGAAAAGAGACGCAACTGATCACGGCTCCAGGTCTAAATCACACAACAAGGGTTATACTCACTGCAATGACGCCATTGGCAAACATGGGTTATGACCTTTACACTGATCGCTTCTATACCAGTCCCATCGTTGCTGATGAACTCAAGATTAACACAACAGTAACTGGAACGGTAATGGTCAATAAAAAGAATATGCCAGCTGCAACCAAATCAAAAAGGCTAAAGCCAAAAAAGGGAGATGTGTCAACTTACCGTCCTCTCGTTGTAATGCAGTGGACTGATAAAAGAACGCTCACTACACTCTCTACCAAGTACACCAATGCAATGGTGTCAGTTCCTTCCAGGTAGGGAGCATATACAGATGCATGAATGCCTGAGGGATGCAAAATTGACACACACATGAAAAAGTGTATTGACTACACTGTAAATACCCAGTGTAGTATATTCATATATTGTGCGTACTGTAAACAACTTTACCTGTACAACCACACACATGCATACTTCAGATGTCCGTCAGTTCCAGCACGGATGAAGCCTAAGATGGTAGATGAATACAACAAGTACATGTTGGGCGTGGATCGTCTCGATCAACGTATGTCATACCACCAATTTGCCAGAAAATCTGTTCGATGGTGGAGGAAGGTATTTTTTTGGATGATGGAGGTTGCAGTTGTGAATGCATACATCCTCTACACTCAGCACACCAATGACAGAAGGAAGATGGCGCACAAGCAGTTCCGCAGGGAGTTGGTACTTGCACTCTGTCAGCCACAACGTGATAATACCACACAGCGTCACCTATCCATACGTGATCACACTCTGGAACGTTTGCGAGGGCAACATTTCCCTGAAACTGGTTCTGCACGAAGAGGTTGTAGAGTGTGTAGTAGTCGGAAACCAGGTGGTGTGCGTCATCTTACAACTGCATTCTGCAGCACATGCTCAGACAATCCTCACCTCTGTATTGGAGACTGTTTCCGGAAGTACCACACTAGAGCAACATTTAGAGAGGAGTAGATTACATTCAAGTCGTATAAGACACGGACATATCGTACTGGTGTTATACTTTGCATATACTCTCCCTCTGCTTATCCTCTCACACTCCCGCCCCAATACCTATATATACAAGTACTTATAGACCTGTAGTTACCTGTTAGTGGATCCTAGTGTGCCTTTTCTTTATGATTGCAGGTAAAACTGTCGGTAAAAAGCACGTATAGCTGCCAGTAAACGCGATGTTTGTCGGTCTTCTTCCACGTGGTATTCATTACGTCCGCACGCAATATTACGTAACGTCCACGCACTTGTGCAATTATTGCGCGTGCGCCGTCCTTTATGGATTAAACTCACTAAGTGATGGAGTGGGACTCTCCTCCTTGCTGAAGCATTTCTTAATCAATTCATAGTTCTTCTCAGATAGCCACTCATCATCATCTGTGATAATGGAGTCAAGTACTTCATGTTTGTAAAAATTGCATAGCATATTGATGACTACACTTATCTTATCTCTTAATACTGCCAGCTGCATGTGTGGCTAACATAACTGTTAGCCACACCATGTAAATTTTGTGGTATTAGTGTACCCACATACTGTTGAGCTATAGACCACAAGTAACTCACCTGCATCATCATCACTATTACCTCCATGAATACTCAGACACAGTTGCAAATGCAAGCCATGATCAATATTGCCACAGTTTACAAACTGTTTTAAGGGTATTCCTGGACGTAGAATTTTGATTCCATTGGAGAGCAAAAAAATTACTTTCCTTAACTCCAATTCTAATGGCAACTGCTTTATAAATATTGCTGCAGTCAGTGTCCATTTGGATATGTCGAAAGCATTTGTTGTGATAGAAATCACTATCAGATACCCATATATCTATAGATCTTCATAAAAAGAAACAGTGAAACACACAACAAAAGAATTTTCATGTAACTTTACTGTGATGCTCTCTTTCGTTGACAGTTGTGTATTCCAAGTTGAATTAGGGTAGTGCAAAGGAAGAAGAAACCATTGCATACTCCATTCACCATTATAGAAGTAGTCACCACAATCAGGAAGAAGAAGAAGATCATATATAATATAAACTGAGCTATGCAAAAGAAGGGAGTATTGATCTGGTGTCTCCAATCAAAAGCATTGTTGCTTGATAGACTTGATCTGCTAAGATTATAGGCGTTGAAACTTGCAGAACAATCCTATTCCGGCACTTGCATCAAGGAAGATAGGAGCAAATAGAGGATAAACTTATTTCTGAACTGCAGCTTTTTGGAAGGCATCCTGTGAACTATACTAGTAGTAATCATTCTAACCGTAGCTAGCTACGCATGCCCAGTAGATGTCGCGTGCCTGTCACGGAAATTTTCGGCAAAATTGGTGTGAGATAGATGGGCGGAGATAGCAAAATTGGTGTGAGATAGATGGGCGGCGCCCGTCCTCACGCTGAGGGAGTCTCTCTGCGTGAGGACGGGGGTCGCCCATCTATCTAGGGTGTGCACTAGGCCTATCACACAGTACGGTAGTACTGTGTATATAGGGATTGCTATGGTCTATTCCCATTGAAAACCATATATAAGCATTTTGTTCATTTTCACTTTCAATTTGAAGGTGATTTCACTTTTAATGATATCAAGGTGAAGAATATGTGAAAAATAACCATGAAATAAAAAATGGCTGATCTGTGATGTAAGATAAGCGTAATATCTCAAAAAGTGCTCTTCACATTTTTGCCATGTTCTTCATCTTATTCTTCTTCTTCTTCTTCTTGAAGAAGCGTAACTCAAAAATCAATGAAATTGAATCTTTGCATGTGGAAATATATCAATACGTACTGGGGAATAGAGGTATAATTCTTTCGTTAACCCTTGTAGTTCATGTACTACTGATCGTTATCTCTCCCAGCAATGTATTATGAATGAGGATAACTAATGAGCAAAACTCAGCAACCATGGTAACCATCAACCTGAAAGTTAACATGTGTAGAGATATCATCGCTAATAGCAACATGACAAAAGCATATGTTATTAACCCTTGTGATTCTTGTAATAATACATGTACATGTATATAGCGATTACGTAATTTCATTTTGAATGTACGTGCATAGTACATACGTTTTACGTATATAGTTAGCTTGCGTCATACAATAAAACGATTACGTAATGAGACAAGACTCATTAATGACGTCATTTACACCCGCCGCGCATGCGCAAAAGCTTAGCAACTAGCGCGTAACAACTAGGCAGGGAGTGAACTGGCTGATAGAGAACGTGTTGACGATTTGTATAGCAACTAGCACTTACATGTAGTACTACATAAGCAAAACAGAGATGTGTTGACGATTCTTGTGCTACTCTCACCGTCAGAACACTGCACATGCGTACAGTGCTCTGCCTCTACGTATGTACCTCGGTAAGCTTATATCATAGATACCATATAGTATATATGCTTATATGCCGTCTGCTGGAGAAACGGCACGCTATTCTACCACGATACTATATACCACCAAGCCAAAGCGCTGGTGACTGATAGTACGTTGCTAGCAGGTTTGCTTATAGACCGAAGTGTACGCAGCTGCTGCTTGCAACCAAACCACGCCCTCAGTACTAATCACGCATTTATACAGTAGCTCAATACTTGGTCAGATGTTTACGGATATGGAGAGGACATGCTAGGGAGAATTATAGTAAAAAAATGACAAGAGACAAGTAAATAAAATATTTATGAAATTTGAAGTGTAATATAGGAATTGCATAAAAATGAACAGAGACAAGATTGGGACACAGACATGCTATATACATCAATGTACTACAAGGTATGTTGATGTACATAGCATGTCTGTGTCCCAATCTTGTCTCTGTTCATTTTTATGCAATTCCTATATTACACTTCAAATTTCCTAAATTTTTTATTTACTTGTATATAATTTTATGTACTACAAAGTTCTACCGTTCCCTAGCCCGCGCAGGATCATATCGCCGGACCAAAATTTTCAAGATGAACCAATATTTTCGGCAATTTAGGTCCGGGGGGACCAAAATTTTCATTAAAAATTTTGATCCTAGGACCATTTCTGCCGGGACCAAAATTTCGGTGACATGCCTATCTGCCTATCAGTGTGTGACTGTCACCTATGTGCGTGCCAATTTGAAAATTTCACCTCTTATTTGTATACTTCTTCCCACACATCTCTCTATGCTCAATGTTAGCGTGCCAGAATGGCTGTGTACATCATTAGTGGACAGTACCGTGCAGAATGGCTCTCTGTGTTAGTGCACAGTAGCGTGCCAGAATGGCTCTCTATATTAGTGTATATTAGCATGCCAGAATGGCTCTCTATGTTAGTGCACAGTAGCGTGCCAGAATGGTTCTCAATGTTTGTGCACAGTAGCGTACCAGAATGGCTCTCTATATTAGGTCACAGTAGCGTGCCAGAATGGCTCTCTATGTTAGTGCACAGTAGCGTGCCAGAATGGCTCTCTATGTTAGTGCACAGTAGCGTGCCAGAATGGCTCTCAATGTTAGTACACAGTAGTGTACCAGAATGGCTCTCTATGTTAGTGCACAGTAGCGTGCCAGAATGGCTCTCAATGTTAGTGCACAGTAGCGTACCAGAATGGCTCTCTATATTAGTGCACAGTAGCGTGCCAGAATGGCTCTCTATATTAGTGCACAGTAGCGTGCCAGAATGGCTCTCAATGTTAGTATGGCTCTCTATGTTAGTGCACAGTAGCGTGCCAGAATGGCTCTCTATGTTAGTGCACAGTAGCGTGCCAGAATGGCTCTCTATAGTAGTGTATATTAGCGTGCCAGAATCGCTCTCAATGTTAGTGCACAGTAGCGTGCCAGAATGGCTCTCTATGTTACTTAGTGCACAGTAGCGTGCCAGAATGGCTCTCTATATTAGTGCACAGTAGCGTGCCAGAATGGCTCTCTATGTTAGTGCACAGTAGCGTGCCAGAATGGTTCTCAATGTTAGTGCACAGTAGCGTACCAGAATGGCTCTCTATATTAGTGCACAGTAGCGTGCCAGAATGGCTCTCTATGTTAATGCACAGTAGCGTGCCAGAATGGCTCTCTATGTTAGTGCACAGTAGCGTGCCAGAATGGCTCTCAATGTTAGTACACAGTAGTGTACCAGAATGGCTCTCTATGTTAGTGCACAGTAGCGTACCAGAATGGCTCTCTATATTAGTGCACAGTAGTGTGCCAGAATGGCTCTCTATATTAGTGCACAGTAGCGTGCCAGAATGGCTCTCTATGTTAGTGCACAGTAGCGTGCCAGAATGATTCTCAATGTTAGTGCACAGTAGCGTACCAGAATGGCTCTCTATGCTAGTGCACAGTAGCGTGCCAGAATGGTTCTCAATGTTAGTGCACAGTAGCGTGCCAGAATGGCTCTCTATGTTAGTGCACAGTAGCGTGCCAGAATGGCTCTCAATGTTAGTACACAGTAGCGTACCAGAATGGCTCTCTATGTTAGTGCACAGTAGCGTGCCAGAATGGCTCTCAATGTTAGTGCACAGTAGCGTGCCAGAATGGCTCTCTATATTAGTGCACAGTAGCGTGCCAGAATGGCTCTCTATGTTAGTGCACAGTAGCGTGCCAGAATGCCTCTCTATATTTGTCCACAGTAGCGTGCCAGAATGGCTCTCAATGATAGTGCACAGTAGCGTGCCAGAATGGCTCTCAATGATAGTGCACATACTGTATACTGTAGACCATAATCTGATAATAGAGCATAGCAGTGTACGTGCCAAAATGGCTCGGTATACCACTCAGGCAGTGCAAAGCAAAGTACCAGAATGCCTTAGTGAACATATCATGTCTCTCTATAATATAAATGTCCCTAATAGTAATAGCATATTATTATCATATTAATTGATACTATATTGAAGTTAACACAAAGTTTGAAGTTTGGAATTTATCTCTCTATAGAGCTGTTTCGCGTGATTACTTCACTTTCCCCCACTCTGGTATCTGCACCTATATTGGTGTGTGCAATATTAATAATAACAACGACAGCAACAACTACAACAACAATTGTAATAATACTCAAGAAACTGCCATACGTAGCACATCAATAATGTTCGGTTAGCGTCTGTTACGTATAGCTAGTATGCCAGGTCAGTTTATAACGTTAGCGTTTCAGATTGCGCGCGGGGTGTCGGCGCGCGTTCGATACGAGGCACGCGTTTCACGGCACACGGTTGAGCCATTTCGGCACGCGAGCCATTCTGGCACGCTACAGCTGAGCAGGGCTATAAAGCATTTCCCACTTCCTCTGGCTTTGATCTAGAGGAATTGGCAGTAGATTTGTGTTACTGGTTCGACAAGTCAACTAAAAGAGAGGGCGAACTAGATCCCTATAGCGAGTTTTGTGATGTCCAATACAAAAAATTGTGATATTTGCTCAACAAGGTGGCTTTGCATGCAAGGTGGTGTTAAAAGAATTATTGATATGTAAGAGCCTTTATAGAGCCACTTTACTTCTGTAAGGCAAGAAGAACTGTAGATTTGAAAGGCTTAAGAGCACATTTACAGACCAAATGACTATAGTCCATTTACATTTTTTTAACCGTGCTCTACCGGTTTTGATAACCTGAATATGTTACTACAAAGGCAAGATCCACAGATTCATCATCTATTGCCTGCTATGCATTCTTTTGTGAAGAAGTGCCTTTTGAGAATTGTGGATCCTACTGTTGTTTCTTCCTTGGACATTTGGACTTGTGAAGCTACCACTTTATCTGTTTTACCTGATGATGAAATAAACATTGGTTCATTGGCAGAGCATGGTTTGTGTGGATTAACAGAAATGGGGATGTTAAGGAGCATCAAAAAGCCAAATTCATTTCAGCTATAAAAGCCTTTTGGATTGCAGTTCATAAATACGCTACTTCCAAGTTACCTATGATGATGCAGTCTCTTTGAGCAGTCAATTGATTGACTATATCAGAAGAAGTGATGTAGAGTTTTCTAATGTGAAGTTTTATTTAAGTCGCTTTCCAGTAGTGTCAATGACTCCTGAACAGATGGATTCGAATTTGATGATTACAAAACACTGACAGATGATGGAGTAAGGATTGAAAACTGTTCAGTGGATATTGATTACAAGGATATATATGGAGACACAGTGAAAAGAAGGGACTATAGGATGGACAAGGTCTGGCAAATATTGGAAAGTTGCAGTTACCAATTGCGGCAGCACAATCAGAATCTTCCCACTTCTGCTGAGGGTGGCATCAATTTCCTTGGCGATTTCTCACTCTAATGGTGGTGAGGAAAGAATCTTCTTGTCTGTACGGAAGGATAAAAACGGATTTTTGTGGGAGCATGGATTTAGATGGAACTTTATCAAGTCTTCTTATATGTCAAATAAACACTCATGGTGATTGGGTTATGAACCAAGCAGAGAATTAGTTCTAAAGAGCAAGAAAGTAACAAAAGAATGTAATATACACCGATTTTTAGCAAGCTTGCATTTTTACCTAATTTCATTGCCCATTCCAAGCATCAAACAATTGGCAGGTCTGGTGCCCATTATATACGCGCCAAGTATGGATTAAGCACATCCATGATGAAGTAGTAAAGGATTATAGGAATGGTGATGCCAAGAATCAGAGAAACAAGGTCTGTATATATGCAGCAAGACAGGGGATGATGGCATACAACAATAATACGATTCATAAACGCATACTGATGTAGGATGGTGTGACACATGGTATTATTATTGTATGCCATTATCCCCTGTCCGCTGCATATATACAGTCAGATTTTTTGGCACTGCCATTCCTACATCTTTCACTATATGGTATTTAATTGTATGTAGTTACATGAATATGTAATCTGTCATGTAAGTACCTTGATCCAATTGCATTTGCAAGCTCTATCCTTTTGCTGACATGTACATGTATATGTACATGCATACATCCATGACACAGGTGCAATTGCTTTACCACATGAGTAAATCATAAAATTGATAGATATGCAATCAACTAGTACGTGGCATCTGTCTATACAGGAATGCTAGTAAATCCTTGTTGTTCTCACTAGAAAGGGATCTTACGACAATTTCATTGGCCCAAGAATCATGCACCAGGAAAGAGAGAACTTTTATGCCAAAACAAAGGTTTAGAGCGTCAATTTTATGGTAGACTGTTTGAGGGTTTGTTGATGCCATCCTTATATAGAAAGTGTGCTGACTCTCTGGTATTGCACTCTAATAAATGTGTACCTTCTCCTTCAACAGCAACTACTAAGATTGGATTCTGAACGTACTAGGAGTTGTAAGTTGAATTTGTGTGCTTCACTATTGCTTTCACGGCCCTTAGGCCTGTAAATGAGTATTAATAGGTGCAGGAATATTACTATAGTTGGTCTGTATGTATCTGTGTTTATCTGTCTCTCTTGTTACCAAGCTAATGGCAGCATTGTCCACTTACATTGCTCAAAGCAAGGGGTTAGCCTTTCAACTCACAAATTTTGTTTGGTTTATAGTTCAGAATGAAAGGCTAAAACGTTTAGTTTTGAAAAAAAGCCCTACATATTAATCACCATTTTTGTACACCATTGACTTAGTTGCTCAGAGTTCCGCCCTCAAACACAAGCTAGTGAATTAAGTATTGCCAATTTCAGCATACATTTGGTACAATAAACTGGGCCTGCTTAGTGTGCACAAGTTATCAACATTTATGCTTTCAGTAAACAACTCCTTAGGACATGGCTTCTATATGTAAAGTTATTAAATAGCCTAAATGATGGAAACACTATCAACCCACATCAATGCCAAGTCATTGTTAAAGATCCTGAAAAAACCCCAGGATCCAGCTGTGATTCAAACCCAGGACATTTGACATGATTACTGGTCAGACACTCTTACCACTGAGTCACTGGATCTCTAGTGGCAGAGGAGTGTAGGATGAATGTGAATATCCTAAGGATCGAGTTCAAACCCAACTTCCAAATCTTGAGCTAAGGGCTGACTTCACTGTTTCTGATACCTAATATGATCTGCATAAAGCCTGGCAAAATGAGAAACTACACTCCCACATGCAGCAACACATGACATTCTGATTTGCCTCTCTCTATGACTTCCTGACCCTACTTGGCTAATGAGCTCAATTAGCAATTAGCACTACTGTGGATGTAGTCATGTGCACATGGGTACAGGCACATTCTTACGGGGTTATAGACGTCACCATAAAGTTCTTGTTTCCGTACTTTAATGTTTCCACCGAATACATCAAGGACATAAGCTAAGCAACACCATGCCCTCCATACATAATCCTTTTGTAACAACAGAACTTAACTTTCCAGAGGCTAGAAGACAGCATATTAGAGCCTTTTAGCCACAATGCGTATTCTTATTAGTTGAAATTGTACGGTGTACTACATCAAAATAAAAAGCTCATAACACATGCAAGAATACGGTATAGTACAAAAAAGCAGTGATAAGAATACAGCTTAGCACGTGAACCGCAATAGGAAACTTTATTTCATATGCAATAGTTCATGATTGACATTCACAGTAGGTTTTGGCCCTGTCCAACACTCATCTCAACTGTGAGTTCCACATAGCATAGTGCCCTGCCAGTATGAAAGCAAAGTCAAGTTGCCCTGTCTTTGTAGGAGCCTCCTATGAAGGTATAGGCAGACAAAGGTGACAGGTTTGCATGTAAATATGCTCAAGGGTTGCATGAGCTTGGATGCCAATCAGAGAATTTGCCTCTCTTCCTGTCTCTCTTCACACTCCCTCCACACTGTTACAATATGTAGCATGCTCCTACACTCAGGCTCATAAACCACATCACATTCAGGGGCGTGTTTAGAGGGGTTTCTAAGGTTTCTGGAAACCAGTCAAGTGATGTGACCTTTGAACCAATTATTTTTTCTTTTGCTTAGCTTGCACAAGCACACGCGGCATCCATGCAGTTTTGTAGCTTCCAAGATGAGCAATGAAATGAGGTTAAGCTTTCTTACTAGCTAGGGATGAACAACTCTGCAGCCACCTCAACCAAAGAAATCAAGGCCAGGACCAAGTAAGTATGAGTACAAATATCCAGGTTCATGTAGTCACAGTTAGTGAATGTTTAGGTTGACTGCTAGCTCTAGTCTAAGATTGTAGTTCACACACACACAAACTTCCCTACAGACAGATCAGTACAGTTATCTCTGTCTTTTAATCCATCTTTTCTGTCTTCTACAACATCAGTCAACTGTATGGATCCATAATGTATGTAGTGAACTTTATGGTGATCCCTTTTTATGTAGCTAATGTGGTCTCAAAATGCACCAGATTGTGTCTCTGGGGATCTATTTTCAAAAATTTTCCAGGGGGGGCATGCCCCCGGACCCCCCACCTTTGGTGCCATTTCCCATTACCAGTACTTCCAGAAAACAGTCACAAATTCCTCTAGAAACGCCCCTGACATTCCAAGAAACATGCCAAAGTCCTTTTTGTTACTTGCCTTTCCTCTCCTATCCCTGCGGACACCACATTCCAATAAACATGCAAAATCACTTCTTTCTACTGTAGTAGTTAAATGCTACTTGCCTTTCCTCTCCTATCCCTGCAGGATTCCCCTGGAATGACTGAGGAAAAGTAATGTATACCCTTATATGAAATGCATGCCTTTGTGTATATACATCTCAATTCGGCTGAATGCAACGCGTCAGCGCGATGCAATGACGTCACATCCGAGTACACTCCAAGCGCGTTTGGTAGAGGCGTAATACATTGAGGTTGGAGAGTCTGGTCATAATGTTTCAGGTTGGGTACGTTAAGTCGTGGTAGACCTGATACCTGCTCTTCAAGGATACAGACATGCCTGTATGCTGCCGGTGTAATGGCAGGGGGCGCTGTATATCCTGTGCTTGTGTCAAGTCTGGTTCACGATGTATTGACTGTCTTCCTTCGCGGAATGGTCACTGCTCTAACATGGAGGTTGTGAGTGATGCTAATGAACACTCCTGTACGTTGTCATCGTTGTTGATGGTCCCTTCTACTGATGATATTGATGGTATTACCGTGGATATGAATGCCCCTGAGAACGGCCCTGGCAGTAGCCCTGAATCTGTTGCCGTGTGTAATGACGTCACAGCACCTTCGATCCTTGACTCTCAGGCTCCCAGCTTCTCCCTCCCCCCATTCAGACCTGTACAAGAAGCTGATTACACATGGGGAGACATGTCAGGGCAAGTGTTTACGAAGTTAATCAATGAAGCATATAGCCAGATAGTTCACTGGAGACAAAACATTTTTATGGTGCCCTCTGGATCAAGTGGAAAGAGATTCGTAGCAGAGCTAGCACACCTTTTTGAAGCCTTTGTAACTGAGTCTGCTTTGGAGTCTGTAGCTTTAACAGCTGCCATGACATTCCCAGCACTGATGCTTCAAAAGCCTCATGCAAAATCTAAAGTACACGAACACATTGCATGCCTTAGACGCCGATTGTCATTATGGGAAAACGGAGAAATAGCTAAGCTTCTCCAGGAAGGGAGGGCGATACAAAAATCACTGCAAGGCTCAAGACTCCCTAAGAATGCAGGAGACGTTGCCAAAGTGGCACGCAAATTTTCTACTCTGATGATGGGGGGGAAAGTCAGAGCAGCTCTCCAGCTTCTAACCAAGGAAGTGGGGTCAGCTCCACTGAGATTGGATGAGGTCATAGACGAATGTGGGAGAACTGTCCGAGACATACTCAAGGATAAGCACCCACACCCCGAGCCCCCCCATCCTGATGCCATTATCAGTACTAATACAGCTGTGGCAGACAGTGACTTCCATCCTATTCTGTTTGATAGCATCACAGCTGAAGCAATTCGAAAATCTGCTTTACTAACAGACGGTTCTGCTGGTCCCTCAGGAATGGATGCTCATGGTTGGAGACGCCTGTGTACCGCATTTGGAGAGAAGTCCAATGAGTTGTGCTCTGCCATTGCAGAATTTGCTAAGAGAGTGTGTACCACCTATGTTGATCCGACAAGTCTGAAAGCATACATATCCTGCCGCCTAGTTCCACTTGATAAGTGTCCTGGAGTACGTCCAGTGGGGGTAGGAGAAGTTGTTCGAAGAATAGTAGGGAAAGCTGTCATGAAAGTAGTCAAACGCCATCTCATGGAGGCCATTGGTTCCATCCAGCTGTGTGCAGGACAGGATGCTGGTTGTGAAGCTGCAGTCCATGCAATGCAACAGCTCATGGCTGGAGAAGATGCTGAGGCTCTGCTCCTAGTGGATGCAAACAATGCATTCAATCGACTGAACAGACATGTAACGCTACTGAACTGCGACAAGATTTGTCCAGCTATGGCACATATTCTCATCAACACCTATCGTAATTGTGCACACCTTTATGTAGATGGCCAGTGTTTACTATCTGAGGAGGGTACAACACAGGGTGACCCACTGGCAATGGCAATGTATGCTATTGGCACGCTACCACTGATACATCGACTAGACGGCATTGCCAAGCAAGTCTGGTATGCCGACGATTCAGCAGCTGCTTCGAAGCTGGACCAACTCAGGAGGTGGTGGAACATGCTCAATGAGATAGGTCCTCTATATGGCTACTTCCCCAATGGTGCTAAAACACACATCTTGGTAAAATCACAGCACATCGAAAAAGCCAAGGAGATATTTAAAGGCACTTCAATTACCATATCTGATGGAGGAGAGCGATACCTAGGAAGTGCAATGGGTACAGACGCCTTTGTCCAGCAATTTGCTCAGAAGAAAGTGGAAGGCTGGGTAAAGGAGATTGAGAAACTAAGCACGTTTGCTGAGACACAACCACATGCAGCCTATGCTGCTCTTAGTCATGGCCTGATATCAAGGTGGAACTATTTCCTACGAGTTGTCAATTGGGAAATGCTCTCACCCGCCGAACTCCTACAACCACTTGAGTCAGCCATTCAGTCGCAATTCATTCCTGCAATCACTGATCAACATCCCCCTGGGAAGCAAGTTCGAGAAGTTCTTGCAATGCCTGTGAGGCTGGGTGGTCTTGGTATTAGGAACCCCATCAATATGGCCATGGAACAACACTGCCTCACATCAAATCTGTGCTCCACTAGTCGATCGAATTGTCCATCAAGACCATCAATTGGGCGATTGTTCTGCTGTACAACGAAGTATCAAATCCAGACTTAACTCCCGTAAACGTACACAGCAAGTGGAAGAAACCAATTGCCATCTCCTCTCCAACGCTCAATGGAGCTATCTCAAGAAAAAGGAGCATCTACCTGGCTTACCTCTTTGCCGATTGATGATCATGGGTTTGCCCTGCACAAGTCTGCCTTCAGAGATGCTCTCTCACTCCGGTATGGATGGTCACTCCAGAATCCACCCTCTTACTGTACCTGTAGCCATCCATTTAGCATTGATCATGCACTGACCTGTAAAACAGGTGGCTTTCCTGCCATTAGGCATAATGAAGTGCGAGATATCACAGGTTCCTTGCTCTCTGAAGTTTGTCATGGAGTGACAATTGAACCTCATCTTCAACCACTTGCAGGGGAGGTGATGTCACACAATTCAGCGATTACTGATGATGGAGCTCGCCTTGACGTTGCCATGTATGGTTTCTAGGGAGGTCGTTTCGAGAAGGCATATGTAGACATAAGGGTGTTCAACCCCTGCGCCCAATCGAATCGTCGGAGTCCCCTTCCATCTGTATACAGGCGACATGAGCAAGAGAAAAAACGTCAATACGAGCAGAGAGTGCGTGAAGTGGAACATGCTACGTTCACTCCACTTGTCATGTCTACTACTGGAGGTATGGGCAGAGCAGCTACCACATTCTATAGGAGACTTGCCTCCATGATCAGTGAGAAAAGGAACACTTCATACAGTCAGACTGTGAACTGGATTCGTTGCAAGTTGAGTTTCGCCTTGCTGAGAGCATCAACCATGTCAATCAGGGGAGCGAGGTCATCAAGACATCATGCAGCACATGAGACCACCCAGGGACCAATTGATCTTCAGCTAAGTGAGGGTCAAATATATTGAATACTTGTCTTTTCTTTTTTTTTTCTTTCTATTATTTTTTGTGTGCCATGCATGTACATTCTATGGTAGAATATTTTTGTATAGCACCTAATCTTTCTGTATGGGTATTGTATGTATATTGCATCAAAAAAAAAATACGTTGAGGTTAACGCATGTTTATATAGCCTCGTTCCCGCTACGCGAATATTTATTGTACGCGACCTTTCACCCCACCACATGAAATGGGGGAGGGCCAGAGGAGGTGCGACAGTAAAACCGATGACGTAATGAATCGCACTAAAGAATGCAATTAACCGATGCCTACCGCGAGGAAAGACGTAGACCTCTTCAGTTCATTGCATAGTTTAACAGAGTTATAGAGTCAGAATACTATCAAAATTCGGTAGAGAGATAGAGCATAGGCCAAAGATGGGTGCAAGTCACAAATCTGAGTTAAAATAGATATCCACGAAGTGCTACATGACCTCTACTATTTCCCGCTGTAAGTCGCTGGAACAGTAGGTGTTCGCCCGAGTTCGATTCTTTTTCTTGAGGTTTAGGCTATGGTACGTACAACTGGCTACTAGCCTTTGGGGGTCCTCGCTTTGCGTTGCTTCAGCAGACGCTGGAAAATGCCATGTCACGCCATGTATTTTCAACGGAGGATAGGTTGCTGTGTCAGCATGCAATTTAGACTAAGATCACGTGATACTGTCGTACCTCCTCTGGGGGAGGGCCTGGAAGATTTTATCACGTGAGTGACGTTAAAGGTAGAGAGAAGGTAAAGAGAACTTAATGTGCGTGGGTGAGCTAGTATTTTACCCCTACGCATTGCGTAGTCATATGTACGTGTAAGTTCTCGGCAGCTATAGTAGCTTAGTATTCGCAAAACGCGCAACGTAGCATCCCTCTACTGGCTATGCATAAAGTCAGCACCAATACCATAACATCTTCAATACTAAAAATCAACTCCTCGCCCTGGCAAAGCCTTACGCTAGAGTAAGAGTAGCTCATCATCCCGCGCGTTGAGTAACACGTGGTCTAGGTACTTGACCCTTGAACTCGGCCTACGTGATCACCAGACCTCCACGCTATGACTTCCCAGAGTTCTTTGGCTCGTCAAGAAGATCTTATCTGTCGTCTTGGAAGGAAGGAAGAAGCTATGACAGTATTAGCTGTTTTCTAACTGCGTCTTGTGGCCCCCAAGTACGTGGGTCGTAGTGTTCGAAGGTTTTGTTCTGAAAACTTCGCGGTTGTTTGGATGATGCAACACTGGATAGAATCATTTCTACTCTTATTAGGAGTGTGGGGCATTCCTATGGCAGGTGGACCATGCATGGTCTGCTTCGTTCCGTGGGGTTTAGAGTGAGTCAGTCCAGGGTCAATGCAGTGTGTTGCTCCAGCCCAGCATCATTGTCGCCAACGCAGTACACACCAACTATTGAATCTCCCTGTTTATCGAGCCAATTATTATGGCAATAAATTACATTTGAATCAAAACGAGAATTGTGTCATGTTCGGTGTCACCCACATCCTAGCCATTGATGGCTATAGTCGTAAAATAGTTGGCTTATCACAATTCCGAAGAAGAATCCAATACTCATTTACCATCTCCTTTTTCGTCCTTTATTGCTCTCTGAGGGCCTGTGGAACCAAGTTCGCACTGACCAAGGCACAGAGTTTGCACTGATAGCTATAGTATTTATCAAATTCTCGCCAGAATCGATCTCATCAACCTCTTTTGCCATCTATGTCAAGGCAAAATCATCATGCTGAGAGGATATGGCCAGAAATAAATCAGAGGATAAATTATCCCATAAAGCATAATCCTGGTTGAGAAGGAAAATAATGATGAAATCATATGGGTGATGAGCTAACGAAATTCTGTGTCTCATGGATGACCATTAAAGTCATTGAGGTTGCAATTCAAACATTTGTCCAAGCATGGAACTCACATAGGATACCTGGCCCACAAGGAGGGATACCAAATACCCAAGCTCTTCACAGCAATATAACCATTATGACATCCAACTCAGTTCCTTCTACATCGCAGATAATAACATTTCATGAATCAGGTGGCTGGCGGTTATCCCGAACTGCTGCATATGGATTTGATCCACTGTGCAACCATTCTGAGCTTCAGGCGATACGTGAAAGGGACTTCTTGATCAATTTCCTAACATGAACAGTGTGTTTGAGAGTGTTGCATCACTACTGAGACATTGTATCCAGCATTTTATTCGCATCACTAAGTCGTTTTCAATGTTGTTACAGTAATTAATGAATATTAAATAATTTACACATGCGCACGCTACACGTATTGGCGGATGCACGACTACGTATATGGTGGCCTGTGGCTAGCTGTTTAGTATCACTTGCATGCGTAGTCTCTTAAGGGAAAATTGCCCGTGGGCGGGTGCGAAAAAGTGATTATGATATAGATCTATATACACTCTGCTACTGCAGGTTTTCTCGCATTGCTACTCCGTTTAGGCTGCAGCCACCCATTTATCTGGTTAAGGACTAGGATAACTCAGTTCTCTTTCCTGCGGAAGGCTCAGAGAAGTTCCTAGCGTCGACCCTTTCTGCTGGAGAGCTGTATGAAGTACACGGGGTAGAACCTGCTGTGCAGGAAAGCAGCCTGCCAACAACACAGCCGCACTCACCTTATGAAGCTTATCCATACCAGTTTGGGACTCAACCTCAGCCTAGCCCATCAGCCCCTCTTCCTCACCCACCTAATCATCCACCTGGGTGTAAGCAAAGAGCAATAAACAAAACCATATTAATTGCTAATCTCTCTTCACATGATTCTAATCGACCATCTACCTCAAGGGCCAGTCGTTTAGTGCACACTGTTGTGACTCAGGTCATCATCAGCCTGGATTCTAATGACTGCAGTGTGACCAGGGCAACTGAGTGTGTTCGTAAGCAGATCGGACTGGATGTTGTTTTACTGGATTCGAAGTTGTTCCCAATCATGGACAACGAGAGCACAGCTGGAGCAGAGTTTTGGCGCTCAACTCGTAAAATAATAGCTGTTGCCCGCCTGGCATCGCTGCAGGGGAGGTGTTGTGTCATATAGAGGACGAGGTCAGGCAACCTGCAAGCAAGAAGCCGAAGAGCTGTGACACTAATATTTCAGAGAATTTTGAAGTGCTGAACAAGAAGTTGGATGAGATTGGGAAGAAATTGTCGGTCATCGACAGTGTTGTTGAGATAGGAAAGAAGATCTTGGAGTGCGTGATATGTAAGTCAGTGGTAAAGTTTCCTGTCGTGTCAAAGTGCTGCCAACGCATCATTGGGTGCAGAGCATATGTCATGACATGGCGTGGTACCAGCACTCGCTGCCCACTGTGCTCGGTTTCAGGCCGAATCAATGATGTACTGGAATTGAAAGGTTTCAATGATGTCACTTCTCTCCTACGTACTGGAGATGATGATACCGAGCCCCAAGTAGCTGGATACTAGGATACAGAGGCCATCACAATAGCCGTTGATACAAAGAGCACTGATGACGACTTCGAAGAGCTACCCAACTTTTCTGCTCCGACATCACAATGACTGCCACTTTCTATTCATTGGTTCATTTGTTGCGTTGTGTTGTGTTGTGTTGTGTTGTTCACCTGGTCCATGGTGTGAAATCGAGGTGTTGTCAAATGCATGCATGCACGTGATTGAATGCATTGTACATACATGTAAAATGCCATGAATGCAGTACGTGAATGCCATGAGGTTGGATGTGCCTATATATGTAACAGGAAACAAGAAGGTGAGACACATGCATGTGCAGGGAAGCAATGGTATGTGCACATGAACAGCTCAGATATTGCACTTATAAGTTTGACTTCCTGAGAGGAAATAACCCTGAGCTTATTTGAAGTCAACCACCTGCCTACGATCATCTTTCAGCTTTCTGCTTTAGCTATATAAATGCTGAAACCTGGCACGCTCTTCTGCTCCAGGCTGTAGCTAAAACCGGATAAGTCAACCACCTGCCGGTGATCAGCTTTCAGCTTTCTGCTTCAGCTAAAAGCTGAAACCTGGCACACTCTTCTGCTCCAGGCTGTAGCTAAAACCTGATAAAATCTTTTGGCTTTCAGTTAGAGTTGAAATCAGAATGGCCAGATGGTATGCTCATTACGACGTGATTTCTGATTTCTGATGATGAGAGGTTGACAAACCTGATATCTGATTTTTGAGGTGGAATTTCTGATTTGTGCTTGATTGTTTGAGCTGAAAACAGAATGGCCGGTTGGTACACTGACCCAGGAAAGAGCAACGAAAGTATAGCAGAAGTCAAGGAAATCCTTGCCAAACAATTCCAAATAAAGGACATAGGAGAACTACACTATTTCTTGGGGGGAAACTGGTGAAGTATGTATTGGACAACCAGTGTATGCAGCAAACATTGTGCAAAAATTTGGGATGGAACACACGAAGCCTGTAAACACTCCAGTTGACAGCAGCACAAAACTTGTTAAAAGCAACAGAAGAAGACGTATGTGTTGACCAAAGGCTGTATCAGTCAGCAGTTGGCAGCGTACTATATTTATCTACTGCCACAACACCTGACATCACTTATGCAGTGAGTAATGTGGCGAAATACTCCGCTGAAGCAACAAAACAGCACTGGATTGCAGTAAAACGCATCATGCATTATCTCAAAGGCACATTGAACTATGGTCTCCACTATAGCAAAGATGGATCAGCTGACTGTGTTGGTTTTTCTGATGCAGATTGGGGTGGAGATCTAGATGATCGTAAGTCAACTTCAGGATACCTGTTTCAGCTCAGTGGAGCATCCATCAGTTGGAGAAGCAAGAAGCAATGTGGTTACGACAACTTACCACTGATTTAAAGAGTGAACCAACTGGCGCTACTGTCATATTCGAAGATAATCAATCAGCGATTAGTATGGCGAAAAATCCACAATTCCACGGTCGATCAAAGCATATAGCCATAAGTATCATTTCATCCGAGAGCAAGTCTGCAATAACAATGTAGAGCTAAAGTACTGTCGCACAAATGATACAATAGCTGACATGCTAACAAAAGGACTCGGTGGAGAACAATTCGCAAAACTGAGACATATGGCTGGAGTCAAAGCAATGATTGAACATTCTGTCAGCAAGTGAGAAGGAGTGTTGGAGAATAACACTTTTGACGGACTGTAAATATCCTTACTGTACTTCCTTTGACACCCCTACTTCTCATGGATACGGACATTACCTAAGTGTAGCTATATGTGTGTAGTAGGAGTGTATACTCTGAGACTGAATAGTGTATTAAGTTGTGTTGTACCCAGATTGTCACTCCCACCTATTCAACTTACCATCCTGTGTTATATCCTCTAACTTTCTGTATGTTATTAGTATTAGCTTATGTAGTTAGTTTGGGTATATAAGGTCACTCTATCTTCTAAGTGTCTTTCATCGTATATAACTTTAACTACGGATCTCAAGTCAAAAGTCTCTTCAGTGCAAGCAATACTCCTGCTCTGCGACACTTAAAGTGTGGTATGTTCTTGGGATGAGACAAACTCATCTTACTCTGTAATGCTTACTGTAGGTACATGTGGATTAATACGTGTGTCTACAGCTGTACCAGCACAAATCAAGCTATATAGAGTTCTGATACGGGTAGGGACTAGTGGCGGGGCTAGGGCAGCAATGATGTGCCACACCCACTCGTAATTATGACGGTGCCCTATATTACAGTTCGATCCATCCTGCCTATACGTGCTGAGAGCATCCAGAAATCATTACGGGGTGGGTCCGTACAGTTCATTACAACTATGAGTTTACGAAGGATTTTGGCGAATCCACCAAACCAGTCCACCAGTCCAGTATTATGGGGCACCATCTGTAAAAAATATGACCTGCAAAAAGGAAAGTGATATTAATTAAATATCCCAAATATTTAGCCAAATATCATGCCATTTGTCATACATCATGACGTAAAGCTATGTCATTTGTTATATATCATGATATATAGCTAAATATCAGGTCATTTGTTGTATATCATGATATATAGCTAAATATTACGTCATTTGTTATATATAGCTAAATATCACGTCATTTAAATCATGATATATACCTAAATATAATGTCTGGTATATATCATGATGTATAGCTAAATATCGTGTTATTTATCATGATATATAGCTAAATATAATGTCATTTGTTATATATCATGATATATAGCTAAATATAATGTCATTTGATGATGTACAGCTATATATTGTATATGCATATTATCACATCATTTATGTCCAGCTATTCAGCTATATATCGATCCCAAATATTTGGCTAAATATCGTGCTATTTGCTATATATCCATGTTATTTAGCTATATGTATAATTCATATATCATGATTATTACTTATTCCAATTGGAGCTCACTTGAGAGCTAGCTGGCTACATGGCAGGAAGAGCTGGATGACCCACATCTGATGTGGATTTGCAATATTTCAAGGACTCTTGGAATGCCAATGACTGATATTGCCAAGCTCGTGTAATTCAAGGAGAAAATGTCCTACGCTTTGTGTGGCTCTCATGGGTTTGGCTGTGTTTGAATTTTGTGCATGTACCTGTTTCTCAGTCACCTATCATTTATATTTCACTGCAATTTTTCATTACCAGCAATTGCTACACACCTATCATTTGTACATTAAAGTTAACAGCTCTTAAATCATTAATATTACATGTGCTTGAACTACTTGTGTAACTTCTTTACATATATACTTGGCATGTATATATGTGCATGAAAAATGTCTACAGTACATGCATATATGCAATACCGAGGGGAGAGGGCCTATAAACCACAACATACCGATTAGGGGTGTGATAATTGATTTATAGCCAGCTGCTATGTGGTTCAACAATTGGTAATTACCAATCAGATATAATCACCCTGATATAGGCACTCTTATAGTCACTCTTCACACCTTGTAGTGTTGTGGCAGATTTATACTGCCACTATAAACATAGCAACCACCTAGCAACGGGCTATAAATATATATATATACGTCTGATTCCTGTATACTGGTCAGCTGTAATCGCAAATAAAGTTATGGAGGTAGATCAGTGTCAAATTACAAGAATAAGTTGGAAAAATAAATAATAAGAATAAGAAGATAAAATAATTATATATAATTAATATATATATATATGTATGTATAGTATGTAATAAATACACAAAATATACTATTTCAGGGGTGGCGGAAGAGGGGGGCGGGGTGTCGATCGCCCCCCAATATTCCAGTAGGGGGACCTCGCCCTATGATGATGAAATGTGTGTTGCTGCTACTGCATGCATTCAATGCGTTTCAAAATACGCTACTACTACTACATGTACAGCTATAACAGTAGCCCCACCTCTTTATTGCAAATTGCATAATGCATGCGTGCGTACGCACGTGGTATAGACACATGAACTGAATCTCGCCCACACACACACCCCCCACGACTCCGCCGTCTCTGCATTTATTCCACTTGCACACCTAGTATAATACTTTCTCCGTTTCGTTCCGTTCCACAATATAGTCAATCAAGAGTCAGGAACGAATAAGTATGGAGACTTCCATGATGGTCAGCGTAGCGGCCCTTGTTGACGATCTAAACGCCATGGAGAGCCGTGAAATAACTCTATGTGTGATCGATGGGTTTCGTTGGCGAATAGAAATGATCTATAGGGAGCTTCTGGCAAAGGAAGTTTCGGGAACCTTTGAAGAAGCAATCCTTCCTTTTGTTTCCGAAGCTTACGGTCACAGTGTACGAGCCGTTGAAGTGCTAGAAGCTGATAACTGTGGATTTCTTAGTGGACTTGTAGTTCCTCTTGTGTGCAGTGGCAGAGTTGGAAGGCCGTCTTTTCACCTCCCACAACGTGTGATAGCCCATCTACTGCGGAATCGTCTGAGTGTGCCCAAGATTGCAGAAATTCTGGATGTGTCAATAAGCACTGTAAGGAGGTATATGGTGCAGTTTGGATTAAGTGTGCGGGAGACGTATGCTGATCTGTCTGATAGTGAAGTCAATGAAATAGTGTCAACTGTGAACTTGCAGTTTCCAACATGGGGTGTCTGCCAGCTTTATGGATATTTGATATCCTAGGTTCGTGTCATTTCATTTGAGGCATAGTGATGGAAATGTACAATTTCTGGTAACATCATAAACTAGGCATTTGAGGATACGTTGCCTGCGAAACTATCATAATTATGCTCAGGTGTAGCATATGCAAGCCAGTAGACAGTGAGAGTTACTGGTTAATAGACAATTCCCTTTAATAGACAATTCCCTTTAATTTCTTTATCTACCCACTGCATATACATATGGTGTGTAATAGTCACATTGTATAGGAGGGACTGTTAGGTGTACTTAGCTTAGTGGGAAGTTTACTTAGCTCATCAAATTAGTGTTGTTCCGAGGTTTCTTGGCAATAAAACAGGTGGCCTGCAACACCAGTTAGTGAGGTCTGTTGCATGCAAGTTGTGTTATATAATTGCAGGGAATACGGCTGCAGTATCATAGAGTCCGTGAGGCCCTTAGTGCTGTTGATCCACAGGGGTCTTTTTTTAGACAGCTTCAGTGCATAAATCGCACAAGGTATTCTGTTCCAGGACCACAGTCTCTTTGGCACATAGACGGCAACCATAAGCTCATCAGGTAAATGAATTTGAGACCCAGTTCTGTTACCTCATAATCTAGAATATGTCATAGCTGTTTTATTCCTCCACAGTGTGGTACTCTATTTTGTAGCCCAGCCAAGCGACATCATTGTTGCTAAGCGTATCCCATGCAGCAATTCCTTTTGCATCATTAACCCTCAGCACACATGTGCAGCGAGGGTTACAGTAGTTGGGTCTCTGTGTGTGTGTGTCTGTTAAGTCACATTTCACCTCTGGAGCATCTGCTCATTCTGAAAATACTGTCACGTACTCAGCAGGCAACGGAGGCCAAAAAATTTGTGGGGTTTCTCTGAAAATGCTTCGTTCAAAAGTTATGGCGACACTTGTCACTTTGTGTGCATTCTTAAGCTGTTAGTTTTTTCTTGCATAAAGCTGGTATAGGGACGTGTGTACTGGCTTCTTCGTAAATGCCAAGTTGCCCATATCACACAGTCAATGATATGCTGCAGTGAGTGCAAACACTCATAAAAATAAGGGGCCAAGCAAGCCACCGGGGTCTTTCTGTCTGAGATTGTGTTGCGTTTTTGAGCAACAAGGTGTATGACAGGATCACGGGCCTTGAAGGCCCGCGATCCTGTCTTGAAGGCTTGAATTATTTAGATAGAGTTGGATAATTGGGTTCTAGTGCATAAACTGCTTGTTTACATAACGGGGCTGCAAGTACTTGTAATTGTCTGCATCCATGCAAATAACACATCATGTTTACAGCACAAATTGATGTGCTTATGCAATATAACTGTTCCAAAATAAGAACAGCCCTCAATTTGTAAGAAACTTTATTTCAAGGAATATTGCTTTGGTTTTTCAGGTGGCATCTCATTGTGCATGGAGGAATAGACGGCTTTAGTAGAATGGCTGTTTACCTCACATGTAATGACAATAACAATGCTTCAACTGTCCTGGATGGATGGCCCTCTACCTCTTCAGACTTCTGAGATGGTTGCAGTTCCTCACAAAATGCAACCAATGTCAGCTACAGATTATCAAGAACTATGTGCTTCAGTGGATCCTCTGGGCCATAGTGATGACCATGGAATAGACATATATACACAGTGTTTATGTTTTGTATAAAGTAAACTGAATTGAATCACTCATTCAGTTCCAACCTCAAATTACACCTTGTTCACTTGAGTTTTGTTTCACAAGTATCTCTATATTGTCCTGCATTTCCTGCCTTCCATTACATTTTATGCTACTCACATAAAACGTACTTGAATTCAGTGATTATTGGCGAGTGGGAGCGAGCCAACCTAGTGTTAAGGACTGGGATGATTTTTCATATAATATATGTACGGGCGTTGCTCTACGCAATCTGATTGGTCGATTTAAACACGCGCGCAATGCCCAAACATAAGGCCGGCTTAGACCAGTTCCAGTCACATGAAAATGTGGAACGAGCTTGCCAAATCTAAGGCAACGATATGACAACACCATACTAGGAAAAAGTGAGGGATCAGGAAAGTGAGGAGGCCCTCGAGCAACGGCTAGCGAGAGTCAGAGCTCGTAGAAGGCAGCGTCTCGCGTTAGAGACAGCTGGAAGAACGACGGACACGTCTATTCCGACGCCGTGTTCAGCTTACTGACTGACGCAGTGTTGAAATGGCTGAAGAGCGGGAGAGTATGCCTTGGTGAAAACGGTGTGCAACGTTACATACACAATGTCACGACATGACCTATCTGGCATGGTATGAAGATTATATAAACAACGTTCCCCACTGCTGCAGCTGTATGGGTATGTGGTCACTAAGGTTATCCCAATACTTCACTACTACTCAATCTTTAAACATGGAGTAAGTGTGAAAGCAGATCGGAAGTCTCAGTATCATATCACATGTAGAAGCAGTTGGTAAAGAGCCTCCTTCTTCAGAAATCTTAATTCCGGACTTTTCACAAATCCCAGGGGAGGCATACAATCGCTACCTGTGCAAAACACAAGGAAGTCCTTGAGAGCAACAGGAGTTCCTTCATCAGATATCAGTACTCCATCTATAAGAAAATAGGCAGAAATGTTGATTTCAGGTCTTTGGCACTATATAGGCATGAAACTGACCATTAACCTCATTTGTAACATATGTAGGGATGGTGCAGACCTGCCCATTAGCCCTCTCACTAAATAATTTCGCAAATGATTCTAATAAATTCATGAATAATTTTTCTAAATTCATGAAATTAAAGACCTGTGAAATATAAGCGCTATATGAATATACTAGTTCAGTGTTTCAAAGCACAGCCAGCAGTCTATATAACTGACCACTATGAATGTTTGGTGTGATGAAGTGGAAAACGTCAACAGAAGCGTATACATAGTCACTCTACTACAGAGTTGGGATATATGTATGTGCTTCTCACCTAATCCACTTACTGCATTGCAGAACATGCAACTAAACAAAATTTTCTTACCCTCTGAGTCTTCGAAGTTTAAGGAAATATTTGTATGTTTTCTCTTCTGCATCCCTGATGTTCCCATGTGAAAATATTGGCTTTAAAAGTAACTGCAGACAACCTGCAAAGAATAAGACATCAGTTCTCTATGCAATTATTGCTGACTAAGATTTATGTGCTATAAATATGCATAGGACCTCAACTGCAGTAACACTAACTCTTGCTGGACTCCCATTCAATATCAGAGGAAGGAGTAGGGCAGGCAAAAAGATGCAAATATAGAGTAAAGCGTCTCACTGAAATAATTTCGCAAATTATTCTAAATTCATGAAATTAAAGACACGTGAAATATAAGCACTATATGGTATATGCATCAGCACAATATTCTGTTCTTAACCTACATATTTATCCATTGCTAGTGAAGTAATATTGACTAGAAAATCTAACGCAAGCATCAGTTACAAAGGTATGGCATTCCTATGAGGTAAGTCAAGCAAGAAAGCTCTGGTTTTACACAATAAGGAGCAATCGATCTGCCTACGTACTTTATTTTTAGATCCAAATGACTACACTCAGTACCAATACTAATGTTGGTACTCACTTTTTGAAAGCTCCATGTCATTATAAACGCTGAAGAAACGCTGCATCGACTCTGGATAGTCCTTTAAAGCTTGAAGTACATCTAAGGAGCGAAGACCGCACACAAGAACATCAATCTCAGCCTTAACACAATTCAGAGAGTAGAAGTCTGTAATAATCTTATTTAGTTCCCCGACATCGGACATAGTTAGTGAACTGAATGCCTTTCTAAATCCAGTTTCAATGACTAAAAGTCGAAATTGGTCATCTTCAAAAACATCTCTTACTTCAATGTCAGAAGCTGCAATAGAGAGCTAGAAACATAGAGCAATGTAATACATATCACACAAAACTCTCCCACTATTTTACCTGAGACAGGAGGTACTGAACACCTACATGTGGTACACTACTGTCCTCTACAGGCAGATCAGTACACTCTCCAGTACATATGTATTAATAGAGGGCTGGTAGGAATATTGGACATCCACTTTCACCATGAACAATATTCATTGCTATGTATGTGCCAACTAACTTCAGCTCACCACACTGCATAAAATAGCAAGCACACAGTAAAAATGGCTATGTAATAATTACAAAATATGTTGCAGTAGCAGTCAATGTAAAAGCTGCAAACGCTTGTAAAGTTGACATATGAGCATTGTTAATAGGGCAGAAGGTATGTTATACTAAGTGCAAGAGCTTCAATTATGACATAAAGTTGTCATTATAATAATCCAATGTTGCAGTAACTATACATATGTACATATTACATACCACAGTATTTACAACATTACATGTAATTATAACATCTATGAGTAGAATTGACTATTTACTATGCTGTATAAGCAAAGTATGGGTAACATTGACAAGGACCATGTTACTATAACTCACTATATTTAAGCCAACAACTATCATGTGTTTATTGAAATCAAGTATGTAGTATGGACAGGTTTATTGTACCTACAACGTTAAGTGGTAGTAATGAGAGTCCCATTGTAACATTGAATATAGCTGAAGTAGTATATGAAGTATACATTTGTTATTTCTATTGTCAATGTGTAATATTGGCGCATCCTGTAGGTTTAAGATATAGGTACTGTCATACACACAAGCCAAGTTTGTAGCAATGACAATTTTCTGTTACTGCAGAGGACATTAACGTTTTTGTAACAAATGCACTTATTCAATGTTTTGTTTCAGAAATGAAGCAAACATGCAAATTATGGCTGACACATATGTGACCCAAAAGGCTGTGTGTTACAAATTAGCTACTATGATTTAAGAACATAAGAATGCATTGCAATATAAAGACCTCGGTCTCCTATGTATGTATGAGCAGTGAAAGAGTGAGAATCGACAAGACCTGATACACAAAGAGCGAAAGTTTGGAAGGTGCACTCTATCATGTAACACAGGATGTGATTGTTTATGCCAAGAGTTGTGTACTTCTTAACTATCAGCACAGGGGTTTCAACGATAACCAAGATGTCTTTGATCTTGGCAAACTGTGGTAGATCATCCTGCCGCCAACCAACAACCACAAAATCATTGCTGTAGTACTGTTCTCCTCGTGTTTTAATCCAGCTAGGCCTGTACAACAAAAAGCAGAATATTGTGTATTAGTGTAGAGCCGTGCATTATACACTTACCGTGACACAAGTGTTTCCAGATTTGTAGCTTGTAAGGCAACCAAGATTTCCGGTACAAGTGGCTCTTCTGACAGAACAGTTGATTCACTGCCTATATGTGTGAAAAGTACAGTGTGTAGTATAGTTGATATGTTGTGTAGCTACACGTACATGGTCCACATTCAAGTTCATTGTAGGTGAAGAACTGTCCCTGCAGAAATGCTGTCAGCAGCTTCTGGTGACGTTTAGCAACTGAATATGGCACATTTTTGAAGTTTCCAATTCGTCCAGCTTTCTTGAAGTAGTTGTTTTTTGCCTCCATTCTCATGCACCACGAAGTTTGAAGAGGGCCCATCCTAACAGATACATATATGCAACAGGATCATAGTACACTTATCATGCATACAACTATTACAGGTCATATGTTGTACATTGTATTTGGCTATGCATGTACAATGGAATAGTGTTTACATACCTCATCATCTGACGTGCAAAGTGCACCATGTAGTGAAATTTGGGTGTTAGTGAGACAGTTGGATAACACTGTTTGAACTCTTGATGATGTTGGTGAACCAGAGCAGCAACATAGCAGGCAACAGAAAATGATGTGAGCTGAGCAGTAACATTCTTTGTGATCTCTAGTAAAAGCAGAAAACACTCCCAGTGAGGATGATCATTAGGAATAAAGTCTCCAATAAGAAGGCAGGGGCGTAGACAACTTTTCAAATTGGGGGGGGCTAGCAAAGTTTTAATGATATTCATGTGCCCTTTGACCACGCCTACTGTTGCTCATGCGCGGTCAATGGCTGCAGTTACACGTCTAGAGGTTGTTGGATACGCCTGAAAAGACTGCAGTGAAGGTTCAGTTTCATTCATTAGCACACGTGTAGCAGTAACAGCTGATACAGGCTCTGTTGAGTAGCTGGAACTGACTGAAGGAGCTACGCAAGAAACTGCGAGGCAATATCATCCATTATCGGTTGTGTGCGCTAATCATGATATTACACTGCGATGAAAAAAACTGAGGGGGCTTTAGCCCCACCTGCCCCCCCCCTTGCCTACGCCCTTGGAAGGGGTAGAATAGTTGCGAAAGTCCACACTTGAGCTGCTGTAATACAAAGTGCATTGTCAGCTTAGCTCTTGGGTTAAGTGCAATTTACCTGACAATGGCAGTTTAGAGTTACCATTCACATGGGTCTCGTTGAATGTTTTGAGTGGTTTATTCTTAGCCTCATTTCTTCCGTATGTGAAATAAGTGATTCTTGAGTGAAGAGTGTGCAAATCAAAGTATTTGTCTTCATAAATGAACTGTATCAGCAAGAGTTTTATCTCCATAATTAGCACACCCTCAAACAAAACGTGCATCACATCCTGGGGCAACTGACCACTGGCAACATGAAAGTTGTGGATGCTATTCAAGGGGCTTCGATAGTTGATACCATACGTAACGCTATCATCGGGTCCAGTCACTCCTTCAACTAAATTGCAATGGTAGTCATAGCTCTGTGTATCCCTCAGAGTAAGCTCCTCTTCAAGAAACTGCAGGTGGTGCATAGTAATGACTCAGCTTTTAGTGCAATGCCTTGCTTTGTATGTCACTCCTGGTTGCTAAACAGTCACGACACTTCCGAAAGGACCACCCTACTCCAATTTTGAAACCGCCCAGCTGATGAGCCACCAAAGTGTCAGCCAAAAAGGCAATCAGAGTCACTCTAAGGGTGAGTGGAGCTCCATTAACTGTCAATGTGAGGCCTTTCTGTGGGATGATGTAGTTTAGAAACATAATTATTCACATTAAGTTTTGATGTCAGCATACTCAGGCCCAGATGATCAAGAGGGAATGAGAAAGACAGACTTCCATCCGACTTTTGTCTGGTGATCATGGCTCAGTGTCTGGTGTGCTGGTTTGCTGGTCATTAGACCTGGGTTCGACTCCGGATGGAAGTCTGTCTTTCTCATTCCCTCTTGATCATCTGGGCCTGAGTATGCTGACAACAAAACTTAATACATCTTTACCAGGTCACTAAGAATATTTAACAATAATTATTCACAATCTACACCCACCTCACTCAATTCATTTATATCACTGATGAAACGTTCAAGGATTCTCTCAAACCCGTACTCTTCTATGTTGGTAGAGGACACACAAGCCAGCAGCAGAGTAGACCCATTGCCAAAATCGAGGTCCATCATATTACACGTATCTTCATCTTGTGGAAACGATGTTACTAAAGAGTGCACTGTAGGACTCTCAACATCTACATCTCCATGTTGCCTTGAAAGGTGGGACATCAACGTAGAATAGTTACTTGTAGTCTTGGTGCAACCATTGACATCACACCTGAAACTGAAGTTGGGAATGTGCCTCAAAGGTATGGCGAATGTGATTTCTCCAATTAGGGCAGCGGAAAGCACACCTCTGGCAGTTGAAAAACTCCATATCAAGAGCAGCATTGTGCACGAGCACTTTCTTTCACTCACGTGACGTAAGACTAAAGATCAACTCGACTACACCTTCCTGAGGAGTTGTCGCCATCTAGTACTGTGGGGCATGAGCTCACAGTGTACGGCAGCCAACCGATCTCTTTCTAACCTCGCTCTCGCGAAGGTAAGGGTGAGGTAAGGGCGACCAAAATGTAGCCAAGGAACACTTCAACTCAGGGAATCCTTAAAACACAAGATTCCACCGCCACTGGGTCCAGGGAGAGAGAGCGCTCTATGGGAAAAACCCTGCCAGCTGACTCAGCAAACATTGTCGCACGTGAACCTTATCATGCGCCCCCTGGCCACGTGTTAGATTAAGTCTCCCGCTCTGCTGCGCTGGGGTAATATCGGAGCTCTACACGTCAGAAAGTGAACTTACTTTCTTGGAAAAATGATGGAAGAAGAGCTAAAGCTGGACACCATGACAGTGGATGAAGTCTGTGAGTGGTTGGGCGCCAACGGGTTTGGACAAGGCATACAAGAGTGTTTCAAAGGTGATTGGCTTTGTTTTCACTAAGGGGCAGCGGGCTCTCCAGTAGTTGGCTTGAGTTGTAGGATGTCTGTTGGATTGTGTTCTGTGGCTTTAGCTGCTATTAATATTGCTAGTCTAACAGCTGCTGTCCTGTGTGACGCTCTGAGCGAGTGATTGTACAGCTTTCCTATGTCGTAGACAGTCCGTGTGCTCTGTCTAATCATACATGTGGTCCTTTAGGTTCTGAAGGCTAGCCTGGCTTGTTAAAGTTTAGGCTCCAACGACTTTGCATATGCTGTGAACATTCCAATGTATGCAGCTTGTGCATTTTGTGAATAGAATGAACCTTGCATGTGTATGTGGTATATATTTTCACCTCCTTGTATGAATGATGTTCTTTTTGTGTAGCGTGGAACACCCCGTGAGGAGGCGATAGACGGTGAAACCGCGCAACCACTGATCGTGAGATTCACCGACACAGACAAGGATATTACCCCACAAATTTTCATAGCAGTGGAAGGAGACATGCTGATTGTGTGTGGAAACCTCCCAGCAGCAATCTATTCAATGTTGGCTGCACATTACATATTTGACATACAGTACAACCCCAAAGTCAATGATGTTCAACTCTTCTTGCAAGAAAAGGTCTTCAGACTTCATGACGTTTCTCAGTGTGGTTGCTGGAATCGACTGCTATGTTGATGCCAGTGAGTCTGTAACACAGTATGCATGATATAGCTAGCTAGGTTTACTTATTATTGACGAGCGTAGCTAGCCCACCTAGTCATGTCAACGGGCCAATTTTTCTGATATTTATATGTGACGGGCGATGTACATGCCGTAATATTATACATGCTCCTAATTTTGCATGCACACTCTCCCGCTTGCCAACAATTCTTTGCATTCAACTAGTACTTATGTATATGGCACACTGTCCCCTTCTTATAATCTCATCTGTTCTTTTACAGACGGGGATGCTGAGGATATGGACATTTTATCACAGCAACAGTGAACTAGCAATTCCAATAACTTTGTGGTGTTGAGCAATATTTAACCCTCAGTTTTTATACACCCTCCCATCATCCTATGCCTCAGGTTCTATATGTTTATACAGTGCAGAGCATTGTTACATCAGCCTTCATATGAGTGTGATAAATGTTACCATGTTGTATTGTTATTACAACATTATGAATTTGATTCAGCAATAAGCGGTGTTGGAATTACATTTAATATGTCAATATTGCAGGCCCTACTACTGGCACAACTCTTATGTTGAAGTTACATCGGAGTACCTTACTGTTACACTTATATGCAGTATTGATTACTATATGCCCCAGTGACATATTCTGTAAATGTAACATGTACCTGCAACAGAAACAAGCATACTGTCATTATAGCACAATTTTCTTACATTGACAGAGATTATAGAGCAATGGAATACAATGCAACACATGTTGTTACAACAAACAATGTCAAACCTACATCTCTACATGCTATAAGTACAAACTAGGACTTGTTAAGGTAACACACTTTTTCTCTGTTACTATAACAAGGACAGAACTGTCATTTGAAATGCATCATTACTACATGCTTTTCATGTTATTACTACACCATTCTTTTTTCTGTGCAATGCATTCTTTGTAACTGCATACAAATGCTTAACAGATATTGTCAATGGCTAGCTACAAGTAGTACTGTTTGTTACTTAGATTTTACGGCCATAAATTGTATGTAGCTACCTCAATTACAGGTACATTGCGATCCAGAGTGCACTTTGCACCCATGCCAACAAAGTATTTTGACTTGATAGCCTGCATTAGAAGACGCCAAAACTCCCGAGATGGTCCTCCAGTGTCAATTGCATGTTCACCCACAAAACAAACCTATTAATCCCAAAATAATAGGTAACCATATGAAAGTTCATGAAGTTGACAAAATACCTTCAAGAGGTGCTGTGGATTAAATCCTCTATCATTGCCCACTTTTAGCGCATCTAACAAAATATTATCCCTGTCAATAACCATCTCTGTTCGTTGCACACTAGCCTATTCATTCATAGTTTGTGGTAGAACAGTATCCGCTTTCCTCTGAAGCAGTCCAATTATATCACACAGATCTAGATCCTGGGCTGGACTACAGAGAGTGATCAATAACAGTGGACTGAGCATTAGGATGAGGCCAACCTGTCAGCTCTGGCTATTAAAGGCTGAGAATGTAACAGAACACTGGCACACAACTACTTCCTATGCATATAAACATTGAAACACCACCACTATATGGTTGTTAAATATTCTTATTGAGTTAGATGTCAACATACACAGGCCAACAGAAGTTTGTCTTTCTCATTTCCTCTTGATCGCCTTGGCCTACATCTAACTTAATACCACCACTATTTAAAATCAGTGATTTCCTTTTGGGTCCAGTGTATTTTTATTTTCTGGATTTGCGAGCTGAGCTAAATCACATGCGTGCATAGGCCTATTATACATGCATAATATTATGCAATTGCACAAACAACTTCGGGCCTCTCCATGAAGAATTCCAGGATCCACCACTGTTTGTATTGTGTATACATGCTTTTTACTGCAACACACAGTCAATCCTTTTACAGCAACACCCAGTAATCCCAGTTTGTTAATGTGATGTAAGCAAACAGAATCCCAGTTTTGTTAATGTGCTACAAACATACAGGAATGAAGAATGAGCAGACCATCTGGAGGAGGAAGGCCCCTGAATCATGCAGTCAACTCCTCTCCTGGCTTGACAATCCACCCTACAAAATGTAGTGTGGTGCAAGTTTATATTGAAGGATGTACATGTATGGGGTTATGCATGCATGTTATTTTTGTTGCTGCATACATAGTGACACCTTGGTCCTACAACGTTTCACATTTTCATCCCTACATCTTTCAACATTTTGTTTTTACTCTTGTTCTATTAGTTATTCTGTTACATATAACTTTACTGTCCTCATCCCCTGTCTTGCTGCATGAGATTTGGACAGATATATATAAAGGGAGTTTAAAAAATGTTTCAGGATGTATACAGGGATGATGGTGCCAAAAAGTAGAGAAACAAGTGCAGTATACATGCAGCAAGACAGGGGAGTATATATGCAGCAAGACAGGGGATGAGGGCAGTATATATGCAGCAAGACAGGGGATGAGGGTAGTATATATGCAGCAAGACAGAGGATGGGGGCAGTATACATGCAGCAAGACAGGGGATGAGGGTATTATATATGCAGCAAGACAGAGGATGAGGGCAGTATATATGCAGCAATACAGAGGATGAGGGCAGTATATATGCAGCAAGACAGAGGATGAGGGCAGTATATATGCAGCAAGACGATGAGGGCAGTATACATGCAGCAAGACAGGGGATGAGGGCAGTATATATGCACAAGACAGTGGATGAGGGCAGTATGTATGCAGCAAGACAGGGGATGAGGGCAGTATATATGCAGCAAGACAGGGGATGAGGGCAGTATATATGCAGCAAGACAGAGGATGAGGGCAGTATACATGCAGCAAGACAGGGGATGAGGGCAGTATATATGCACAAGACAGTGGATGAGGGCAGTATATATGCAGCAAGACAGGGGATGAGGGCAGTATATATGCAGCAAGACAGAGGATGAGGGTAGTATATATGCAGCAAGACAGAGGAAGAGGGCAGTATATATGCAGCAAGACAGGGGATCGGGGCAGTATATATGCAGCAAAACAGGGGATGAGGGCATGCAACAATACTAACATGCTTAATCCCCCGTCTTGCTGCATGTATACTGCCCTCATCCTCTGTCTTGCTGCATATATACTACCCTCATCCCCTGTCTTGCTTGCATATATACTGCCCTCATCCCCGCATATATACTGCCCTCATCCCCTGTCTTGCTGCATGTATACTGCACTTGTTTCTCTACTTTTTGGCACCATCATCCCTGTATACATCCTGAAACATTTTTTCGACACCTGGTTCGTGCTCAGGTCAAAGCAGTGCTGTAAGGCCGTCTCGCAAACGACTGTTGATATTCCAAACTAAGACTAAGTTGAAAAATAAACTGAAGATGAACCGCCCTAAGCTGAGTAAATGGAAGCACGATGTTATCTGCTTAGCATATAAGGATCAAGAAAGAGGACCTGGATCACTAGAGAAAGCAGACCTCTTAAATGCAGGGCTTGGTCCGCGCACCAGAGGATGAGGGCAGTATATATGCAGCAAGACAGAGGATGAGGGTAGTATATATGCAGCAAGACAGAGGAAGAGTGCAGTATATATGCAGCAAGACAGGAGACGGGGGCAGTATATATGCAGCAAAACAGGGGATGAGGGCATGCAACAATACTAACATGCGTAACCCCATAATAAGAGATGTAGGGAGCAGTTACGCATATTCACGAGTTACACGCAAACGTAGCTGCATAATTATATAGAAATCCCGCGCCAGCTGTACGACTAGGTGGGGTCGCTTCGCTCGCCAAAATATACCTGTGAAATATGTATACATAGATAACACTCTAAACTCCTGCCTACCTGCTTTTCAAAGGCTTAAACGGGGACGGCGGACATATCATAGAGTCGGTAAATTCTATATGTAGGGATGGCGCTGACACGCCATTAGCCTTAGCAAATGTAATGGCTCAGAAATCCCGAACGCAAGCCTTTTCAAACAAACAACATGCTCTGCGAGTGCTTCTATACACTATAATACTCTCAAAGTACATAAAATACACAGCTTCTTGTTTGGTTACGTGCCGAACATGTGAAGTTAGTTTTGTGCAGATTTTTGTCTCTAGTGTAGATCTATGTCGCCTTGCTTAGAGCGCTCTGTTGTCTTTTGGCTACGTTGCTCATTTGTATCTGTTTCTTTGAATGACTAACTGTTGCACTGGAACTGCTGTTGTACTCGGTAGGCAATACTCGTACACAAGACATGATGTACGAGTACTGACAATTGCAAGCTACGCTGCTTATGGTATGCAAGGGAGGTAGAACTCTGCACAAAAGCAGGCGGAGCCGGTCCGGTTGGTCCAGCCATGGCCGGACCAATTTTTGGCTCTCTAAGAATGTGCATGCACTCCCCGCTATGGACGTAGTTGCAGGGTGAAGTTACCATGACAAATGACATTCCTAAGCATTACTGAGCGTGATTAATGACATTCGTATAGCGTGGCACAAGGTATGTACGTACGTACGTACGCATTGGCCGAGATGTGGATCCGGATTAGCTGCCACACACTAATGTGCTCGGCAATTATATAGGTGGGCAGGGCTAGCGATCGTGTGCATACCGTAATATGGGTGGGGCTATGTTCACAGCTGCATATCGGATCGCTGCGCATGCGCAGACGGCCGGACCAATAAAATTATGCTTCCGCCAGGCCTGAAAAGACAGTAGGTTTATACGTGTTGCTACACACAGTAAAAACCAGTGAACAAGTTTAAAAACATTTTCACTCAAATGTTGAAGGATGTAGGGATTGAAGTGTCAAAAGCATAGAAACAAGGTCAAAGTGCAGCATGCAATTAAGGCAGGGGATGATAGCATGCAACAATCATGCATAACCCCTTATCCCTACATCTGTAAATACGAAAAGCGGAATGAATAGGCTGGGTGGGCCTGCTCCACAACCACAACATACTCTGCTTTTCATTGCCGAAAAAAACTGCTCCCCATGCCATCAGGCCATCGCGCTACATCCTTGAACATTTTTTTACACTTTAGTCTTCTGTATACATGTAGTCACTAGACTACATGTATTATAGAGTTGGTAGAATCTATGTTTAGGGATGCACTCATCAGCCATAACAAGCTCTTTTAGACACACAGCATGCTGTGCATTCAGTAGTCTTTACTTATAATAGATAGATCATGCACTCAGGTGTTCTACTCCCCAACAGGCTTCTAAAGTGTGTACATTGGGTTTGCTACACACTATAATCCCATTACATGCAGCTTCAGTTCACACCTCAACAAGAAAATTAGGGTAGGGCCAGGCTGAGTTGTAAGGCATCCACCAGAACAATGTTTCAAGTTCCCTAGGCAACTCCTTTTCCTTCAAAAATTACTCTGCGTGCCTGTGAATCCTCAAGTCTTGAGCATTCATGCATGCATATGCTTGCATGTCTGACTCAGCAGACATGGATGTGCACAGCACGTTAAAGACACTTGGATGAGACCTACATTGTATTCAGCACAAAACTTGAACAAACCTCTGTCACACAAAGTACATGTATTAGGATAACAAGACTCAATGGGATAGAAAACACATAGGGTAAATTTTATTAGCCTTGTTCCCAGGCTCTCTCCTTCCTCTGCGCATATAATTCTACATATGACCCTTGACCCGCAAGATACGTAGGGAGAGCCTGGAACGAGGCTAAAATTTTATAGTGAATTTCAAACCTGTAGCTAATGTACATTGGTAATTACGTATATACACTGTGTGTGGCAAAGGCACTAAGGGACGTAATAGACCTATATTGTCAGTGCTATGCAGCTCATTTGTGAGGTGATAGCTGAAATTTTTTTGCTGATATTACTTGAAGCATTCATCAAATTTCCAAAACCATCTAGGCCAGCCTTTCTTACGTAGAGTGTTAAGAGACAAGTAAAAAATTGCTTGGAGGGAGAAGGCCAGGGTACAGCTAATATATACATAATGGGAAAATCAGTGCATGCCAACCTATATTATAGACACACAGGAAATAATGACAGCCCCATAAATGTAGCCGTGTGCACCTCTGTATTAACATACATATACAAATGGGTGGGAACACACTATACCGACCTCAATACTGTAGACCCACTCTCACGCTCTTCCAGATGTGCAGGGAGTTTATGTAGTGCAACTAGGTTCTCACGCTTCCAGCATACTTCTTGTGGTGCAGAACAAATCTAATTAAGGAAAATAGATTTACAGACAATTTATTAAATACGTACAGCATAGATCTAATTAACAGCTTATATCAACATTTTAAAGTTTAACCTCGTCATCATCATCTTCAATATCCAGTGGGAGATCCTTCTGTAGAGGACGGACATAAATCTTCGCAGACTGGACAATACTTTTCAAATACTGAGCCGTGTAACCTCCCACTGGAGCTGGTATCACTGAGAGATCACGAGACTTTCCTTCACCAACTCTCAACAATACATATCCACCTCCGTTCTCTAACTTCGGGAAAGCCTAAACTGAAGATGAACCACCCTAAGCTGAGTAAATGGAAGCACGATGTTATCTGCTTAGCATATAAGGATCAAGAAAGAGGACCCGATCACTAGAGAAAGCAGACCTCTTAAATGCAGGGCTTGGTCTGCGCACATTTGAGTTCTTTGAATTCGGCGACAGCCGCACTTTTCACGACGAGTTGTTAGATTTTTCAACTTAGTCTTAGTTTGGAATATCGACAGTCGTTCGCGAGACGGCCTTACAGCACTGCTTTGACCTGAGCACGAACCAGGTGTCGAACCAGCCACACCAGCCGGATTTGGAGTACTCATGCGATTACTGCTGAGTGGCAATAACAAGCGACTTCCCTCACTAATGGGTTGATACGGATAGGAGCATGCAGGTATGGGTAGAGACGATTGTAAGCCTGTTCGTGCAACTGAGGACCAAATCCTGCCGACCTGAAAATGCTCTCCAACACCAGTCTCCCTAGAATTCGAAGGTGAAGAAACAGGAAGGTTTTCAAGATCTCTCACTCAGTCAAGAGCGCGATATAGTAGTCGTCTGGTCTCCTGAAGCTCACTTATAGAACTGCTATGTCCAGCCATTTCACCCGTAGAACCCTGTTACTAAATGGTGCAGCAGTTTAGACCTCTTATATAGTAGAATGCTACATACGTAGACGAGCGGAAGAGGTAGGGCGGGCTAACGTTTGCACAGGTGCAAAAAACCTGCTTTTACCATGGCAACATAGCGTAAGCATAATTAAATCACAGTACAGTAGTACTGTGTAAATAATTATTACTTGATCTGACCATACATAAGGATATTCTTCATTTATTTTCACTTTCAATTTTCACTTTAAATGATATCAAGGTGAAAATATGATAACAAAAATTGAATGCTTTACGTTTGTAATACTGCTCCAACTTGTATGTTTTCCATCTTCATTTTCTTCTTGAATAAGCGTAACTGAATGATCTCTTTGCGTGTGTCGAACCGCATTTCTGAATAATTGGTAAAATTCAGACTTCAATTCTTCCAAGTTTGAAAGTTATTGTGCTACGCAGTTCATGCCAGTTCCTCATTTAATGTCAACTTATTAACGCATGCGCAGCGAGGGCTACGGTAGTTAGGCCTCTGTGTGAACGGAAATAGGCTGCGGGCATATATTAAATGCACAGTTTTAGTCAAGAGAGCAATATATAAGAGAGGTTGAACATGTATACTCCTCTACTGTTATCCATAAAGGTTTTTGGTTTTGCAGCCAAATTCTAAAAGGATGTGGCCTCAAAATTAGCTGAGAAGTGGGACAGTTTTGATCTCTTATAAACTGGGCAGAATCACAGATTTTTGAATGCCACAGCACTAAATTTCAGATGACCATTTAAAATGGTTTGGAATAACTATTTTAACATAGAGAAAGGATGTATACTCTTATTGATTGCAGCAGCTGCATGAGCTGTTTATTCTGATCCTGAATGGATTTGGTGTTGTGTGAGTGCAATCATATGACATCACTCCACTCCCCTATATATTAATCATGCTGTGGTGTCTTTCTTACCACTTTATCCCAGTTCTCCCTCTCATAGGGCTAGGATTTCATTCATGTGATCTCTTGGTAAAGTGGCCACGTATGGCTCTCAGTTTTGTCTCTCCCATCTTACCCTGCAATGTTGTCACACAGGAACGCATACACAGGAAACTGCAATACCACTGCACACAGTAAGCCATAATTCTGAGTGGTTTGATGGAGCTGGGAGGTACCCATATATATATAGATTAATAATTATGATCTCTTCATACGTTTTGCAAATCATCAGAGCCTAAAAGTTCAGAAATTGAATGACTTAAAGTGTCCCACTGACTGGAAGGATATGTGGTGTGGGATATATACCCCCTATAGTGTTGCCAACATATGCTATGGGAGAGATAAGATAAATAAATAGCGAAAGCCAGTCTTACAAGCCATCACTTTAGGAAATAGTGCTGGAAGATTCTTGAAATGCAGCAAATTTATAGGAAATTATCCTACATGTGTCTGTCAATTGTATGTTCAGGAAGACAATGCAGAAATGATTAATTTTTCCATATCAGAGAGTCAGTAGACTCTCTATGTAGGGATGGCGCCGACACGGACACGCCCATTTACCAGATGAAACGGCTCATAACTCCCGAACGCTACAGTTATAAGCCTTTTCAGACATATAACAAGGCTCTACGAGTGTTTCTCTATCATATAAGACCCTCGAAGTATGTAAAATACACGTATACAATGACATATGGAACTGCCACACCTCCGTTTTTGAATATTTTTTCATCATCTTCTTCTTCAAACGGTCTACCTCAAAATTGACAAACACGCTCACCTTTATTTTAGCATAAAACGATTCCTTTCTCTCCGGTGCATGATCCTAGGCCAACAGAATCGTCGTAGGATCCCTCTCGCACGAGAACGACAAAGATTTACGTGCACTTCCATATTGTCGGATGCCATTTCCTTGTTGATTGCATATTTGTGATGTGATTACTCATGCGCTATTAGACGATCGCGCCTGCGTCAACATAATATTCTGCATTTTCGTAATCACGTGCATAGGTTACATACATCAAGCAGGCTGCTAGTCTACGTGTTGTTTTTGTTTTGTTGTTCATCTACTTGGTGTTCATCATCATTTGGACACTTCTCTGCGCTGCAGTTTGCTGCGCTTTTTTATTCGTCCGACTATTTCACCCAAAGCGGTACAACCACTCTCATGCAGGTACGTCAGTTTTACTGTAGTTTGGTATCCACTTTTATCTTTTCTCATAAATACAGAGTCCCGCCAGCTTGTGTGTCCTGAAGGCCCTTTTCTACTGTTCCGGTTCACAATCGCAATAACTCTCAGGTAATATACATCGGCCATGTACTAATGTCCTTTTTACGAAGGTGGTCTCATCCCAGTTCATGACACTCTGCTCCGTTTCAGTATAATCATTTTCAGATACATTAGTGTGGGTCGTACTGTATTTACATTTACATATATATCGCCTGGAGCTAAGGTTCATTGTTTGTGTTCGCTTTTGTGTGCACACATAATGCCTTCACACAAAAAAAGGCTCATCAGAAAAAATATTACCAACAACATAGAGCCGGTAAATGTTCGTGATGCTGACCAGCCAAACAAATGCCCATGGTTTTGGGGAGGACCATGTGTATATAACAGCTAGGAGACTGCTAAACAAAGCTGTGCAAGTCCATAAAGAGCCTGCTGAATTTTTGTATTAGATCCACAAAACTCAAAGGTAGGACTTTGGTAAAGGGCGTCACACTATGGCCTCAGAGCCATTTTTCTATGACTCAGCTTACCAGCATGTGAAGAGAGACGTTTCCGTACCTATTAATGAGGATGACCAGTGCGTTGTAGCTGAAAACTCCCACACCGATAACAAATGTTGCATGTGCACATGTACAGAGAAAAAATGGGAGTGCTCTAGTCAGTGTGAGCCAGTTACATGTAGTTAGCAAGAGTGCACAATGTGCAGGTGGCCACTTAGCTATCACATTCACTAAGGGGTGCAGCTGCACCTCAAAAGCACTTATCCACCCTCTACATGGTACATCCGGCTGCAATACAAGTGTTGTTGGATGAAATAGTTGCGGTGTACCTTGTGCACTAAGCCAATAAGACTGTGTGTAGCTGTGACAACTCTCCCATTACAAAATGTGTATTCTGACTGATCCTTTCCCCTTCTCTCCCCTCATCTTCTACCTTCCCAGATCTTGAACAAAGCCACGCATTTTACCTTTTTCTTACCTGCACTCAGTAGTCTGAGTCATAAATCTGACAACATATCAAGTGAGTCATAGGATGAGTGGAGCAGACACACCTGTACCATGCACCAGAAACATTTCTGTATAATACAGCATTATCACCGAATACCAAATATCGTTGTCATGCACATGCACACAATATTCAGTTTATGGCTAAGTTGGTTCACCCACGATGCCTGCAAGCATTCATCTAGTTATATGTAAGCAGTGCTGAGTCACTTATGGGAATGTACCTCTGTTTATGTGCACCTTCCTCTAATATTCCCCACTCTGCATGTCATACGGATCTCCCTCTGTCTGAACCTATCTCCAGTATATAACCAAATGAAACTCTCAACAACACTTCCAGAACATGTTTTGTTTGGATTTATCCTGCGTTTTTCCCTTATGGATTTTATCTTGGGTTTTTCCCTGGGGGTTCCAGTGGCACTTCCCTAACTGTTGTAGGTATATCCATACTATTGTAAGAACTACATGCATCATTACTCATGAAAGCCACATGTATTTCCAGCTGTCATCTCATCAATAATTCCTTCAAGTCATATCCTCATTTCCTATTAATTCCTTACACACTCTGACCATGTTGTATTTTTGTAATAAGATCCATCATTGTACATCTTTATTATATTATGGCCTTTGTACTTTCCACACTTCCTTTGTCAAGTCCTACTACTGATTACATCTATTCCCAGCAATATTTTCTTGTGTACAATAATATTTTCTCACAATCAATAGCAGTAAGTTGTATCTTGTTCTCAGTTCTGTGAGTATGACTCAATAACAATATACTTATTGCAACATTATAGTAACAAGTAGAATGTAAAATAAGCAAGTAGGGATGGTAAAGCAATCCACGAAGAAGCACAATTCGAAGTGGGTATATACCCAAGAAAAATTAGCGAAACAAGTGTAAAAAACATTTCATTAAAATGTTCAAGGATGTAGAGATGGTAGTGCCAAAAATTAAAGAAACAAGATTGGAATGACCCAACTGGTGTACAGTGAATTATGATGTGACCATGCACACACAACTTATGTATGTGGGGAAATGATTAAAAACCATGTGGAAATTATGCATGCACAACAATGACAGACTAACAACAACATATTTCAGACTTCACGCTACCACAAAGATGAATTACAATTTATGAATCTATGCAGACAAGGGATAATTGCATGCAACAATAACAACATGCGTAACCCCTCCCTACATTTTTACTTTGGCTTATGTCCTGTACTGCATTTAAAAATATGATACTACACATTTGGCATTCAGAAGAGTCTGAAATCTCTTGAATTGCATCCCACTGGATGAGGATGCAGTTCCGACAATGCTTTCAATTGACTCTAAGTGCAATGCAAATCACAAATATCATAGAAGCAAGCATAGGGTACCCAGTGACTGGTAGCAACAAGTATCCACTTGTAGCATAGGGTACGTACAGGTATCCAGTGTACCATAGGGTACCTACAGGTATCTACTGATAGCATAGGGTACCCACTGATAGCATAGAGTACTTCAACAGGTATCCACTGGTAGCAACAGGTAATCCATGTATAAACCTGACATTACGTATACCATAGCAACATAGTATTATTATATATATTCTTATTCTTATAATTTTGACACTGATCTTATATTATTATATTATAATTTTGACACTGATCTACCTCCATATAACGTGAGCTCTATCTAAATGGAAGAATATATGACAAACAACAGATAATGATATACACAACTACATTATATATATTTAGTTATACATCATGATATATAACAAATGGCATTATATTTAGCTATATACCATGATATATAACAAATGACATTATATTTAGCTATACATCATGATATATAACATATTTAGCATAACAAATGACACTATATATCATGGTATGTAACAAATTTAGCTATATATTTAGCTATGCTCCCATATTTACAATGAGATGCAGCATAGCAGTCAAAGCGGTACAAGTGAATTATATCGTGGATCAACGCGCGCTTCCAACATCATGGCTCACCTTTAGCCACTTATCCCTACTCTTGAGCTTAACCAAGCCTACAATACTCGATAAAACGCACTTCTCATTGCGCAGTTTCCCTCCAGTTACCTGCGCATTCCATTACCCGCAAGCATGCAGGAAGTTTTCAATGTGACGCATGGTTGCGTAGCATGTAAAATCTTAACAACTTCCAGGGCTCAGATGAATGCAACTAGACAATAGTCTACATACATACAGTTGCCAAACACTAGTTTCTAAGCACTGGTTCACGCACAGTAGATGTGGTGTCATCAACATGCCACATCTCATTTAGAAACAGGCTGGCTACGTGCATGTGCGTATGTAGTATGTGAATGGTATAGCACAGTTGCCACAGTGGCACAGAAGACACATCTACATGTACATCAGTACATCAAAGCACTAGTGTGGACTCAAGAATGTTTATGGCTTTGCTGTTAAATGTGGTGTAGCTATTCATACTGAAGGCCATCTAGCACCAGTAAATGTGTGTATACAGACTTTTATAAAAATGGAAGACGTCTACATGCAAAAATTCCAATTAACTACCCCTTGTCTTTTTTCGAGAACTAAGCTGCCTGATCCACTAAACAAACAAGCGATCTAACATGTACTGGGTGGGGCAGGACAGGGCTGACATGTACTGGCTGGGGTAGGACATACTGGGTGGGGTAGGACAGGGATGGGTGGGGTAGGACAGGGCTGATAACCCTCCCCCTTCTCTCTTCGCTCTCCCCTACCCTTTCCCCTCCTCCTTAATTGTTCTCCCACACTCCCCCCTCTTTCCTCCCACATGTGGGGGTCCTACGTGTAACTTGGATTGGCATTACGTCATCACACAGTATAAGCGCGGAACCTGGATGGATGGCTTGCTAGGGGTCCAGATGGATAGTCATTGGGTCGTATGACTTCTGTAGGTAGGGCTAGGGTTAGGGCTAGGGCTAGGGCTAGGACTAGCGGCTAGGCGCTTATATTGCATTACGTCATGCGAAACATGTTAAAAACGCGCTTACACGTTACACGTAGAACCTGCCCACATGTGAGAGGGTTATATGTACTACGTGCATGTACTGCCCTCCCCTTCCCAACTATGACAATCGTCATATTTAAGATTTTCCTCCTCTCACCTATCTCCCCCTCCCACCTCTCCCCTTCCCCCTCCTCTGTTCTCCCCCCCTCTTTCCTCCCACCTACACACCTTCCTGAAGGTATGACGATTGAAGATCTTCCCCTTCCCCTCTACTAACCAACCACCAACTATGACAGGTGATAAGGTCTTACCCCTCCCCCTCTCTCTCCCTCCCACCTCTTCCCTCCCTCTTCCCCTTCCTCTCTAGAAAATGCACTCCCCTTCCCATATGCATGACCCAACATTTTGTAGAGTTGTTTACTCTGTAGCAAAGTTCATTTGGTGACAGTACTGTACACTGGGCTACTGCCCTGCCCTACTTTAGCTGTATAGTCTCAAAGTTGAGAACTGGAAAAAAAGGGGAGGATATGTGTCCACTGTCTCCTGTTTCCTATCCCCTTTCCTCTCACTCCTTGTTATTCCTTGTTGCTTACATGCTGCTGGTCTCTTCCCATGCAGATCTCAACCCTTGATGGTTCATGATTCTTTTAAGCTTCAGATGAATTTCTTGCCAGACACTTGCAAGTTTCATGTACAAATCTTGCATGGAAGGAGGGAGATGGATGCAAACATCATTTGCATGTGTCTGGCAATTTGCCTGCCAAGACTCTTACAAGATTAGTCAGTGTCTCGGCTTACAAGATTATGTCATGCAAGAGCTTGGTACTAGACACTTGCAGCACTCTCCCCCATACTTGTCAGTGAAAGTGAGACTACACTGCACTGATGACGCCCAACAAGGCCGAAACAATGTTGCCTCAGTTGCATCCTAAAGCTGACGTTGAAACAGGATGCAACTGAGTGAGCACTGTCTGCAGTTGTCTTGGATTGAACTTTCCACACTGGGTTTATAAGCCTTTTAGACATGTATCTATAACTATCGAAGTAGGTAAAGTACACCACTGTGAGTTACATGGTGTGGTGGCCAGGGTAGTGAGACGGGAGCTGGACAACGTACACTAGTATATACTGCATGTGTATTGGTATGTCAGGTGTCCTGATAAGAGGCCGCCATTACAGACCATAGACCTTCTGAGGTATGCACTCAGTGTGTATACATACATCCCCACATTTGCACCTCAAATTGAAACCTGTGCATAGAGACCTCTTCAACAGGGGCACATCCCCCACACACACATGGACTGGGGCCATTGAGCCATATATACAGCTGCTAATCGCAGTACCGTGTTTCTGCTATTCCTGTAATGAATAGTTGTACCATCTTTAAACGTGCCACCCCCTACGGAGCTCTAATGCATATCCTGTGGACTGAATCACTAACAATTTTGTAACGACATGGTTGTGTGGCCTGCTCTACACTGGCACATTTGACATCCTCTCCTGGAACACCAGGGGACACTACAGCTGCCAAATACTTTTCTGCCACCCTTTTGTCGTGCAAAATGGCTGTAAATGCATACCTAATGGTGATCGAAGAACTCTGCAGCTGTGCTTGATCTTACTGCTTTCTTCACTTCGGCACATTGCAATCTTACAATAACTCTCATCAATTATGAGTAGCTTTGAGAGGGCGTTTCCATTACCCACATGGCCCACGAGTGAGTGAGAGAGAGAGCATACTCCACTGGTTCGGAGGACTGCCTTGAGAGGCGTGGCTCCTGCTCCTCTCACTAGAGAGAGAAGAGGGAGGGGAAGGAGAGTGAGGATACTGAGAGACTGCAACACAAACGCAGTTACATTGCAAGTACTAGTACTGTGAAAATGCTGACCAAGTAAATGTATTAGAGCTCCTGACTCTCTTCGTGCTCCGCACATACTCTGCTGCCTAAAACTAATATAAGATGAAGTGTAACGATAACCTTATATCGAATGAACGCAAAGCTCTCAAAAACCTCCGCCATCGAGATGACATAGCAATCAAACCTGCAGATAAGGGCGCAGCTGTAGTGATTCTAAGCTTGAAAGATTACCTCAAAGAAGCTAAACGCCACCTATCTCTGACCCTACATCCAAATTATGAAAAACAAAATACAGAATATGTTTCATAGGAATGTAATTAACATGTTAAAAAACATCTGATCCCCTACCAACCTTGAGCTGCTAGATTTTAAAGCAGGCAACCCAGGTTGCCCCATTGTTGCATCAAATGGATCACCTACTGAAAATATTTTGGAGTATGTTGATTATTATCTACGTCCATTAGTCCAAAACATCTCTTCGTATGTGCAAGATACATCTGATTTCTTACGAAAACTACAAGATTTGTCTGGACTTGCAACATCATCCTGTCTTGTTACACTAGATGTTAACTCTCTCTACACCAACATCCCACACAGAGAAGGCATTTTAGCTTGCCGTGAGGCTCTCTCTTTAAGAGAATTATTGTACCCTCCTACTGAGGGTCTCTGTGACCTGATTTATATCATCCTGACTAAGAACAATTTTACTTTTAATGGAGTTCATTACCTTCAAATTCAAGGTAGAGCCATGGGTACTCATATGGCCCCGTCGTATGCAAACATATTTATGGACAACTGGAAAGAGAATTTTTATAAATACACTCCTTGTGTCCTTTGGTCTGGTGGAGATATATCGACGATATCTTTGCAATCTGGCCACACGGTGAATCTCAATTACACACCTTCTTTGACCACCTCAACTCCCTTCATCCAACAATTAAATTCACCAGTGAGTGGTCTTCCTCTAGTGTGGTATTTCTTGATACAAGGGTCAATCTTAAAAATGGTTATTTTCTTCACTGACCTTTATTGCAAACCCCCAGACACTCATTTACAATGGAAAAGTTGCCATCCTAAACATGACAAAACTTCGATTCCCTACGACTCCGCCGTATCTGATTCAGACTTTGGTAACAGAGCGCATGAATTAAAGAACCATCTCCTTAAACGAGGTTATAAAGACCACTTAGTAAAACCAGCAATCCAATTAGCAGCTAGCAAACCGAGAGTGAATTGCCTCAAGACTAAAAAGAAGCTCTAAACAACTCCAGGATCCCCCTATTATTAACTTACCATCCTCATTTGTTTACAATCAGATCTATTGTTAAGAGGCACCATTATTTATTACAACTTTCAGATAAGATGAAACTGGTTATACCAGAACCACCCGTACTGGCCTTCCGGCACCCAAAGAACCCCAAAGATCTCTTGGTGACGGCAGAACTAACTAGACCTACCCCTGTTATCCCTGGTAATACTCCATGTGGGAGACTCAGGTACAAGACATGCCCTAGATTACTTCACAGAGATTTCTTTACTTGTAGGAGTACCAACAAAAAGATTAAGATTCACTGTGAAGCAACTTGCAAAACATCTAATCTCTGATTGAGTGTAAAAAATGCAGTCGGCAGTATGTTGGTGAGACTGAACAGGCTTTACACGAAAGAATGAATGGTCATCAAGCAGACATTCTCCATAAAGCACAGAGAAGCCTGTTGCTTTACATTTTAATTCAGCCAGTCATTCAGAAAAGGACTTGCAAGTGAATGTGTTAGAACGAATGCACCGGAATGATGCAGCACGATTAAGGTATGCACATAATCTCGTGTACCAAGGGCCAAGGCTACTTGCAAAAAGGATCACCTTTAGTATTAATGAAATGTGTCAAGGACGTGCCACTTCTAATGTTACAGGGAACCTAAACTGCAGACAAGACTTCTATATTGAGCATCACAATGATTGATCAACTTCATACCAGGACATTCTCTGTAACTAGTAGAGATATGTATTTTATAGTGTGATTCCCACATGTCATCCTAGAAGCCATTCATGATAATGTATTGTGATGACTATACTAGCTGCAGTGACTATATACGGAGTCATGCAGCACCATTTTAAGATAATTGGTAGTTACATGATCTTGTTAACCAAAGGCCAAGGCTACTTGGTTCACCTTTAGCATAGATATTATACCTTTCAAGGTTAGTACATACTAATGCTATGTCAAGGAGGTGTTACTTCTAATGTTATGGGAACCTATAGCCACAGACAGACCACACACCATTGATTTTGCTGGTGCCAGATATCCACAAATGAACTCTCATAGATACACATACAAAATCAATAGTCATACCCTTTAAGAAATCCTTTATAATCAGGCAACTCAGCTGGTGCTTCAATAAATTTGAGAATTCGTATGCCAAAATTTGTTAGTGGAATAAATTCTTGATCATCTCCTTTTCCACTCCAATAAATGATTTTATTCCCGAATTGTTCCACCGTCATTTCTTGCCCATTTTTGCTCCTCGTTTTGCTCGCTGGTCAACGATCTGTACAGGACACAATGAACTATGCATGATTTCTATCATCTACACCCCTAAGTAAGTGTATATGCTTGTCTACTGATTCGTGAGTTCCTATATACAGCCTTGTAGAGATTGTATTCGTTTTGCATTCATGTATGTACTGCAAGAGGAACTTAATGTCATCCGTGACATAGGCGGCGGAAGCGGGGGGGCTTTGGGGCTGAAGCCCCCCCAAAATATAGGTTCACAGGCTGGGGTTGCACGAAGTATATAGGATGCACTAAAGTGCAGAACCCTCGGCGCCACGTACATACTATTAGGGCATAATGCGCATGCGCACTTTCCGCAGGAAAATGGCCGACTGTTTCGTATGGCCTTCAGCGGAGGGAGTGTTGGATCTCTGCAACGGAGCGGTTTTAGAGAAACCTCCACAAATTATTTGACATCAGTTGCCCGCTGAGTATGTGACAGCATTTTCAGGACGAACAGATGTTCCAGAGGACCAGACTGTAACTTTGCGCATGCGCGCGCCGACGGCTAATAATAATAGCCCCCCCAAAGCCTCCCCGCTTCCGCCGCCTATGCGTGATATGTGGAAGGCTGACAGGGCATGTAGAGTTAGTGGTATCCCTGATGAACTTTTCTACCTTACTGAATTGAGAGGTGTATGTCTAGTTATTGTGACCACTAGCTGTAGCATGTACTGGATAACAGCTGCTACATCATTAATTTCGACATCTGCTGTGTGCAGTTATGTAGTTATAATTAACAGGTTATCGCCCTTGTACATGTGCAGCAGACAATTCAATTTTGCAAACAATACACAGCAGAGAAACCCGTACCTGTACCACTGGAATTCCTTAATGTAGAATTGAGGGAGAATGGATGGTCTCTTCCTGAGAAGTGTGTGGTCCCCGCAAGGGTACAGCCCCCCGGAGGGGGCGTGGCGACGCTCCCGACCACTTTCTCCGGAGTGGCCTGCTGCGGCTCCTGTCCTCGCAGTCTCCGAGACTTGCGCGTGGGTCTCTAGAGGTAGAGGCTCGGAGGTAGCCATTCGCAAAAACACCAGTCGAATAAGAATGCTACTTCCCTAGTATTTTCGGTGATGCATGACCTTCTTCAGGGGAAATATTAAATAGGTACCATTGAAACAGGAGGTTTCTGTGCCAATCTCATGTACTTTTCTATAGATAGAAAACACTAGGTATTAAAACAGGGTTCCATACAGCGGATTCAGAAAGGAGGCTTGCTTAAGTTCCTCCCCAAATAAATGCTATGCATGCTATTTTTATTAGCACCCTTATCAGTAACATCTTCATACCAATTATCACCTGTTAGAACCAACGAGGGTCATTTCAACTGGATGACCCCCCCTCCCCCCCAAATCCTGTATGAGATGCTTACCATCTGCACGCTTGGGGGGATTAGTAGCACCTTCTTCAGAATCCACTGAAGACTCATTCTCAACACCTTGACCACCTTGAGGAGATTTGGCATCAGCAGTAAACATTTTCTCCCGTGAACGAGAAAGAGGCTGTAATGGTCGTTCACGATCATGTGCTGAAAGAATATTACATGTGCGTTTACTGAAAGCTTTTTTCATTTAACTTACAATCTACATGAGTGGGAATATCCATAAAGGAATCACATTCTTCAACATTTGATTCTCAGTCTGCACTACCGTGTTGTGTTGATTTTTTCGGAAGTAAGCTTACTGTGGGGTCCCCAGGTGTGTTAATGTGCTTTGTCTGGGAAGTGGTCTTGGGAAGTTCGCAAGGTGCTGCATCATTTGTCCAGACATCACTCTAGTCTTGCCAGACAGACCCTCTCAAAAGCGCTCTGACAGTCAGTAAACTTTGGCTAAGGGGCAAACTGGTGTACACATGGCAAGAATTGGTGTACATGTGGGTGACAAGAAATGTACTGATGAATTGATTACTTCCATTCTTGAATGTTGCTAGCGTTTATGCAAACCACACGTTTAAAACACACTGCCCCATCGCAGATCGTACAAATAATGTAATAGTATGTAGGGCGTTTTACCTAATCATGCACCTGTACTGGAAATTTTAGACGTGTTTGTGTACTGTATTTGTAGTGTAGTGTATTTTTTAGCATTGCAAGATTCCAGTAGGTGGTAATCGCATTTAGCTATTAAAGAAAGGTAGGTGGCAAATTGGAAGTCGGAAGGTGGAAATCGGAAGTCATGTAGAGTGGAAGTCAGTGATCCTTCTGGGCTTCTGTAGAAATCATCTGGTCTGTGTCGCGCCTAAGGCGTCAGTACATTTGTTTTCAACAAGTAAGGTTACAACCTAAGTATACTATGATTGGCGATGACGGATTAGAGCACAGGGCAGAAACACAAACTTTCATGCTTGCATGTGTGCATGTGAGCAACTTTGGCTCACAATAAATTTATCACAAATTGGGCAGCATATGGGATTAATAATAATAAATAATACCAGCCCTAAAGGGATATAACAGAGGAAACAATACAAAGTTAAATGAGGTAACGTTTTATACATCGAGTACTGTATGTTCTTCAGTAGTCTTTGACCAATGTCAAAGATGTCTACCATTTCCAATATACTCTAGTTTAGCAGGCCAGAAAACCGTACTCGAAGTTGCCCTCTGATCACGCCGTGCGCCGCGAATGCATGCACTGCACGTGAATGCGCGTGCCCCAATCTTCGCGTGTAATTTTGTTGGGGACCTGCCTTAACTGACCTGAGTGCAGACTCTGGTAGTATGGCTTATGACACAGAAATAAATCTGATTCTCTCTGAGTTTATCGAGAAACTGAAACAAGCACTAAGCAAATTGCGTATTTATCAGCCAAAGGTACTTATATTGTGGGCTCTGTAGCCCTGTGTGTAGTGGTTTGGGGATAAAACAGGAAGAAGTTGGGGATGCTGTCCAAGAATCTAGCTGCACAGCTCATCCTGTTTCACCGCCTCCAACTAATTCTCCTCCTCCACCTCCTCCTCCTCTTCCCCCTCCTCTGATCCATGCAAATGACAGGTGTAAATTGTCTAAGCTTTAATACATTATAATATGATGGTATGTTGAAGTAATTACTATTATGTTTAAATTTCAGAGGAAAATTCTGTGATTAAAGAGTGCATAACGTGTGGCAAACGATTCCGCGCATACCTTCCTGAAGTGGACACAGTCATGCCTGATGGTGCTTCGTTTTTCTATTCTGAACCTCAAAATCAGTGTCCAGAGTGTGATCAATTCAACTGGGGTTGGCAGTGGAATATAGATCTGTTTCCCCAATTCGCCAACTATCAAAAGTGTTGACTGAATTTGGACACATTTGGATGATATCGGCCATAATATCATTTAATCATATCTCAAGAGTTCTGTATCTCTTCATTCATCATTGATGCTGTGATTTTTTTATCACGGTGGAACTGATTGATTAAACAACAGTATTGAAATATCATGTGATTAAGCTACAGAGAAAATTACACAATTAGAGTATCACCCTCGTCTTTCAATATGAAATACAAGTACAATGCATCCTCATGTGATGAGCGAGATTGTAATGTGTGCAGACTGCATCAGCAAAATACTTATAGTCTTCCTCTACTAGGAGACTGCCAAACAAGTTTAGAAACATTTTTAATGAAATGTTGAAGGATGTAGGGATTGAAGTGCCAAAAAGTATAGAAAAGAGGTCAGTTAAAGTGCAGCATGCATGCAGACAAAGGCAGGGGATGATAGCATGCAACCATCATAACATGTGTAACCCCATATCCCTACATCTGTAAATACTAAAAGGGGTTACGCATGTTATGATTGTTGCATGCTATCATCCCCCGGCCTTTGTCTGCATGCATGCTGCACTTTAACTGACCTTGTTTCCCTACATCTGTAAATACTAAAAGGGGTTACGCATGTTATGATTGTTGCATGCTATCATCCCCCGGCCTTTGTCTGCATGCATGCTGCACTTTAACTGACCTTGTTTCTATACTTTTTGGCCTACATCCTACATTTTATTAAAAATGTTTTTACACTTTATAATTAGATGTAGCTACATGTATACATAGAGGTGCATATTATGAGAAACACTCCACACCCACTTATAGGCATTTCTCACACAACTGTGCATGCATGTACACTGTCATGCAGTATTATTTATTTATAGATGCACAGGACTGCAAATTTATCCCTGATGATAATCTTCTCAGTGACACCAAATCTGAATACGTTTTACTGGTTTTTACTGTGTGTAGCAACACATATAAACCTACTAAATTTTGTGCAGAGTTTTTATCTCCCTTGCATACCTATAAGCAGGATATCTAGCAATTGTCAGTGACTGAGTACAACAGCGAGTCCAGTTGCCTGCAACAGTTAGTTGTTTAAAGAAACGGAGCAACGTAGACAACACAGCACCGGCAGTTCAACTAATACTGAAAGTCTGCATCATTGATTAGTGCACAAAACTAATTTCACGTGTTTGGCACATGAGCAAACAAGCGTCTAAAACTAACACTTTAAGGTTGCAGACCTGGAGTTTGACGGCTTTGGGAGAAGGTACAGTGGCGGATTTAGCCATGGTTCCATGGGTTCCATGGAACCCCCCTTTTTGGCGTACAGAATGAAGATATATATCCAAGCAGATCCACTTACTCATTGGAGCGAACTACTCTAGCAAACTTTATCACACAGTACGGTAGTACTGTGTATATAGGGATTGCTATGGTCTATCCCCATTGAAAACCATATATAAGGATATTCTTCATTTTCACTTTCAATTTGACGTTGATTCCACTTTTAATGGTATCAAGGTGAAGAATGCGTGAAAAATAACCATGAAACAAAGATTGGTTGATCTGTGATGTAAGATATGCGTAATATCACAAAAGTGCATTTCACATTTTTGCCCATGTTCTTCATCTTCTTATTATTATTATTCTTCTTCTTGAAGAAGCGTAACTCAATAACCATAAAATCAATGAAATTGAATCTTTGCATGTGAAAATGTATCAATACGTACTGGGGAATTGAGGTATAATTTTTTCGTTAACCCTTGTAGTTCATGTACTACTGATCGTTATCTCTCCCAGCAATGTATTATGAATGAGGATAACTAATGATCAAAACTCAGCAACCATGGTAACTATCAACCTGAAAGTTAGCATGTGTAGAGATATCATCGCTAATAGCAACATGACAAAAGCATATTTTATTAACCCTTGTGATTCTTGTAATAATGATGTTAACACTCCTCTCAATGCAATACATGTACATATATATAGCGATTACGTAATTCATTTTGAATGTACGTGCATAGTACACGTATATAGTTAGCTTGCGTCATACAGGAAAACGATTACGTCATGAGACAAGACTCATTAATGACGTCATTTACACCAGCCGCGCATGCGCAAAAGCTTAGCAACTAGCGCGTAACAACTAGGCAGGAGTGAACTGGCTGATAGAGAACGTGTTGACGATTTGTAAAGCAACTAGCACTTAGTACTACATAAGCAAAACAGAGATGTGTTGACGATTCTTGTGCTACTCTCACTGTCAGAACACTGCACACGCGTACAGTGCTCTGCCTCTACGTATATACCTTATATCATAGATACCATACAGTATATATGCTTATATGCCGTCTGCCTGGAGAAACGGCACGCTATTCTACCACGATACTATATACCACCAAGCGCTGGTGACTGATAGTACGTTGCTAGCAGGTTTGCTTATAGACCAAAGTGTACGCAGCTGCTGCTTGCAACCAAACCACGCCCTCAGTACTAATCACGTATTTATACAGTAGCTCAATACTTGGTCAGATGTTTATGGATATGGAGAGGACATGCTAGGGAAAATTATTGCTTACAATAGTAAAAAAATGACAAGACACAAGTAAATAAAAAATTTAGGAAATTTAAAGTGTAATATAGGAATTGCATAAAAATGAACAGAGACAAGATTGGGACACAGACATGCTATATACATCAATGTACTACAAAGGTATGTTGATGTACATAGCATGTCTGTGTCCCAATCTTGTCTCTGTTCATTTTTATGCAATTCCTATATTACACTTTAAATTTCCTAAATTTTTTATTTACTTGTATAATATAGCGCGCACAAGTCTCAGCGCCACGCACAACGATCTTAAAGTACATGCAGAGGTCAGAACGACAGTAATAGGCGTGACCTCACAAAATGAAGGTGTGGCCAACCCCTTTCCAAATTCCTAGATCCGCCACTGAGGTATGAAGATTTTGTGCATCAAGGATCATGTATGCTCCAGTATAAATGATTTTTGTGAAAGATTTAGAGCGATTACTAACCCCAGTTTTGCGGTAGGCCGTTTGAACTGAAGAAGAAGACGACGAACAATCCGGGTTTTTACGAGATTCACTGTAGCTATGTATTTTACGTACTTTGAGAGTATTATAGTGTATAGAAGCACTCGCAGAGCATGTAGTTTGTCTGAAAAGGCTTAAAACATGCACCATTACTTTTGTTAAGGCTTAATGAGTGTGTCGGCACCATCCGAGTCTACCGACTCTGTGATACTTGTCTCTGGCAAGTGATACTTCTAGGACTCAGCTGCGGATGTTTTTCTAATGCGATGATGATTCCATTCTATTACAAGGTTTTTGAGTTGTTTCCGTATCACTGGTTCAAAAGAGTATCTAATTTAATCCTCCTTTTTTTCAACTCTCTGTTCCAACTGGATCCATCAAACTCAAAAGCATCATAACTGTATCTCTAGGGATGCACATTGCAGTAAAATAAACAATGCCTGTACTGCGTTAGTATCCATTTGTTTTTAACAGGAGGGTAATTATTGAGTTAGAGGATGCCAGCACAGCAGAGGAGGAGGAGGAGGAGTTAATGAATTTACCAATGTGAGTGTAGAAAGTTATTCAATTTGTTATTAGGGTGCTAATAATGTGATGTCCCTCTTACTGACTGGTTTCTTAGAATGCCGAAGAGGAGGGCTCTGCAATTTACCTATGAGGATGAAAACGGTGGTGGGGAAGGACAGTTTAGGTCAGTGCACATAGCATATTGATATTTATAGCACTATATGGTAGTTACCAATGTATCTGTACTGCATGTGCAAGTGAAGTTCTCAAGGCTGGGCATCCAGATGTCCTGTTTGTGTGTATGCCTGTATGTGGGGGTGTGGGGTGGGGATGGTTTGGTTAGTCTATGTTACTGGCTTGGGGCTCCTTATTTTTCTTTCACTCTTTCTATACACTATCTGCTAGTGTGCTATATACAGGTATATAAAATACTCCCTCTTACATATGCAGAACTTGCAAGGCTCCAGATAGTGCATCTGACAGTGATGACGATGATGTGTATGAGAGTGGTGCCAAGGTCTATAGCAGTGAAGGACTTTGAAAATACTATTGAACCCAAAGGGTAAAGTGTGTAAAAGTCGCCCCACAACAGTCAGCCAGTCTGCCACGTATATTGTGGATCTTGATTGCCTTGATCACCCGGATGACGTCAAAAGAGATGACTATGGGAGGTGGAACTATAGTGGTTCCCACGTTCATCATTTTTGGGCACAAAGAACACCTGAAGGCCATCTGGAATTTGAGCGAGTATTACCTGGCACACAAGGAGGCCACTTTTTTCAATTGCGGCGCATCCACTGCAAACACCCTTCCAACCCCAACTTTCAGCGTCTGCTTGCCTTTGTCACAGGTCAGTTGATGTCAACATAAACACACACACACACACACATATACACACACACAACACACACACACACATACACACACACACACACACACACACACACACACACACACACACACACACACACACACACACACACACACACACACAAACAACACCTTCTCTGTTTCCTTTGCAGATCCACAAGGGTATCCTCACCACCTTTGTCTCCTATCATATCGCATTCCACATGGTTTTACACCTGTGGTAGTACCACATGGAAACTCAAAATAAAACCAGCCTTTCTTCCCCACACTTTCAAGTACAAAGGCCCTAATTGCCGAGCAGTCTCAAACCTGCGGTTCAAAAGAAACAGTGACTGTAATTAGTGCAAAAGTGGGTGGTATTGTGAATGCTTGCAGTGCATCTCAACTCCCCCGCAATGAACGCCAAGTTTCGTACATTAAAAGCCGAATGAAACCGCATGCCAGTTCTAGTGGTTGTGATGAGATGTTCCAGATGATACAGCATGTGAAACTTGGTGACAGTACAGTCATGTTTGTGAGAGAAACCAGGTCATCACCAGAGCCAGCATTTGTTTTAGCCAGAGACCGTCAGCTAGATGATTTGGTACGGTTTTGTACAATCCCCACTAATTTCTCAGTCTTGACTGTAGATCCCACTTTTAATATCGGGGCATTTGATGTCACTCCCACCACGTACCGCCACCTCTTATTGGAGAGCGTTCGTAGTGGCTCATCTCTGGTCCTTATCGGACCTACAATGGTGCACTACCGAAAAAAACCTTTCATACATATATTTTCTTTGCATCATCTCTTATTGGTCTGCGACCAGCATTGGAAGGAGTGCGTGCTTTTGGTACTGATGGCGAAAAGGCGCTAGCTGACGGTTTCTCTCATGAATTTCGCTATGCCCTCCATCTTACCTGCTTCATCCACTTCCGAAGGAACATAAAGCAACAACTCCAGGAGCGTGGCTTCCCACCACACGCCATAACTGAAATCGTTGATGATGTGATGGGGTGCCAAAAGGGTTCAGTGTTTTGTGAAGGGCTTGTCGACTGTAGCAGCCATGACGAATTCCAGCAGAAGCTTGTGGTGCTCAAAGAGCACTGGCAAGAATTTGATGGCGGTGGGTTTCATGAATGGTTTTGTGAACATAAAGCAGCAGTTATTGAAGAAACAATGCTCAAACCAATCAGAGAGGATGCATACCTTCGGTGTCCTCCTCATTCTTTTACCACTAATGCGAGTGAAACAGCCAATTTCATCCTCAAAAATAAGGTTGATTACAAGCATAGTGAACTTCTCGAGTTTGTTGAGAAGCTTAAGCAGGTCATTGATGACCAGGAGAAGGAGGTTGAAAAAGCTGTTATTCAGTGAGGAAAGTATCGCTTTAAATCCGAGTACAAGTACATTGAGGTCGCTGAGAGCCGGTGGTACAAAATGACGTCTCAGCAGCAGAGAAAACACTTGGATCGCATCGCACATGCATCAGTCACTGACCTGGGTGATACATCCATTGTGAATCCCTTTCCCTCTACATCAGAAAGGATGTTATCTGGTACTTCGCTATCAGTTGATGTTCATGAACTAGCCAGTGAGGTTACCATTCCACTGACCTGCCTTCAGGGGATCTGGACGAAAGCTACTGAACTTTTGTCGACTGCAGGAAGTATGGTTCCTGCCCCTGGCTGTGATTCTGGAGCACGACTTGTTCTTAGTCGTTCAGGAAAACATCCTCACCTTGTTCTTCCGTGCAAATCAAGTGGTTTCAAGTGTGACTCGGACTGTGCTAACTTCAAATCCCTTGGAATCTGTTCCCACACAGTGGTGGTTGCTCATCTAAACGATCAGCTATCAGAGTTTGTAACTCGTTTCAAAAAGGCAAAGAAGAAGCCCAACCTGATGAAACTTGCTGTCCATGGGATGCCAGCAGGAAGGGGTAAGAAAGGCAGTCGTCCACCACGGAAACGTGCAAAAGCTGAGTCATTTGAAGAAAGGGTGGAATGATTCCCAACTGCACAGGCAGCACCTAACAACCAGTCTGCTTCTCGTGTTCCTATTAGCATCACAATTGATTCTGGAACACACAATACCCAATATTCTTCAACCGCCGTTATTTCCACACCTTCACCCTCAATGCCTGGGCCGTGCTATCCACAGTCCCCACTCACTCAGCTATACACACCTTACCCTTCCTATCCACCCTCTCATATGCCAGCTTTTCCACCAGCAGTTTCTCCTAGCACTGCCTACAGGCCTCCTGCAGCAGTGCCAGAATCACCCTTCACTCTGGTGTTCATCACTGGGAATATATCCGTCTGTGCTGGTTGCTCTAACCATTACCCTAAACCTACAATGCCTCCGTATGATCTATATGTTAGACACACTGAATGGAGGGCATTTACACTTGATGGAACACCTAAATCAAAATTTGCTCCTGCTTACTACCATGTAAATCTTCCTTGCTTGCAGAGGAACTGGCCTTCTTCCATGCATTCGATCTAGTGATCCAACCCAAAATTTTCCAGAAACTCAGTGATCCACACATCAACTTTCTACGTGCATTTGGGTGTTATCTTTAACTTAGTTGTATGATTGATTGTTTCTGCATGCACGTGAGGAGTGTCTGTTACGCAATAGAGCATTGCTAAATGGTATTTATATTGCGGGTGCGGGCGCGGGCGCAGCCGATCGCGGATTGCGTTTCTCACTGGAGCCTTGCATGTTGCAAGGCATTGGCTTGGTGTTTATAACGTAGCTTGCTTTATATATAATCGGAGGTTTGTATCACATAAGTTTCATTGGCGCTCTAAACAAGAGGCAAAGCTAGGTTACTTGATCTGCGTTCAAGGTAACTGTTGGTGACATCTTAATTTCTTACGATTTTCGATATTAACGTTACACGCTAGCGATCCGGCGACGTCACACAGCATTTCCTACAAACTTTGAACTTAGTCCACCAGTCCAGTCCAGCGATTGTAGACGGCCCAGTAGAACATCTTAAATGCCCACTTGGAGAAATACAGTAGCCCTCAAAAAAACGTTACCAATAGCGTTCACCGTTAGTCCGTTACGGTAAACTACTGTACGGAGAATCGCTAAAGCAAAATGGGAAAACGGAAAACGGTCAAACGGAAAACGGAAGTATCAGCAACGTTCAAGGTCGGGCCTGTTCACGTTCACCGTTCAGCGTTCATCGTTCCGTTCTCCGTTTTTGCGAGTATATACATGTATAACCACTTGAGATTGAAAGGGGGAGGTATGTTGGCTTGGTGCCAGAAGATAGATTGTGTAAACTCTGCAGTGCAGAAGTTGAAGATGAACCTCACTTCTGCATAAGATGCAATGCATTAGAAGAAGAGCGGCAACACTTATTCCAATTCATGGAGAGAATTACCCCAAGGTTCATTTCATTGAATACAACAGATAAGTTCATCAGAATCATGACTTGTGCAAACACTCACACGAAGGTATCTAAACTCCTGTACAACATGTATCTCCAAAGGAATTCTATTCTCAATAAATTACAATTTCACTCACACTGTTCTTGCCCCTGTCACTGATATTTGTGTTTCTTATAGTGATTATGTATGTTTGCAGAGCAACATTTTTAAGCCAGGTGTTGGCTTGTACATCATTGTATGTGTTGCGTATTATTATTATTATTATTATAACCGTTCCGTTTTGAACGACAGTGCGACACTGCGAGACGAGCTCAACTTTCGGAATTTGCGTTTGCGTCTGGCGTGCGACTGTCAAGTACCCGTTGTAGAATGTGTAAGTGGCATACGTTCACTTACAATTAAGCGTGCGTGCAGCTGCTTATTATTACAGCTGCATCCGGTTGTGGGCGTTGATTACTACAGAAGACAATGCTGAGAGCAGCTCTACGTGCTCACAATGAGAGCATAAGTGAGTTACTTCATTGTACAGACACAAATAGAGACCCTCAGCATTTCATGCATTTCTACATTGTATATGCACTGTAGGTATAGAATACTTGACCATGATGTAATCTACTTTCTAGGTAATAAGTTTGCAGTAATAGAGTGGGAGGACGAGGAAACGGCATCTGTCGTGGACACCACATGGGAGGTATAAGGGCCGTGTTGCTGCATGTGGTAAGAAAACAAAGTATACAAGTAAATGAAAAATTTAGGAAATTTGAAGTGTAATATTGGAATTGCATAAAAATGAACAGAGACAAGATTGGGACACAGACATGCTATGTACATCGATGTATATAGCATGTCTGTGTTCTCTGTTCATTTTTATGCAATTCCTATATTACACTTAAAGTTTTCATTTACTTGTCTCTTGTCATTTTTTTACTATTGTAAGCAATAATTCTCCCTAGCACTGTGCTCTCCGTATCCATAAACATCTAGCTAAGTATTAAAACGGTATATAAGCTTACCGAGGTACATACGTAGAGGCAGAGCCAACACACTGTACACGTGTGCACTGTTCTAACGGTGAGAGTGGCACAAGAATCGGTCAACTCATCTCTGTTTTGCTTATGTAGTACTAAGTGCTAGTTGCTATAGTGCAAATCGTCAACACGTTCTCTATCAGCCAGTTCACTCTGCGCCTAGTTAGTGGCTTTGCGCATGCGCAGCAAGTGTAAATGACGTCATTAATGAGTCTTTTCTCATTACGTAATTGTTTTATTGTATGACGCAGGCTAACTATGTACGTGTACTATGCACGTACATTCAAAATGAAATTAAGTAATGGCTATATACATATACATGTGTTGTATTGTGAGGAGTGTAAACATCAGTATTACAACAATCACAAGGGTCAATAACATATGCTTTTGTTGTGTTGCTACTAGCGATGATATCTCTACACATGCTAACTTTCAGGTTGATGGTTACCATGGTTGCTGAGTTTTGCTCATTAGTTATCCTCATTCATAATACATTGCTGGGAGAGATAACAATCAGTAGTACATGAACTACAAGGGTTAACAAAAAAATTATACCTCTATTCCCCGGTACGTAAGAATACATTTCCACATGCAAAGATTCAATTTCATTGATTTTATGGTTATTGAGTTACGCTTCTTCAAGAAGAAGAAGAATAAGATGAAGAACATGGGCAAAAATGTGAAAAGTACTTTTTGTGATATTCGCATATCTTACATCACAGATCAACCAATTTTTGTTTCATGGTTATTTTTCACACATTCTTCACTTAAAAGTGAAATCAACTTCAAATTGAAAGTGAAAATGAAGAATATCCTTATATATGGTTTTCAATGAGGATAGACCATAGCAATCCCTATATACACAGTACTACCGTACCTGTGTGATGTATTAAGAGTTTAATCAGTTCTACTGGCTAGACAGTCTTAATGATATATGTGTACATGTGCATGTACAGGAACAAAGGAAGAAATGGAAGCTGTAATGAGAGAGAAAGAAGGTGAAGAGGAACAAGATGAAGAGACAGAAAAGAAACATGAAGAGGCACAAAAGAAAGAAGACCGCAATAAAAGGAAGAGAGACAATAAAAAGAAGAAAGACAATGGAAGCAAGAAAGACAAAACTGAAAAGGGAAAGGCTAGTGAGGGAAAAGGTAAAAGAAAAAAGAGGGAAAATGATGAAGGTAAAAAACCTCTACAATATGTATATTGCTTCTATGTGCCCTGTATGCAACTGAGCTTATTTAGCTCAGTTGGTATGGACTAGTCGCTGGTTCAAATACATGTAATTTTCATTTTAATACTTGTTATGCTAAATTGAAGAAAATGGAGAGAGTAAGGTGTTGTTGGACACAGAACACAGAGGAGGTGAATGCATTATATACATGTTTGCACACATACATGTACATGTATATGCTGCAAAATACTACGTTACTGAAGGAAAGCATTTGAGAAGGTTAAAGTATTTGGGAAGGATTTGAGCTCACGGGTACTGCCTTCTACTTTTACTAACTATGCTACCAAGGGAGCTACACATACATGTACATGAAATACCCAGACAAAGAGCTACATGTACTAAGGAATTAGTATTTACTACTTGTTACTCCACAGAGATCCCTCACCACCCCTACTACTACATGTGCCCAGAACCCTGCTACTAACTGCTGCTGCAGTAGAGGGCACTACTGCAGCTGCAGTAGAGGGCTTGGATGCTCTGGCTCCACACCTGACTGAAGCACCTTCAGGTAGTTTTGGGTGTGGTCTGGGCATGAGACTACATGTTACCTCCAGGTATTGCTATATATAGCTGGTATATTATGGCTAACTACTACTGGTATATACAATTTAACTACATGTAACTTACACATGTCCATAGATACCTTTTGTACATTCCACAGCTTCTGATGTGATGCTGGATCAGTTCCTCTTTAAAAAGGCAATGTGTATATAGTGGCATACATACAATCTGTACATAAGCTTGATTGTATATGTATATGTGTATTAATGTTGTAAACTATTTGACACAGAGTTGAACTTGAAAAGGAAGTGGTTGAATTAAGGAATGTGGTTTTGAAGATGGGAGAGACAATGACTATCTACGAAACACGACTTAAAACCATTGACAACATGATGACACATCTAACATCAACAAAAGATCACAACCACACACCAGCTGCAGACTGCTACAGCCCTGATGACTCATGCTTGTCTGCAACCTTCCCTGATGTACTCCACTTTCCTTTCCTCCTCACCTAATTGGGCCATCAATCCTCCTCCTCACACTACTGATCCTCCTCCTCATCCTCCTCGCACTGTTCATCGCAATGACTTACCTCAGCAGGCCATCAATCCACCACCTCAAACCATGAATCCACCTCAACAGGCCTCTTCCCACATCAACAATCTGCCTCACCAGGCCAGTGATCCACCTTTCCAGGCGGCCAGTGAGCCACGTCACTGCACCAGTACACACACATTGCGTCATGCTCTTCCTCTATCCCTAAAATTAAAGAATTTACCTTTACATAAGGATATCGTATGTGGGGACGTATCTAAAGTTGTTGACGAGAACATTGATATCATTAATGTGGCTCCAGGGACAGTGGCCCAATTAGTAGCTCGAGAGGCTGATTTGGTAGTGCAATAATGTCTCAGTGCACTCCAAATGGAAGTAAGACTCTCAAAGCGCTTCCCAAAAAGAACTGATGATGATAAAGAAGGCAATATTTCAGAGGCATTCTTGTGATGACCCTCAAGAATTTGAGAAAGTGTGGAGTGTCTGCCACATTGCCATTGAACAGGCCTGTGGCCGTGCACGAAGGGCTCTCCCGAAAAATAGAAGCAAGAGATCATGACATTATGATTATATATGCACTTACATATGCATATATTTAGTATTACTCTTTAGTATTACTCTTTAGTATTTTTTTACTCGCCCATTTTTCTAGGTGTGTTGTGTACATTTAGGTGGTTTGTATGTTATTTGTCAGTTGTCTATGTGTAGCCCTATTGGAATGTAGTGTGTGCAATATGAGTTTTCATATATGATGCACAAGTGTTTCCTATACCTCATACATGTACTAGTCTTGTTGGCCAGACTTTCTATGGGGAAGGAGAGAGTCTGGTAACACTCGCAAATGCTGCACAATTATCAACAATGTGTGTTACCAAATCTCTCCTTCCCCATAGAGAGTTTGACCAGCAAGACTACTCAATAAATACATGTAAATGACTTATCTGCTTGTTAGTGTTGGGTGGACCTAGTGTTCATTTGCGGTTGATATTAAAGGTGTACCAGTTGTATCAATGGTGGTTCTGAAAAGAACCGTTAAAAAGAGTGAGAAAGAGGAGCACTTTTTGGCCACTCAGTAGCAAGTGGGACCACCAGTGGCTTCACTTCTCGTCTGAGGAACTCCTTTAGTTCATGCCACAAATTCTCTATGGGATTTAGATCTGGGGATTCAGCTGGTGTCTTCCACCAGTTTACACTCTTGTCCTCAAAAAATTCAAAAAGGGGTCATTATCCTGCATGAACCTGTGTCCATCAGGAAATACATCATGCAAGAATGGCAGAAGACAACGATCAAGAATATCCACATATACATTAGCATCCATTGTTCCATCAAAAATACACAACCCTGTCCTCCCTCTGACACTAATTCCTCCCCACACATGGACCTTTACAGGATGTTTGGCCCTGTTTAAAAAGAACAAATGTAAATGTCAGGGGAATCAATACCAACTGAGCTTTGCATATACATGTATCAGTGTTTCTATTGGTACATATATACATGTACATGTTGGGGCTTTTGGAATAAGGCCAAGCTGTTTGAGCTCTTTCAGTTCCTAGTTGCGCTTTGTTCCCAGGTGCAGTAATGCTTGTATGGGTTTTGCGGTCAGTTAGCAATGAATACGCTTAAATTATTGCACCATTACTGCACACTGGGAGTACACTGGTCAATTTAGACATGCAGTATGCAACAACTGGATCTATGGCATGCTCATGATTTTCAATGCAATGTTATATACCTGGGCTTGTTCCGTGGAGGTTCATTGCGCTTTCTGCAACAGAAACGTCGGTGACTCTCGAGTTGAACTGACATTTCATCAGTGTATACGACGTCCAAAAATCCTTCTTTCGCCTCGTCATGATACTTCCTCGCCCACTCCAACCGCTTGAGTTTATTAGCATCACGGATCATTTGGCAGTATGCACTACCACGGAATGTCCAACCAAGCGTCTTCCTGCATCGCAAAATAGTCGCGAGCGAGAAATGGTATCCGTTTCGGTTGAGAAGAACTAACAGTTGTGTTGCAGTGGTCTCATCGTCACATCTCATTTGCCCTTCCACTATTTTCTTCACTGCCTCTGTTATTCTCGAAGGTCTACCGCTCCCTGGACGTCTCTCCAACGACATTGTAAGATTGTAGCGGTCAAAGAACTTCTTAATTCCTTGCCGAGTTGCAGCTAATCCCTTGTTGGAGAGCGCCTTCACTACTGCTGCAGGTGACAAACCCATTGAACGGAAAACTAGCGCACGTCGCTTCAAGTACTCTGCGTATGGCATCTCTTTCTCTCGCCTACGTACACGTATATATATCGTGAATTCATTTCATGAACGGAAGACGGAACGGTGAATGGAAGAAACGGAAAACGTAACGGCAAAATGATGAATGGAAAACGAACGAAAGCTAAACGCAAAACGGAAACGGCCAAAAACCGAAAATGGAATAGTGTGTAAAGAGGAACGGTAAACGGCCAAAACAGTGAACGAAAATGGACTAACGGTGAACGCTATTGGTAAGGTTTTTTTGAGGGCTCCTGTAGCTGCTGTATATGTAACCTAACCGTTTAACTGAGAGACCGTGTGTAATCTTCAGTCTATTCCACATGGACCTATAACCAAGCAAGCCACCAGAAGAAGCAGTCAAGAAACAAGATTCTTGTTTTTGGCCCAGTATAGATATATATCTATCTGGATAGCTGCAGAAATGTCTACAATTGGAGATTCACACTGGCTCCTCGTACCAACCCCTAGAGTCTTTCTCATTCTAATCAGATGTCGTTTACTGAAAACAGACAGATTCAGTTCACTAGAGTGGATGCATGCAGTATAGAAACTTGATGATTGTTTACTGAAAGGAGAGTACATAGATTAGGTTGTAGAACTCAACCTGGATATTATAAATAAGTAGTTGTAGAAATGTGTAATGGTGGTGTCTTAATCTGTGCCCTGCTCCTGTGGCGAATGCATGGGTATAGCGCCAACCTAATGAAGACAGCTAGACAGACCGAGGGCACATTAAGTTGGAATGGCAAGGTTTGCTTACGCTCGCTACAATGATTAGTTGTGCATTTACCTGATAATGTCCATGAATTTCACGAAGTAGCTGTTGAATGTCAGCAACCGGAATACCCATTGAGGAATAACTTCATCTCTTGAAAATACAGAGGGATAAAATCCTGGAGAAAGATGACTTTGGATTTGAGACTCCAGATCCATTTTCACTCAAGCAGCAACTAAAGAGTAATTTACGCATGCACACGGATTCACGCTCTTTTTCCGGTACGCTGCTTATCGATTGCTAAATTACAATCGAAAGGTACGTTCAAACCTCTGTAATGGAAATGACATAGCAGGATGCTGTCTCCATCTCTGAATGAGGCCGCAGCATATGTCTGAACATCATGAACATTGGACGTGTTGGGCAGTGCGCATGGATTTTCTGCCATAACTACACATACAAGATGTAAATTGAAAATGGAAATTAGAATGCCGCTCGACACTGCAGTGAGGCACAATGGGCACTCTATATTTTTAGTATTTTAGAAATTGGAATTGGTGGAATGGCACGTATCGAAAATGGCTAGTAAGCAACATACTTTACATTGTCTATCAAATGTCTGATTCTTTAGGTCTAACACCCTCTTAAAGTCTCCATAACTTACAGCATGATCAAGCAAACCAGTACCATGTACATATCCTTCGTCAGCTATCAATGCTGACTAAAGAAAGGCATAGTTGCCATAATATGTTGTAACACGAAAGCCCCAAATATTGCTCACCTTGTGGAATTTGGGCTACCTGATGCATCGTCAAGTGTTGCTTAGTGTCAGATAATGAACCAATATCATTATTTTCATCAATCATATACACAAGGACATACCCATATGCAGATATGACATGAGCTGTCATCATCTCCCTCTTTTCTGCAACGTCAGTTACCCTGCGTTGCTTGCTTGAAGAGTGAAAGAAATCCAAAATGGCGGTGGCTGAACGCTCGGACATTGTGGTCCACTTCGAATTCGCGCGCGTGTACCGCGTTAGATGATTGACCTCTGCCCTTGCACGTTAATTAGAAGAACTACTGTCGAAGCGCTGTTCCGGAGCGAAGTGAGCTTGAGAATGCCACGAAACAGATACTTAAGTTACTGTATAATATTACTGGAGGCCAGAGGGGGGTGCTTCAGCACCCAGAGCCCCCCCCCTGGATCCGCCCCTGGTGTTACAGGTACATATTATACAGATGACTACCTGCATTTGAAATGAGTAGGTTGCAGAACAGCTCTAGCACATGATCGCCTATTGTGCCCTGCCTACTGTTTTGCAGAATTGTACACGCTTCTCTCTACCATAACCAATGTCAAAGTGCGATCCCACTTTTCCCGAATTCTCTCATGGTCATGATGATTGGAAGGACGTTGGAAGTGTTGTGTGGTTAGATTATTAAGTTTCTCTAACCCCTGCTGAGTAACATCACCATGTATTAGTTGTTGCATGGGCCCAAGTGCCATACAGGATATGCTGGCACAATTATGATGTGCAGCCCGAGGGATTACATCATAACTGTGCCAACATATCCTGTGTGAGCACAAGGGTGCATGAACAACTAATTTGCTGCCATTTCTATGGTTTCCCACTCCCTTACTATCCTCATGTAATTAGTGATGTAATAAGTGTGCTACACATACGTTGGCACACTGTAGCCTTTGATCTGTTACTCTACTAGGCAACAAGTAATGCTATAAACTCTGGAACATGTATTTCAAATGCGTGCATATATGGTGTAATATATAGATGGCTTCCACCCAACCCTTTGCTTGTGAGGCAAATTCTGTTGCATCTGCAACATACAACTCTTTGATCAACTTGAGAAGAAATTCTTCCATAGCTCTTGCAGCTCTTCCTTCACTTCCAATGATGGAAATAATGCTGGAATGTTTATGTCATGGAAGAGGTGAACCTTTGCAGGGCCTGTTAAGTTATCCTCGTCAACATACCACTGGAAGTGAATTTTGCATGACCCATTCAGAAAGGCTTCATACCTCTTGATGTATCCATTGCTTGAATCAATTCCATCCAAAATTCTCAGGTCTCAAATTACACAAAAATAGATGAAATGAATCAATCACAACACATTGCATTGGGAAGATGGGTTCTTGGTAGCAGTTGTACCGATGTTTGCTTGACTTTCCAAGTGTTGATTTTTCTTAATTTCACCAACTGTCTGGGCCCCCTTATCAACATCAGTGATTAACCAGGACATGGTCATATCACAACGTTGCCTTTTGGGGCATTTGCACCAAATACATGCATACTCAGATGTAGCAAATTCTAGGCAACATACCATTGCCAAAAATTTCCAGTCCCCAACCAGAAAATATTGAATAGTATATGTAATGCAGAATTTCAAGTCCTTTTGCTTAATTACATATATCGTTGGAACAGACTACCATAAATTTCATGATTACCTAAAGTGGAACGGGAACGCTGACATTCTCCTAGAATCGTGAAAGCAATGTTTAACACCTGTTAACCTTTGTGCAGTCTGTGTGCCATCTCCAGTGAACTTAACTCTAAAGGTGGTGGGCACTGGCTTATATTCAACTTTCTTATCAACTCCATGAAACATATTGATAAACACTCCCTCAGGCTTTGTTGAGCACCAACAATCCCATGTGGACTTGGACGAACAGGATATATTTTATTTAACTCGCCTGCTAGCCTCTTTACTTGGCTGGAGGGCGGAAGATCACAAACCATACTTAGTTCCTGTTTGATATTGAACATTTGTCTTTGATAAGTACAGCTTTGTGTACTTTGGCATTCTCTTGTAAGGGAACAGGCTAGGCAGAAAGCTTACCGCTACACATATCCAAAATTTCTACACTCCCTGTATCAATATTCTTAAATTCCATGGAACGTGGCTTCACCCTTCATTAACAAAAGCTTAGTAACACTGCTCACTAATGTTTTCCTCTTGTTGTGCTGTTGTTGTCTACTGCCACAGCAAGAATTTTCTGACCTACCAGATTTTATTCGAGAAATTTGTTTGTTGTGTTACGAAGGGCTATAACTTCAACTTCAATCTTTTCCTCTAGTCACTTCCTCTTGCAATTGCTTCTCTAAAGCTTGTTTTCATTTCAGCACTTGCTGATTCACCTCAACTCAACTAATTTCGAAATTCCATAGTGATTCACTACCTTCCTCCCACTTTAACAATTGTTGTTTGCGCTTAGTACCACTAAGCCTCGAAAACAGTTGACCCATGCGCCATAACTTTTGAAAGTTGCTTGAATGCTTTCAGTTATACTGAGAGGAATGCTGTAATGTATAGCAATCACACGTTGGTACCTTAGCTGCGTGGGAGTGAAGTCACCACTTACATCTTGGTCACCTGATAGATCATGTTGAGGTACTCCTGGCGTGATATTCTCCATAAATGTAACTGCAATGATCAACAATATAATCCAGACTGAGTGCAGAGCAGCAAGGCGGAATGATTTTGGGTAATAATAAACATACTTGTTGATAGCATACACTGTAAATTTGTGTAGGTAAATTTAACACATGGAAAATGTTAGATTTGCACACCACATGAAAATATCTGTGTCAATTTAATATAACATCCTTTTTATGTGCTACACATACCCACAAAAACAACGTGCATTTAAAAATGAGTGTGCAGTGAATGATCAGCAAAGTGTGTTACATAGAATGAAAATGTGTATAGGTGTGGTATTTTCATGCTGATCATTATTGTGCAATTTTAACACAAAATGTTTTGTGGAATGTTGTTTTAATAGAGGACATTAAAGTGTGTGAATCTCTGTAAAGAAAATGTGTGTCAAATTGGTCTACTTCAAAATGACACATTAAAATGGACAGCATGTATATTGTCACCAACTCACAAAGTGTGTTGTTTAAACATACAATGAAAACACACATAAGTGTGCTGTTTTCATGCTGTGCACACAACACCACTTCAAGAGGTGTGTTAATATTTTCAGGAATGTTGGATTAAGTAAGCATGCAACAAAAGCAAGAAAAAGTGTGTCAAATTGGTTTGCTTCAAAATAACACATTAGCCTGTGTTTTCAAAAAGTGTGTTGTTTAAACAAAATGTGTGTAAGTGTGCATTTTTCATGCTGATCTTCATTGTGCAATTTTAACACCAATGTTTTGTCAGAGGACGTGTGAATCTCTGTAAAGAAAATGTGTATCAAATTAGTCCACTTCAAAATGGCATATATTCAACAGGAATGTTGGATTAACACAGTTAACACAGCCCTAGCCATAGCCCTACGTAGGGAAGTGACAATAGCCGCTGATCCATCCATCCGGGCCGCAAGCAAGCGATCCATCTGGGTGCGCACTTGTATTCGTAATCCCAATACCCGGTTATATGAAGAAAGAATCCAAATTGGTCTGCTTCAAAATAACACATTAGCATGTGTTTCAAATGATCCTGAAAACGTGTGTAAGTGCATTTATCATGCTGATCTTCATTGTGTAATTTTAACATGAATGTTGTTTTAACACAGTTATCAGAGGATGTTAAAGTATGTGAATCTCTGTTAAGGAAATGTTAGTTACTTCAAAATGACACATTAAAATGGACAGCATGTATATTGTCACAAAGTGTGTTGTTTAAACGTACAGTGAAAACATACCTTAGTGTGCTACACTACCAGGTGTGTTAATATTTTCAGGAATGTTGGATTAACACAATTTTGAGGGTGTGTTATAAGTATGCAACAAAGCAAGAAAGTGTGTCAAATTGGTTGCTCAAAATAAAACATTAGAAGTGCTTGTCATTCTCGTGCGGGAGGGATCCTATGACGATTCTGTTGGCCTAGGATCATGCACCAGAGAGAGAGGAATCGTTTTATGCTAAAGTAAAGGTGAGTGCATTTGTCAATTTTGAGGTAGACTGTTTGAAGATGATAAACAATATTGAAAAAGAGGTGTGGCAGTTTCTGTATGTTATTGTATCCGTGTATACATACTTTGAGGATCTTATATGATAAACACTCATAGAGCCTTGTTATATGTAAAAACTGTACTGTTGGTGAGTTATGAGTCATTTCATCTGGTAAATGGGCGTGTCCGTGTCGGCGCCATCCCTACATAGAGTCTACCGACTCTCTGATAAAAGGTGTTCACAATCTAGGAAAATGCTCACAATCTCGGATGCTAGAAAAATGCTCACAATCTTGGAAAATACTCACATCTCTAAGAATGCTCACAATCTAGTAAAGTGTGGGAATATAATTCTAGGAAAATGCTGTCATATCCATAGACATTCTAGACAAATGCTCACGATCTCGGAAAATGCTCACATATCCATAAGAATGCTCATGATCTTGGAAAATGCTCACAATGGATATAAATCCGTATATAATGCTCACAATCTAGTCATATCCATATATAGGAATGTTCACATTCTAGAAAAATGTTCACATATCCATAAGAATGTTCAGAATCTAGGAAAATGCTCACATATCTGTATATAATTCCCGGAAAATGCTCACAATCTAGTCATATCCATAAGAATGCTCACATTCTAGAAAAATGCTCACAATCTTGGAAAATGATCACGTCCATAAGAATGCTCACATTTTAGCTTACAATCTAGGAAAATGCTCACATATCTGTATGAATGCTCACATTCTAGAAAAATGCTCACAATCTAGGAAAATGCGTATACTATGCTCATAAATTCCCTAAATTAAATCTGCTCACAATATAGGAAAATGCTCAGTCCATAAGGATGCAGGATAATGCTCACAAATCCAACCATCTAGGCTCACAAGCTACATTGACAAATGCATGCACATAAGTATCTCTAACAAATGCATGCATATTTTTAACACAACATCATAAAGAATTATACCAGCGAATGTTAACACGAACAAAATATGCTGCTACTGCATGCATTTGAGGTCATCAAGAGTAGCATCTTTTAGCAGCTGAAGACAGTGAATGTGCCACAACCTCCAACAGTAGTTACTTCCAATAATGATTGGTACCACCTTCCACAACCTTGACAAATATTTTTTGGTTTTGTAATACTTTTACCTGCGAAAGAACAATTTTGAATGACACATAAGTCATGACTCAAAATATTCACCTCTCACTCTTTTTGAACTTCGCTGTCTCAGCCTCTGCTTCCATTCCTGCACCTTTTCCACCAGTTCATTACAACACGGTGAGTTATTGAGATACTTTACTTTGAGGGTGGAGCTCCCTTGCTAGGTGAAGGCCTCTTGACTAGAGATTGTTGTCTTGTAGTGAAAGTCAGCCTTTTGTATGTTAGTTCCTTAGCTGGTGAAAATTGCTAACTTGGCCTCAAAGGTGAGACTGGTGACAGTTGCTTTGGAGTAGAAGTCAGCTTTGACCTCTTGACTGGCAGCAGTTGCTTTAGAGAATCAACTTTGGTGGTGCCTCCTTCTCAGTTGAACATGCTTTGTCATGTGCCAAAGGCGGTTTTCCAGAAATCCGGCATAATGAAATACGAGACTTGATAGCAGAAGTGTGCAATGACGTGTGCATTGAGCCGGAGCTCCAGCCTGTGACCAATGAGGAATTGACAGGTTCCACTGCCAACTCACAAACAGGAGCTCGACTTGATATTGCTGCAAATGGTGTCTGGGGTGGTACCTTTGAGAGAACACATTTCGATGTTAGGGTATTTAATCCACCCGCTCCATCAAACAGGCATACCAAAATACAATCCGTCTACAGAAAGCATGAACAAATCAAGAAGCATGCATACGAGCAACGGATAAGAGAGGTTGAGCATGCCTTTTGTCTCGCCACTAGTGCTTTCTGCCACAGGTGGTCTGGCCGGGGAGGCCAATACTTTCTATAAGCAACTTGCCTCCATGCTAGCCACCAAGTGGGACCACACCTACAGCACCACCCTATGCTGGCTCCGTTGCCGCTTAGTCATTTCTCTTCTGCGTTCTTCCATCCAGGCCATCAGGGGAGCAAGATCATCGTGTGGTCATGCCATCAAAATGCCCACAGCGGTCAACCTAATTAACTCTGAATCTCATCTCTCTGCCGTTTAATTTATTTTTTCTCTTGGTATATTTTGTACATATATACTTTTATTTTTTCAAAAAAAAAAAACAGCTGGCTGTGTAGATACACACGTATAAATTGGAACGGCATAGGCCTAGATACAGCATATATAGAACAGTACCGTAGTAGCTTTTAGGAGTCCGATAGAGTCTTGAAGTATTGTACATGTAGCTGGAGGGATGTCAGCGTAGTGCAAGGATGCGCTTGCACCGGTTGCGCAGCTCATGCTACTTCCGGTCCGTCTATTTATGGTGATCCCCCTCCTCTTTCAGAGATCGCTAGCTCCTAAATGAAGAGTGGTGCATCCAGACTATTTACCGCGCCTTGTGCTATTCTACACTTTCCTGACCACAAACTGCCCGTAATTTTGCCAAAGGCAGCCCTGCAACTGCTTCAATGGAAAAATACATGGGAATGATTGACTGAGTCAGCAAAAATGCCGGTCGCGTGATCTTGTCCGACCCCCCCTGACATGAGCCAAGGGACAGGAATATTCATATAGCACGGTGACGTAATAGCGTAAATACTCATTCCAGTTCGAACACGCATTTACACTGGAATGCGTGCGTCCGTTCCAATCCGCAAAAATTGAAATTTGTCTGACTCATGATGGCTGCGACTTCAGCAGAACCTGGCCGTACAACTGCCTACTCTCCAGACATAGGCTGGCGAATTGTTTGGCAACGTGTAGGAATGGGACTTACCTTTCGTGAAATTGCAGCACGCCTACCAGATTAGTCTAGGGACTGCTCACAGACTCTACACGAGATTTGCAGAAAGGGGTGAAGTTACTCCAATCAGACCAGAAATACAACCTGGTATGCCTAAACTGGATAATCTCCACGAGTTGTATATTATATGTGTACTAGCTGAAAATCCCAGTCTCTACTTGAAAGAAGTATGTCAGAAAATTCATGCAACTACAGGAATAACTGTATCAGGATCCACTGTTTCCAGAGTGCTTAGGAGAAATGGAAAATGATTGTGCAAATTGCAAGAAAAAGATGCATGGAATACAGATGTGCATTTATGGCAGACGTACTTCAATATCCTACTGATTGCCTTGTATTCCTTGATGAGACTGGTTGTGATAATAACCAAATACGTAAACATGGATACTCAACACCAGTTTACTGCCTGTTCCTGAACCGAGGCACCAGAATTTCCACAATATGTGCTATTTCACAAGAAGGCTTACTTTGCTAAGAGTGTATAACTGGGACAAATAATGGTGATAAATTTTATGATTTCATTAGAAGAAGTTTAATTCCAGAGATGCAACCATTCCCAGGGCAAAAGTCTGTTAATTATGGATAACTCTAGTATTCATCATGTCCAGGAAGTGAAAGATATATTTGAAGCCACTGGTATTCTTTTTTTATACCTCCCACCCTATAGTCCAGACTATAATCCAGTTGAGGCAGTTACATAAAATACTATCTTAAAAATCATGATGAAATCATTCAAGCAACAGGTCAATTGTTAGATTTTATTAATGCTGCATTTTTGAGTGTAACAGCTTCTGCCTGTACGGCGTGGATAAAAGATAGTGGTTATGGGCAAGTAAATAAAACTTTAGGAAATTTGAAGTGTAATATAGTGGATTGCATAAAATGAACAGAGACAAGATTGGGACTGCTATGTACATCAACATACCTTTGTGGGTACATTGATGTATATAGCATGTCTGTGTCCCAATCTTGTCTCTGTTCATTTTTCTACTTCAAATTTCCTAAATTGTTTTTATTTACTTGTCTCTTATCATTTTTTTACTTCTCACTACCACATGCTCACCATATCCATAAAACATCTGGCCCATATATAGGCCCTAATAATCACACCCTGAGATGTACGATTAGTAGGGTGTGGCTACAAGCAGCTGTGTACACGAACTATGAGCAAACCTGCTAGCAATGTACTGTCGGCTAAGCGAACCTGCTAGCTGCTAGCAACGTACTATTGGCTGAGCACACATGCTAGCAACATACTGTGGGTCACCAGTGTTTTGGCTTGGTAGCATGCCAACTACTCCACGGTACATACGTAAAGTAGTGCCTGGCAGAGAGCAACACACGCGCGTATGCAGTATTCTGACAGTGGAAGTAGCACAAGAATCGTCAACACATGTCTTTTACTAAATGCTAGTTGCTAAACGAATGGTCAACACATTTCTCTATATCAACCAGTTCACTGCACCTAGTTGCTATGTGTTAGTTGCTAAGTGTTTGCGCATGCACGGCAGACGTAATGACGTCATCAACGTCATTACGCAATTGGTGTATCTACTCTGCACGTACATTCAAAGTGATATTATGTAATCGCTGTAGGGTAATTCCAGGTCAAATATACCACAAAAATCCCGACCCCCCTCAGAATTCGTTCAAACTTGGTATATAAGTAGTACACCATACGTGGTTGAACCACACAACATTTCAACGCTGGCAGTTGTATGGCTTTTTGGTTATGGTTAGTGTAAACTGGGATTTTTTCCAACTTTTTGTCCTACCTATTGATACCAAGAGTGCCATAACTTGTGAATGGATAGAGTTGGTGAAATAAAAATGCATAGCCTTGATGTATATTCAATAGGCTTTCATATGATATATCCGAGAGCCTAATTCAATTAAGTAAAGGTCATAGGTCACCCATAATTAAATTAAAAGACGGATTTTTAATAGAAGGGATATTTTGATTTCAAAATTATTTTGTGTACATATAGGTTAGGTATTGATGTTGAAATGCTATTAGTTTGGTTTTGGGACGGCCATGGGATTATGAGGTACAGAAGCAATCTTATGGCAATCAGCACGCATATAGAAGAAAAGTATTGGTTGAACAAAAATCACTATATAGCCTTCTGAAACTTGTCAACAGTCCTTTTTTGTCATTTGGGCTGATTGTATAGGTCCTTCCAGTAATGGTATGGGCATCAACCTTGACCAGCAGTGAACTCAAAGGTAGTAATCGAGTATTGGGCTTAGATGGATACTTGTATGAGTGAGATGGTCCACAAGGATGCATTAGAGTGACCCTTACTTCAGCATTCTCCTTGTCCACCTCTAAAACATGAGCTAGCCACCATTTTGCACTATGTACACATGTGACATACCCAGAGATATCATCTATTTCCAGGTCATCATCCACTTGAGTAACTCTTTGCTCTCTAAACTCCTCTGATTCCGAGTATCTTCTAGTTTTTAGTGTGTTAGTAGATATAGGAATGAAGGAATGAAGTAAGCGTGTCACAGGAATTGTGTGCGACTTTTCAAACCGTTTTTCCAAGAATAATTTCTCTATGTCATACTCCGTAGTGGTGCAGTAGTTGAAAGTCATAGCTGGAATATTTTCAGAAGTGCACTTGTACAGCTGGAATGGAGTTATAATCTGGTCATCAGTGGGTCATTGTAAGCTTGCCCTTGCAGCGAGCCATTTTACCGTTCCACCTAGACCGTCGCAGGCACCCTTCCCATGTGATGTAGCTGAGAAGTGCCACTGTGCAGGAATTCCAAAATCAATCTCATAATGACAAAGATTTATGAAGTTCTTGCGATTCTTGTATTGAGCAGCAGCCCCATCAGAAAAGTAAACACTTGCTTTGGAGAAAACGTCAATGTTTCTCGTAGATGGACAATTAGATGCTTCTGGTAAAGGTATACAGCCACTGTGTCATGGATTAAACGATCTGAAATTACCACAAAGCTCTGATGGTGCTCTTCTCCTGATTCCTTGTAATATACAACAATAGGGTGAATGGTCGCTTGGGCATTGTTCCAGTGAAACCCCTGAGCAGCGTCTTGAAGTACAAATGCGTAATTCTCAGAAAAATCTGCTGAAACAACTATCTCCCCAGGTTTCAAGGATGATTTGCACTCACTGAAGAACCTACTCTGCTGGGTAGCAATGAAAGAATGGGGACACAATGCTTCCAGTTTTTCACTAAACAGCTCAGTGAACTCATCTGCCGACATAGTGATTGTCTCTAGGGAAGATCGATCAACACTTGTCCACTGCTTGAACGTAATGTTCTCGATCATGTTGTGGTCAAATAATGTGATTAAATACTCCTTGATTTCTTCAACACCTGGACAGCTATCACATTCTCTGAGATGGCATTGAGGCAAGGGAGGATTGCAGATTATTCTAGCCAGAAAGTGATGATAAGTTTTGAATTCAGATGAAGAAAGCTCAGGTAGTTTTGCACCAAGGATCATCAGTTTAACATTTTGGTGTATGGTGCAAACACACACTGAATGAGTGCCACTTGCCCCTGCCAGTACACAGTAACGTGGTCTCAGCCCAGCAAACTTAGAAAAACCTATCTTCACTGATGGATGTTTGTCCTTAAAGTGCTGATAGAGCTTTAGGTTGCATAAAACTAGTCGTTTCTGGATCTGCCTCCTTCCTCCAGCATCTTTTATTGACATATAGTCCTTTTTTCCAGGCATTATCCTACTGGACTCATCACTTTCATAAAAGGCAACAACCAGGTCGGCAGTTTCTTGTGGGAGTGTGTGCCCAGGCTTTGGATCAGGTAGTGAAAGGATTCCCTTTTCTTTTACAAGTGACTTCACTTTCCGACTGATATGATGAGATACACCAAACTCCCTCTCAATCCTTCTTGTACTCCAGCTCTTGGGTAATACAGTTAGTATTTGAATTTTCATCCTTTGTTTCATGAAATCTTTCTTTCAACTGTTCTAGCATTTCACTCTCATCGGTAGTTTTGACTGAATCAGTGTCTCTTATCGTCACTTTTTTCACCATTTCCGTCACCTCGTCCAATTTTTTATCAACATACTTCTTGCTTCGTAGCTTCTTTCTTGTAACTGGTGTTTTCCCGACATCTTCTAGACACTGATTCATTTGCTTCAGAGACTTGGATGATTCAAACTGAAGTTCTTCAGAGCATGGTGGGGATTGCCTTCTTGGGCTACCAGACTGCAATGAACTTTCTGGTTCAGGTAAGACTGATGGTTGGGATTCCACCTCAGGCAAACAAGGTGGAGTTCTAGTGAGAGCTTTCCTACAGGAATCGCAAATTCTCATACCCACTGATATGTTAGCAGCCTGCTCACACATCCATCTCGTCACTGGCCTCAGGTTCTTTCGCTTGGCGTTATGGTTGCTCTTATTGAATGGGTTGCAGCAGGTACTTCTCCACCGAGACTGGGCCATTACAGTTGTTTACGTAGCTTGTATGTAGTCAAAAATGATGTGTCTAGAATCACAGATGTAAGCTTTACGTAGGCTAAACTTGAACTACTAAGACTATAGAGTGTGACAGTAAATTATTCCTCAATCTGAGAAACTGAACCATCAAATCTCTTAATAGCAAATGAGGCCATGAGAGGAAGACAGGATGTGAGATCAGGTACACTAATTATGTGATGCAAGGGGTATCCCATGATATGGGTCTGATAAGAACTGTAAGGGTACAAAGCTGAGGAAGGAAGGTTAGCCATTGTGGCATCACAATGGCTAACCTTCCTTCCTCAGCTTTGTACTGGCATCACAATGGCTAACCTTCCTTCCTCAGCTTTGTACTGTTACAGACCCATATCATGCAATACACCTTGCATCACATAATTAGTGTACCTGCTCTGCTATGTTGTTGTATTCATGATTTCATGTACTATAGGTGTAAAGTCAATAGGTTCCACACATTAGCTCAGTCACTATCTCTAGAACATATGTACTAGAATATTTATCATTTGCTGATGCTATTTAAGTGAGCCTGATTTTCTTGTTGTGTTTGCTACAATCTTGAAATGTTGTGTAGTTCAACCACGTATGGTGTACTACTTATATACCAAGTTTGAACGTATTCTGAAGGGGGTTGGGATTTTTTTGGTATATTTGACCTGGAATTACCCACTACACATTTACATGTATTGCATTGAGAGGGTGTTAACGTCAGTATTACAAGAATCGCAGGGGTTAACAACATATGCTTTTGTTATGTTGATATCTCTACATATGCTGACTTTCAGGTTGATGGTTGCTGAGTTTTGCGTGCGATTGAAACTCAAGGTTGGCTCTGTACACCAGGCTGTACACTGCTGGAAGCGCTATAGGTTTGACCGGAGCAGTGCGCACGTTTGTACTCCCTCATGCAGTAACTGCTGGTGCTTCACTGTACTTCAAACAGGAATACCTGATCGCGGGTAAGCCAGAGTAGGCTAGATCTAATTAGCAATTGGCTCTTTAGCTAGCGTTTCACGCCATAACTGAACAGAGCGGTTTCAAAGAAACCCCACAAAATTTGGACCTCCGTTGTCCGCTGAGTACGTGACAGTATTTTTAGGACGAACAGACACTCCAGAGGTGAGATGTGACTTAACAGACAGACACACACACACACACAGACCCAACTACTGTAACCCTCCTGCGCATGCGCGCAGATTGTTAATAATAATAAGATGGAAAACATGAACAAAATTCATTTTTTCTTATATTATACACATCTTACTTCACAACACAACCAATTTTTGTACACTGGTTATTTTTAACACATTCTTTACCTTGATATAAATATTGAAAGCGAAAATGAAAATCCTTACAAGTAAATAAAACATTTAGGAAATTTGAAGTGGAATTGCATAAAAATGAACAGAAACAAGATTGGGACACAGACATGCTATGTACATCAACATACCTTTTAGTACATTGATGTATATAGCATGTCTGTGTCCCAATCTTGTCTGTGTCTCAATCTTGTCTCTGTTCATTTCACTTCAAATTTCTTATTTACTTGTCTCTTGTAAGCAGTAATTCTCCCTAGCATGTGCTCTCCATATCCATAAACATCTGACCAAGTATTGAGCTACTGTATAAATGTGTGGATTAGTACTGAGGGCGTGGTTTGGTTGCAAGCAGCAGCTGAGTACACTTTGGTCTATAAGCAAACCTGCTAGCGACGTATTATCAGTCACCAGTGCTTTGGCTTAGTGGTATATAGTATCGTGGTAGAATAGCGTGCCATTTCTCCAGCAGACGGTATATAAGCATAGATACTATATGGTATCTATAAAGCTTACCGAGGTACATACGTAGAGGCAGAGCCAACACACTGTATGCATGTGCAGTGTTCTGACGGTGAGAGTAGCACAAGAATCGTCAACACATCTCTGGTTTGCTTATGTAGTACTAAGTGCTAGTTGCTTTACAAATTGTCAACACGTTTTCCAGCCAGTTCACTCCGTGCCTAGTTGTTACGCGCTAGTTGCATGAACTGAACTGAACGTATTCACAGCCCTGCGTGGGGCACAAGTACAAGACAATAACAAACAAGACAATAATGAGCCTAAGAAATCTAAAACGTTTCCAAAATTTATACACAAACTGCATGTTCTCCTCAACCGAGTGTGTCAGCATCTGCTCAGTAGAGCTGAAGTTGAGTCCAAGTTCTTGATGGTGTGCACACATGATGTTGTCAATAACTGAGATTCCGAGGTTCTGCTCACTGCAAAGGGGGCATGGTTGCTGCCCATGACCATGGTGTGCCATCAGTCGAGACAAATTACGTAGACCGGTGATGTGTCTAGATCCGAGGTGGAGAGCGATATCCCAGAGCTTGGGCCAGCATCCACCCCTGTTTATGATGTTAGCAATGGCTTGGGATTTCTTGTGGCACTTTTCAACGGGCTTTTCCTTGTCAATACCCCGGATAGTCTTCTTGATAACATGCTCACTAACAGCATCAGCATCCGCTAGTACAGAGTTGGTAAGGCTTGTCTCATACTCAGTTTCCAGTTCACGACACTCTTTCACAAGACAAACAGAATCAATATCATCAACTAGAGAACTCATGGCTACTGCTCCAACACCTTTTGCATTCACTCCTAGCAACCGCTTAGTTTTCTGCAGATGAGTTAAGATCTGATAGTTTCCATCTCCAATGCTAGAATTGCAGAGGTATTGGTGTGGCCACTTCAAGGCTCTCTTGGCAAGCTCCCCAAGGAATGCCTCCAGTGTGTGCAGGTATGTTTCAGACAGAATCCAGTTCTCACAACCTAACAGGATAATATTTAGTCTTCCAGCGTGGGGTGAATGTGGGGTTATGAATGTTGTGTTGCATTTGCATATAACACATAGCAGATACACACAGTTTTGGGCACTACGCATGACTCAATGATAGATTTGGATGACAGGGGGTTCAAGTCACCTTGAAAGGCTCCCATACTCCCATAGCTGAAGGAAGCCCGTCGAGCTTTCTTAACATTTTCTTCAATTGACGTTGTTGCAAATAGGTCCCTACCCCACCAATAACCTAAGCACTTAGCAGTAGCTACTACAGGCAGAGTTGTGTTTTCCATTTTACAGGTAGGTATAGGCGTCACAACTGAAGGGAATGATCTCACACTTCTGAAAATTGAGCTTGAGGAAATTATTCCTTGCAAAGTCATGAACTGCTGACAACCTGCACTTCCTGTGAGTCAATGCTAGTAGATAGTGTCCGGATGTCATCTGCATGCAGAAAGCCGCCGGCATAGTAGTCATTCACGGATAGACCAACACCTGATTTCTGGAGACTGATAAGAAGGGGGTCCATAATAAGTAGGAAAAGAGTAGGAGAAAGAACAGACCCCTGCTTTACACCTCTCCCCACTGCAAATGGCTCTGAAAGAATCCCCTCCTTAATTTTCACCCTACAGAGGGCTTCATCATACAAATTCCTAATCAGTTGCCAGCACCTTCCATTTACGCCTATGGCATAAAGACGATTCAGTAGGACAGGATACTCAATTGAGTCAAATCCCTCATAGAGACACATGAAGACACGACTTCCACTTCCCATGTATCGTGCAATTGTTTCCTGCGTAGCAAAGATAGCATCTGCACAAGACACCTTTTTGCAATATGCTGATGGATTTGAATGAGGGATGTTAGCCTCTTCCAAGATTGTCTCCAATCTATTCAACAGAAGTGTTTCCAAAACTTTGGCGATAACGGAGGACAGAGTTATGCCTCTGTAACTGTCAGGTTGCAGTGGATCTTTCCCACCTCCTTTGTATACAGGAACAATTATGCCACATTTCAATGAGTCAGGAAGGGCCTCAAGGCTGACTATTGCATTGAAGATGCGTGTTAGCCATTTAATCACAGCCACACCACCTTCTAACAGATGCTCACTCATTAAATTGTCAGGACCAGGAGCCTTCCCTCTCTTTAGCTTCTTCATACCAGCACTGACTTCATCTGTAGTGAAAGGGATGTCCAGGAGAGAATCCTTATTCCCCAGAGATAGAGTAGCGAAATGTTTCACATGAGCTTCTAAACTTTCCAACTGGGGGAACTCATTCTTCTTAGGTCTTGTTAGACTCTCAAAGTGCTGGGACCTGGCTTCCAACAATGACTGTGGGCCCTCAACGATCTCACCATCAATAAGGAGCTTTGTGGGAGCCTTTTTCCTTCGTGAGAGCCGAAAACGATTATTATCATTAAAAGCAAACATTCGGTCTCCTCTCTGGATCCTCCGATTTTCGTCTTGAGCAGCACAGAATCTGACTCCCTTCCTGACAGCTCTGCGCAGTTGGCATTTTTCATTGTAAAGGGGGCCATCAGCAGGACTGCCAGCCTCCCTCCATGCCTGACGTGCAAGTCTACTCTTAGCGCAGAGAGAGGTAAGGGTCATATCCTTCCACCGTGGCTTCTTCTTGTGTTGTAACAGGGGGAGAGAGCGCATGGCAGTGTCACATAGAAGTTTTCCTACATAAATCAATTCCCTCTCTACCTCCTCCACACAATCATATGTTATTTGCCAGAGAATTGATGGATTTTGAGACAGCTAGTTGATAGTTAGCAATATCACCAGACGAGACAGCTACCTTCCAGTCAATCCGTGGTGGTGCTGCACAATGACTATCCCCTTTATGGACAGGGACATACATCATTTCAGCAATGAGTGGGAGATGATCAGATATATTCAAGTCTTCAAAGGGCAGAGTACAACATTGGTGAAGCATATTGGTGGCCTCTTCATCAGCAAGTATGTAATCAACTATAGATCGTGTATCACCACTAGCATAGGTGTAGCATGAACCAACGGCAGCACTGCCAAGAGAGATGGCATTCAGGTTACATCTACCAATCATGTCGTTTACTATCACTCCTTGAATATTTGTATCCCCACCTCCCCTACACCCACCCAAACACCCCAAATGAGCATTAAAGAAATCCAAGAGTAATAACTGCGCCAACCAAGGATGATTCACTGATCACTGTCACCAGTTCCAACATGTGTTGTCGGTAGCACTCAATGCCCTTATCACTACATGGCATGTACACCCCAATGATGGTAAGCATGGGTCCATCAATATCAACTTTGAGACGAATAGCACATATGCGATCGGAGGAGATTCCGATAATCGGCATAGCCCCAAAGGATTTGTGCCACAGAATTGCAAGCTTTTGCACATGCGCGGCTGGTGTAAATGACGGAGTCTTGTCTCATTACGTAATCGTTTTATTGTATGACGCAAGCTAACTATATACGTAAAACGTATGTACTATGCACGTGCATTCAAAATGAAATTACGTAATCGCTATATACATGTACATGTATTGGATTATGAGGAGTGTTAACATCATTAACCCTCGGCGCGCATGCGCAGCGAGGGTTATGGTAGTTGGGTCTGTGTGTCTGTGTGTCTGTGTCTGTCTGTTAAGTCACATCTCACCTCTGGAGCGTCCGTTCGTCCTGAAAATAGTGTCACGTACTCAGGCAACGGAGGTCGAAAAGTTTGTGGGGATTTCTCTGAAACCACTGCGTTGCAGAGATACACTGCTTCCTGCATTGTAGGGTACTGCAGCGACATTCCGCACACTTTTTCGACGACAGAGCCTTCCAAATGTTCGAAAAAGGCTAAACTCTACCTGGAATATGACGATGTAAGGTAGCAAACTTCTTTCTGTTTAGTCTAGTCTTCCGTATACTCCCGTTAACATTGTAATAAATCTAGCGTGTGCACTTTCTAGGATTCACGCACACGGGTACGCCAAGGGTTCTGCACTTCAGTGCATTCATTATTACAAGAATCACAAGGGTTAATAACATATGCTTTTGTCATGTTGCTATTAGCGATGATATCTCTACACATGCTAACTTTCAGGTTGATGGTTACCATGGTTGCTTTGTTTTGCTCATTAGTTATCCTCATTCATAATACATTGCTAAGAGAGAGTAGTACATGAACTACAAGGGTTAACGAAAAAATTATACCTCTATTCCCCAGTACGTATTTCCACATGCAAAGATTCAATTTCATTGATTTCATGGTTGAGTTACGCTTGCTTCTTCATTACATACAAAGTAGTAAAAATAACACTTTTCGCATACAGCCTCCACGGGCAGTTCTTGGCAAATGTGAAGGCAGAGATCGATGTGTATGCGCATCTTATCACCTCGCATGGGCCAAATCTGTGGTGACACTGCGTTTCTGGTAGTTGAGAGCCTTTTTTGTTTGGCTAAGAGTCGCCGTATTGTCCACATTCTTCCGGATTCTCCACCTTTCTCCTGTTTACGCCGCTCCCCTCCGTAAAATTGGTTTGTTTTTTAGAGACATAAAACGGCTCATTTCTCCGGCCCTCAATACGCTAGAAATACAAGGATAGCTAATTTTTTGGTGCACCGTCGTATCAAGAAAAGAAGCAGCAAAATCTCTTACTCCATTTCTAGTGATTTTTTATTCCTCATCATTTTCCCCATTTATTAAAATGAATTATTAAGGTGTACGTCATCTGCGGTGACATTACGCATTCTAGCTATAAAGGAGGTGCTTCCCCAGGCACCTTCATCAGATTTTCAGGGTCGGTGAGTTCGGTGCGTTCTTTCTTGTCCTTTCATGTTCTCTTCCACCAGCCATCTAACGGCGCTAGCCGCTTCTTCTTGTCGTCGTCATCTTGTTGACAGTAAGTAGTATGGAACAGCTAGTGTTTGGTGTTTTCATTTTTTTGTCCATCGGCAGGTTCTCGGCTCGACCTGCGATGCAGTCAACCGGATTCTTTTGACATCGTTCGCCGCTGTTAGAGTATCTTCCATCGTCGCCTTACAGTAAGTGGCGTGGAACAGCTAATGTTTGGTGTTTCATTTCTTTTTCCGTCACCAGGTTCCCGGCTCAGGCCGCAAAATCGTCAAACGGCTTCTTTTGACGGCTGCTTGGGTTGCTCCTGTCGTCATCTTATTTTTAACAGTAAGTGGCATGGAACAGCTGGAGTTTTTTTTCTTCAGCAGGTTTTCGGCTTGGCCCGCTAATTAAAATTGTCATCTACACGGACTCACAACGACGGGCCTTTCTGTCACGTTCCTCTGCTCGTCGCCTTATTGACAGTAAGCGGCACAGAACAGCTAGTGTTTGTGTTTTTATTCCATCTCTTTTTCCCATCAGCAAGATTTCAGCTCGGCTCGGGACGCCCACTGCTTCCTCTCACTGCACCGCTTTCTATCGTCGTCATGTTGACAATGAGTGGCACGTAACGGCTAGTGTTTGGTGTGTTATTATTCCATTTCTCTTTTTCGCCAGCAGGTGCTCCGTTTGACCCGCAACATCCTTGAGAGAGCCTTCTCGCTTTGACTGGCACTTTGGCAGTGCTCACCGTGTGTCTGGTAATTTTCTTAATGCCGTAAAGTGGGTACAGAACGGATACCGTTGGGTGGTACACCATCTTTTCATTCAGTTTCTCATCGGCATGTTGTCAGTGACTCGCCTAGACCAGCAATTTGATTAGTGATCCCCGTTATTGTCTTGAGTTGGCAAGTGTAAGTTGTGGGCTGGCAATTGTGGGCTGGCAGGTTGCTACTACTGTTATTTTAAGCATGGGAGCATACCTATCACACATGCAAGGCTTCATCTGGGTACAGTGGTTTACCCTTTTGACAGGAGCAAGCAGTAGGACAAATTACCAAGCCACAATATTCTTGTAAATGTTAGTAGCCATTACCTTTATTTGGTGAATTTTTTCCCAAATAGGAGTTTCAAATTGTGACTGAAGGAGCACCTCCTATTTCTGACACTCATAATAAGAGATCAACAACTATCCATAACTAAGCCACTCCAACTCCCACTCCATTCCATTCAAGGCAACTGCTTTGGTAACCTGTGTGTAATGATCATTTTTTGTACAAAAAAGATTTTGTAAAACAATATTCCACACTACAAAATGCATGAAATGCATGTTTTTAATGTTGCAAGACATTGTCCTTTCCTTTGCCTGCACTTAAAAATGGAGTAAAGCACTTCAGTTTTTGTAATATATAGGCAAGCAAGGGGAACAAGGTACAGGAAGAAAGGATGATAACATGTAACAATGTGTACCCCATAATTAAAGATGTAGGGATTGCATATTTAATGTTGCATGCCAAACCTTGGCCTTTGGTATGCGTACTTCTTTGAATTTTGTCACTGTCATCCCTACATCGTTCAACATTTACTGGGGGGTTCAGTCATACATAATACTCTACATATGTGTGAGCCCCACCACTTGGTCATGTGAACCACACATGCAGTACAAGAAATTGATTACATATTTTCTTTCCAGTCCCAAGTCCTAGTAGATATGTCTGCAGCACAAATAGCCATCACACTTACTTCATAAATTGCAAATTAGCACAAGCTAGGAAAAGTACACTAAACTTACATGTCACTACTACACATACAAACTTATAAACTTGAATAGCTCAACTATAACAAAAAAAGCCTTGAATAGCTCAACTATAACCTACTTTGTATGTCGGTTGTGCACTTGAGAATAATTATAATAATATGAAGAACATGGCAAAAATGTGAAAAGCCCTTTTTGAGATATGAGATTATCTTACATCACAAATCAACTATTTTTTGTTTGCTGGTTATTTTTCACATATTCTTCACCTTGACATGTGAAATCAACTTCAAATTGAAAGTGCAAAATGCTTATATATGGGAATAGACCATAGCAATCCCTATATACACACTACTATGTGATATATGGTGTTCAATGGGGATAGACCATAGCAATCCCTATATACACAGTACCACTGTACTGTTACATGATGAATGAAGCTTCATTGGTGTTCCCTAAAGTAGTGCACACATGTGAAGCCCACTATGTAAGATTCCTTGAAATGACATTGTGAAGCTATGAGCACATGTTGGTCTTCAAAACTTCTTGATATCAGTAAGGATGGTTTCCTGTAGTTCCTTATGAGATGGTTCATTAAAGTGTGCCACTTCTCCAATTGATCAATGCATTCTGATTGCATATTTAATCTTTTCCTTAGTAAGCTAATACCATAGTAAAGATCTTTTGTGCTTTGAACCCAGTCACACAGATCATCTACTTCAGTGCAGTGCAAGTGGAGGTACCTCTTATTGAACAAATTAATGGGATGGGAGGAAACACTTCGCCTTCTGTTCTAGTAAGTCTAGTAGGGAAACATACTATAACCAGATTTTGTGAGATCACTGTATGACTCCTTGAACTCATTATGAAGCAGGCTTGTCACTAAAACAAAGTCACAAAATTGATGTAGTGGGTGGTTCACCATCAAAAGAGCGCGTATCCAACTACATCAATATCATGCTGAGTCCATGCTCTTTTAATTTATCATCTGCCTGTTTTAAAGTGCAAGGGATGGTCACCACGATTGACTCCATAGAAGCAGCCGTGACCGGGGTCATAATTTATGACCACTAAAAACACAATGTGACCCTGTAACCGTGCCCTCAAAATTGTTCATTACGTTGTGACCGAACGTATATTTTGCTGTGATCGTGTGACCGACATGACCGATCTTTACACATGCGCACATTAATTTAGGGTGGATCAGGAAGTGCATTCGCAGATTAGTTGGGAATATGATAGAGTATTCGTCAACGCTCTTTTGCTCCCTTGAAGCAAATAGGTTTTATGAGGGTATTTCACATCTGCGTTCCCTAAGACCAGTGAGGTTTGAGCGAGACTTCACCTGCTTGCACGATTGCAATGCTGTGTTCGTAAAGTTTGAGGATGGCGTAGTTCTCGGTCATGTAGAGCAGCATGTATTGGCAGCTATTGCACCTTTAATATACCATTCGTGGGTGAGCAAAGATTGTTGTGGCATTTAATATTATCATGTGTTGCTATTTTTATAAGGACATGCATTAGTGGTAAGGACTTCAGCAAATGTCAGATGGAAAAAGTTACTGCTACAGGGTAACTGACAATGTTATATCCTTGGGTGTCTCAGATTGCTTAGGCCCTAACAACAGCAAATATACCCTACGAGGTATATATGCATCATTGTAGTCATAGACTCAATAATAAACCTTGTTGTAGTTATAGGTATATTTAATGCCATTTGAGGATGCAGAAGAGCAAATCTGATGGTGCACAACATTGGAAAGACATTGTATATATACAAAAAATGAAGTCATCTCTGTTTATATGTGCTCCTTCTGTTTTGCCTTAGACCTTCGCATCGTGGAATGAAAGCACGAGTACTTGCACATACTGAAGCTTGGTTTCTCTCAAATGCCGATACTGCCAGGAATATTACTGGGAATTTCCCAAGTGTTATCACCACCCTTTATATATTCATATTCATTGTTTCGTTTGCTAATAATTTTTTCTACAATGTTCACTGTATTGGACTGTAACTCCTGGGGGCAGTCGCGATTGTGTATCTACATCTTCATGATATGTTTCATATCCCTCAGGCATTTGTAATAATTTGGCCTCTTTCTATTTCTTGGACTGAGTTGGTAACATTTGAAAGGAGTACTTTAGTTGCATTGCATTTTCCAGCGATTGTATATATTTTATATGCAGGGAGATATTTATAGGAAAGAAAAATGAGGGATACATTCGGATTTTTTGATGATGCAGGGTATCTCCTTCTGAAATATAATCAAACTGGCCTACCATAAAAACGTTTGCAGCTCAAATCTCATTTATTAATCATAGTATTGCCCAATACTGAAATTCTTGCAAGTCGTGATGGTCAAGAACAGGTAGGTCACTGGCTATATCACCGGCAGCAAATCGTTTTGCTCTGCCTTTTGATGGCTTTTCCCTGTGTTGTTGCAAAAGATGTTACATGTTTCTTCTTACAACTAAGTTCAACAGATCCGTCAACAACAGGTTGATCAGGCACCACATCCCCACTATGATCTGTTATATGTCTGTAATTAAATGTGATAAGGCAAGCTGAGCTGCAAGCTACTCACTACTTCAATCGTCCTGGGTGAACATTGCTTCTGGAACAGGACCAGGTCTTGCCAGGGTGACACGTGAGACAATTGCATCAGTATCAATTGGTTCTTTTTGATCTGGTTGTAAAACTATGTTCAAATCTTTAGGAGGTGAATGAAGGGATAGTTTAGGCTTATCCCACTCTTTATGCTTTTCAAAGTTTTCGCCATATTTGGAGCTAGTGTTTCAATTGCTAATGATCACCTAAATTGCAAGCTTCATTCAACTCAGCGTTGTAAAGTGCTGGGTTTAAAATAAGAATCATACGCTTGCTTGTTCGCAGTGTCTGTAGTGCTATGGAGTGCATTCATTCGGCGCTTCTTATTGGAAGCTACAACGCTATTGCTTTAAATAATGTGCAGTGGAACATATCTGCAGAGGTTTATTCATTTTTGTCAAGAACTCAGCAAAAGTTAAGTTTGGGGAGGTCATTGGAAGGGTGCCCCCTTGAATGTACCATGTATAGCTTCAAACGCCCTATTTCCAGTATGAGCTGGGGGAAGCTCAGGTACAATGCAAGCTGATTGTTTATACCAGCATGTACAAACAATTCTTCAGTGACTTCGGCTAATAAAATTCTTTATTAACAAGGGTAATCAATAGAAAGGTGTTTGATGATGTTAAAAGGTTTGCTCATGGATCTGAAGGTACACAACTCTACTTGCTAGCAGCTACATCCACCCATGAGCCCTATCGTAACAATTTGGTCCTCCACCAGCTATAACAAGGAGTCTATGGAAAGGACTAATGATATGAAGGAGGTATATACAGCTTACTGGTGATCTTTTGTTGTTGCATCACAGTTTTGCTTTACTTGTGGTGTGATATCAGCGAATATGATAGAGCAAGTAGGGTTAATCATCTTCAACTTTATAAAATTGTGAATGTCTGCAGTTGCATAATGCTGGAATCCTCCAGATGTATGACTATATGCTCATGCTTACCACTGACAATTGTCAAATTAGAAATTTCTCAAAACCGTTCTATAGGAGTGGTCCCAGCAAGGATAAGCAATAGATGGATATGTAGAACGAAGGAAAGGAGCAAAGTAGTAGCAGTCATAACAACGTAGACCAAAAAAGCTCAATGGCAAAGTGGGTGATTGAAGTTTGAAGGGGGAGCCAATAGGATCAGTGCATTCAAACAATTTGATGCACTGTCAGTGTCTGTACAGTGACCAATCAATGGTAGAGTGTATTTCTTTCAAATTCAAGTAAATATTGTCCCCAGTTACCCCAGTTCCAGTCTCTGGAATGGAACCAGTAAGCATATCAGGTGGTGTCTGACAAATTAAAAGAGTATGCTTCTGCAGCATATGCTCTCTTACTTGCTGAACATGGTCCTGGATCTGCTGCCAACTGATTGCTTGCACCAATTCATCTGGTGATGGGAAACAACGAATGTCAGGAGGAAAGACTTTGCCAAAAAGGTATTAGTCATGGTAGTAATGTAATAGTAGTCTGTAAGAAGTACATCATTCTGAAGGAGTTAACTAGTAACCCTGACTTGCCTACCAGGCGCGTAGCCAGGGAGGGGCAGAGGGGGCTCGAGCACCCCCTCTTTCTGTTGCACACTAGGAGCGATAGAGTCTCTGACCGAGAAAGCTACTGGTAGTATGTATTTGTGACTCACCTTCAGCATAGCTAAGCACAGCAGGCTAGCTACAGTAGATTCACCACTGAGCCCCCCCCCCCCCCCCCCCCAAAAACCTCTAAATCCTGGCTACGCCACTGCCTACAACATATATAATGGAGAACACTAGAAATGTGCAAATAGTCAATAAAATTCTGGAGGATATTGTAGAGAAAATGAGGATTCCAGTTAAATATGGCACAGTTACCATCTTTTTGTTGGGTATATGCTAGTAGGTTCATTGCTGCATCCAACAAATGCACTACACAATCCCTATCTAGCACTTTAACATCGTGTCTAACTACAGTTACAGTTCACTTTCAGGAATACTGTGAAGGCATTTTTAAGAATACGAGAGTGAACTGTTTTTGGATCATTAAGAACTTGCAGCAGCATAATTTATTGATACCACCTCTAAAGCGTACCACTTTCATAGTTTCAACTTTTTTTACCCTCTACACTAGTATTCAAGTTAAAGAGGTATATACAATAAGGGGAGCTGAATACCTAAACATAAACCGACAGGGGATAGCATACTGGTCACGGTCTCAGTCCAGTGAACGGAGCGTAACATTGAATGAATTGGTGAATATGTTGGAATATCTTGTGGACAACATATTCATAGAAGTGGGTAACAGAGTGTTTAGACAGTGTATTGGTATCCCAATGGGGACTGACTCTGCTCCTTTAATAGCTAACCTCTCTTTGTTTTATTACGAATACAATTTTATGAAGGGTCCCATTAAGACTAATATTAACTTGGCTAAGAGATTTAGTACCACAGTAAGATATATTATAGCCCGTTGCTAGGTGGTTGCTAAGATTATTGTAGTGGAATAAATCAACTACAGCCCTCCAGGAAGTGTGAGGGTGCAATATCTAGTGTGAAGGTGACAATATCTGGTGTGAAGGTGTCAATATCTGGTGTGAAGGTGTCAATATCTAATGTAGGCCCAGCAATATTCACTGAGCCATGATGTCATCCTCGATGAAAACGGAAGTTACAGATTGACATGGAGCATGCAAAGTTTGCACAGTTTTATTCAGCTGGCTTGATTTTCGAGTTTGAGTGATGGCTAGTAGGAGCACTCCTAAGCGTATGCAGAGCATTGAAAGCGGTCAGAGAGAGCCAGCACTTTTTAATACGCATACGCTTCCTACTAGCTCTTTACCGCCGGTGCTGCTCACAGCTTTGGGCTTACCTTTACAAGATGTTCCACAATTCACAGGTACAACTTGAGGGGAGCGGGGCCTTAGCAGCTGCTTGACGGTTTCCAAAACTATGGGGGGACTAACGCGGCCCTTCGTCCACCTCGTCGCTAAAAGCTGACTCGGTCCACGACTGCATTCCTATAATTTTCCGCTTCTCTAGTACACATACGCTTAGCTAGCCGCCGTTCAAACTGAGCAAGCTTACGCAAACCACGCCATATATGGTGTCATGACATTAAGAACCACCTAGCAACCGGCTATAAATGAATTATAGCACCCCTGGTCGGGATGTTGCGGTTTATAAGCACTCCCCCTTGGGCGCTACGCGCCCTCGGGTGTCATGCTTATAAACCAGCAACATCCCTCCCAGAGGTGCTATAACTTATACTTGATGACCTACTTACTCTGAATAAGATACCTAACATATATCCTGCAGAACTCGAACAACTGAATTGTTGTGTGAGCTTTTGATATATGCATACGAATTATAGATCACAAGTTTACTACTAAAGTATTTGACAAAAGGGATATTTAGTAAATTCCCTCTTATTTCGTACGGTGAGACAGGAAATATAGGAGGGGATTTACCTAAATGTCCACGGTTATACACGTCCATGGTCAGGCTGCAACTAGGAAGGGGATTTACTAAATGCCCACGGTCAAGCGGCACGTAGAAGGGGATTTACTAAATGTCTACAGTCAGGCGGCACGTAGGAGTGCATTTACTAAATGTCTGCAGTAAGACAGGAAATATAGGAGGGGATTTACTAAATGTCCACAGTCAGGCAGCAACTAGGAGGGAATTTACTAAATGTCCATTTTTTTATATATCCTATCACTATTATATATGTTAATGTTATGTTACGTGTTTATGTATTTTTCCTTGTCAGTGGTGGTACTTGACGTTTTTGGTGTGTTAGCCCTATTCAGTAAGTTCTATATTGCCGTATACTATACGTGTGATTGTTCATGGTCAGACAGCATGTAGGAAGAGATTTACTAAATATCTACGGTCAGGCAGCAACTAGGAGGGGATTTACTAAATATCCAGCACGTAGGAGGGATTTGTGGTGAGACATAGGAGGTAAATGTCCACTGTATATAGGAGGGGATTTACTAAATGTCCACAGTGAGATAAGAAATGTAGGAGGAGATTTACTAAATGCCCACAGTGAGGCGGCACGTAAGAGGGGATTTACTAAATGTACCAGATTTGATTCTGTGATATAGCTTCACAAAAGGTGTCCACCACTAATCTTTAGATGTCCCCAAGGATAGATTTGGACACAAACAGGACCCCATATACATAAGAAAAATATATGAAAACTAATAATAGTTGCGAATTGCTTCATTCACAGGCTGAATTCCCATTGTTGGTTTTGTAGAACAATTCCCATCCTGGGAATTCAAACATTACCACTGAGCGCATCCCATACTGATTATATAGGGTTATTACCAAATCCATGTTGGTTATAGAAGGTATCCCACAGTGGGATCAGTCAAACCATGTTGGGTATAGAGTTATATCCCACACTGGGATCGGTAGGTATCCCATGCTGGGATCAGTCAAACCCACATTGGTTATAGGGATCCGTCAAACCCATGTTGGTTATAAGACATGTGGGAACCCAGTAGGCTATGTCCATGCACGATTGTATGGGGTGATGAAGTCCCAGCTTCATACATGTACATGTTAGTTGCCAAAGAGTGATTGCTACACCATCAGAAATATTACATGTATTACATCACAAAGGTATCCCACACCGGGATCAGTCAAACCCAGAGGTATCCCACACCAGGATCGGTCAAACCCATGTTGGTTGTAGAGGTATGCCACACCGGGATCTGTCAAACCTATGTTGGTTATAGAAGTATCCCACGCCGGGATTGGTCAAACCCATGTTGGTAATAGAGGCATCCAACACCGGGATTGGTCGAACCCATGTTGGTTATAGAAGTATCACAGGAGATGTACGAAAGATCTAGCTGGAAGCCCTACCAGCAAGCAGACTGGATCTGGCAGTTGGCACTCCGTAACTACCAGAAATGGATGGCATCACGGCAGCAGAGCTTTTTGAACAGGGTCCCGTACTTATGACTGATCCCAATCTCATGAAGTAGGTGATTGTTTTTGGGGTCCCATGTTCCCAGCAAGCCCACAATAAAACTGTTGTAACACACCTGGAACCCTTTCCCTTCAAGCTGTTCCTCAATAGCTGCATACTTCTCCCGCTTCCTTCCCCTTGCTGCAGTCATATTCTGTGGACGGTCACATGGACAAGCCACATTGATCAGAAAGGCCTTTTTTGCTCCTCATGGAGGATTACAAGGTAAAAGGTTGAGCCGAGCCTTGGTGGCCCACCGGTACTCCAAGTAACAGCAGTCTCTTAGTTAGTAGTTAGACTCAGACACCTAACTGATGGTTTGGGCGAACCCTCCCTGTTCAGCCAGACTCGTCCACTTCCTGAGCCAAGTCTTGCCTCTCTCAGTGTGCAACTCCTGCAGGAGAACCCTATAGAAGCCGCCAGAGAGTTCGCGATTTCTGACTGAGATGCCATGTCGGCGTCAGATCATCGTCACTGGTTCCACCATGGAGACAAACTCCGGTTTCTCCAGCAAAGGCCCTCAGCCTACTCCAGATGGAGCTGACATCCCCACGGCGGCTCTCAGTTGCACTGACCGCCACTGATCTTCGTGCCCTTCTGTCCCACCAAACCTCTTACGAATGGTGCACTTAAGAGAGTGTTGTGTCAAACCAGAGGATTCGGAGAAGTGAGCATCTTGACTGCATGAGTGATCATCATGTTTCCAATCTCATCGATGATAATACGTCCACCCTGGGCAATGCGGACGCAGAAGATAGTGTCACACGTTCGCCCTGGCAAACCGAGTGACTGTTGGACAGTTTTCCTGACAATTGTATCCAAATTCTTACCCATTTCAGGTAGACCGAAGCACATATCCAGTTTGGGAACAACAAACTCTTTGAATGCCTCTAGCTTCATCCAGTCTGCCAGGGCAGACTTGAAGAGCTTTTCGTGCTCACCCTGAATTCCTCCGCAAGCTTATCCAGACAAGCCGCAAGCCTCCGGGTTTGGACCAAGCAAGCCATCCAGATGCTTGTAGTGGTCCTCCATCCCATTACCTCTCCCCCCAGTAGAAAGGAGGTTGGCAGGACCACCCGTTTACCACTCCGATAGGTTGTGGATAGTGACGTGCACTTTGCCACATTGAATCGAAGCTTGGCCCAGCTGGAAATCTCTGACCAACATCATAGCGATGTCGTAGCGATGTCCTTCTCTGAAGAGGCGGCATATGCCAGGGCCTTGTTGGCATACGCCAGGGCCTTGTCCTGAAGTTCCAATAAGGAGTATCCCTGCAAGGATACTTGGATTCCACGAAGGAGTCCCTCGACGCCCAAGTTTAACAGCAGAGGACTGAGAGGACAGCCTTGCTTGACTCCCCAATCCTGAGGTATCTCGCCATCGGAGTCTGAACTTGGAATAAAGATCCCTTGTCAATGTCCATGCAACAGAACAATCATTGCAAGTGCTGTGCTTCAGGACCGTCAAAACGTCTCCTAGCCGCCTGATGACGGCGAGCTCTGGGACCGTTGTTTCCGCGCCAATGACCAGAGTTTTCGGAGGGCCTTTTGGGTCCAATGGGGGACTCAGGGCCTCCCTGAGAATCAGGGATGGTGTCCTGAGATGAGTTTTCCCTCCTTCCTAAATATCCAGCACGTAGGAGGGATTTGTGGTGAGACATAGGAGGACAGCGACAACGTGGTCACACGAATGAGAATCCGACCGTACAAGAATTTAACAAACACACACAGGCTCTGCGAGTAGTCAACTCATCCTGTGTTGGAAGCATCAAGGGAAATTGTCGTGGCACACATGATGAATCCGCTATGGACAGTGAGAATACACCTCTCCCCAAGCGAAAACGATCCAAAAAACTGATTCATAATGTATACATATATGTACTATCATACCATGCACATTATATACAAAAGGTGTTTTAATCAGTAAAAAGAGTCTTTCGTAAACCTTTAGACATCTGCAATGATTTCTTGGTGTGTTGCTTGTACAGCTCTATCCATGAGCTGGCAAAGGAAAATCCTCACATTGTTACCCAAAGCTTGATCATAGAGTTCAGAAGGATAGATGCTACACCCTCATCTACTACTGAAAATAGCATGCAAATATAAAATTGTGAATAAGCGCACTAGTGTAGATACTACCTCAATCGACAAGCGCTTAATTTTAGCGCATATCTGCTTATACGAGCGGCATAACACGCATCGCGATAAAGGAATGTGCGAATTTCGCACTCGTTTCCAATCCCGTTCTCGTTTAGTATCTATGGTCCAGCCTGACTGAATAACAGAGAGGAGTCGGTCCACAATATCTCAGTGTGACTGACATTCTGTGAGGTGGGACTTACTCTGGACGAGCCAGCGCTAGCATCACCAAACGGCCCCGTCTAAGGCAGCCTCCACACACCCCCAAGCAGTGGAAGTGATATCACCCATGACACCGTCGACAGAGTGCAGGGAAACCGCCTCCATCTGTAGGATCGATGCTCCTCCCATCACTGGCTGACCCATAGATGTGGAATCACCCACGCTACTATCAACCGGGCTTCAGGAGCTGGAACATTCACCAGAGAACCCAGTATCTTGAGGCCCATAGGGTATCCCAGCACAACATGGTCGTCGAGAGCTGGTGTTTCCCAAAGCATTGCTGCCTTGAGTACTATTCGGCTGCTCGAAACCTTCCTCTCTCCACCGTGATCGTGGAAACTTTGTTTTGAAGTGATCTGGCAAACAGTGAGACCGAGATGATTGGCAATTGCCAAATGATTAGACCAACCAACCCTGTTGCCGGTCCTCAGTCCAGAGCTGCTGCAAAGGACGAGCCTCCAACGACAGCTCAATTGCACGGTCATTTTGCGACTCAGCCATGTGCCGGTTACGGATGTGCTGGGAAAGACTCATGTTGCTCGGCCATCGTGTGCCACAATAGCAGCAAGTCATGGGTGAGTTGGCCTCCTGGTGAGGCGGGTCACTAACAGTCTCAGCGCTACAGCAAGTCTCATGCAACTGGAGAGATGTTGCAGTGGCATACTGCTTCCCACAGACAGAGCACGCGTGGGTGCGAGCTGAATCACATATGCGTATGTGGTTATTGTACACACGCCGATTGTTAAAGAGCTGTCGGCACTGTGGACAGCACAAAACAAACGCCATGATATCGACAGAGATGCTGAGTCATGGACGCGTGATTGTGGTAGTTATGACTGCACAGAGGACAGCACCACACACAACCAGGAGACTCGCAGGTGAATCCTACCTGAGATCCATCGGATGACCGCCACAGGGGGCACGGGCAACTGACTCCGGATGGTAGAGACCAATCCGGGTTCTGATTTTGTCATAGTCTGCAGGCTCAGACTGGGCTTTTTAGTACCCTTATACACCCTAGACAGGTGGCCAAGAGTGAGAAACAGAACTCTTATGACTGCAAGTCTGTGGGGAGTATCCTACCCTCCCACACCGATAACATGGCTTCCTTCTCATTGTAGCATCTAGCACAGGTGGCTGTGTGTGGGGTGTAATGTTACTCATGGTGACAGCAGTTGCCTCGGCATTCCTCAGTGTTTCTGCGTCTCTGTGGGCTACCTTGAGCGATTTCCAATAAACGAGCTAATGTCGGTGACGGCTCTGTGAGTATGTGTCTCTGAATGGCGTTGCTTCGCAGACCGCACACTAGCCGATCTCTGAGTGCTTCGTGAAGGTAGGCATCAAATTTTCAGCATGCAGCTCAACGCCTTCGCTCAGCTATATAGTCAGCAATACTTCCATCGGGGCCCTGGTTTCTCCTGTGGAAGTGAAACCTCTGTGCAATAATCAAGGGCTCGGGTTTGAAGTGTTCTTTTAGCTTCGCCACAATCTCAGCAAACAATTCTCCGGAGCGAATAGGTTTTGCAACGTATACGTTTTCCTGCCAATCACTGTGAGAAACATGGGGATCCTCTTCTCCACAATACTATTGGCTGCAGCAAACAACTCGAACCGCTCGATATAGACGGACAACATCTCTTGGTCCCGCTGAAACTCATCAAGCTTACTAAAAGTAACCGTTCTCACACCACCTCGTCACTAGTGTTAAGTTTGTTCACAAACATACAATACGGCAGTACAACAAAAAGATCCGTAGTACATACACTCGTGCTATATATATATTAATATAGCACAAGTGTATGTACTACGGATCTTTTTGTTATATATAATATATAGCACGAGTGAATGTACTACGGATCATTTTGTTGTACTGCCGTATTGTATGTTTGTGAACAAACTTAACACTGGCGACGAGGTGGTGTGAGAACGGTTACTTTTGGCAAGCTTGATGAGTTTTAGTGGGACCAAGGGATGTTGTCCGTATATATATATATATATATATAGTCAATTACACGCATGCGCAATAATGTACAAAAGCAATACGTCACCATTCACAGAGTTGAAATGTATCCCTTGCAGGCTCTTGTAGTCAAAGGCAGAAGCTGTAATCAGTACATACAATTTGTCTACTTCCAGATTCAGTGATTGAGTGAAACCCAGCTTAATGACATGAACAGTTTTGTGCATCTGATAAAGCTAGTGTGCTTGGTATTGGTGTTACATTTAATCTTGGACGGTTCTATGTTAAGCATCCAATTATGGTTGGACCAGCTCTTCTTCATTTTTCTAAGGACAATTCCAATTTTTGAAAGCCAGCCCTAGCCGCATTCCTGAGAGTTTATAGCACTGATGGTGAACAAGCACTCTCCAATGCTGCTTGCCATTGTGTGATGTATAAAAAACAGTTATTGCATGCAACCAATAGTCATGTATTGCTTAAGAATGCTAACTTCACTTGTATTAGCAAAGATGGTAAAGAGCATTAGCCAGAGGATCCATGCCACTACTGGCTAAAGCAAATGGGTTAGAGTTGCCTGAAATACCACCAGAACTTGCTGGCCTGAATGTATTAGAATAGAGGTTGATATCCCTATGTGTACCGTTCATGAAAATAGTAGCATTGCCATCTGGTAAACAAAGGTCAATCCATGGTCCAGCTCCAGCAAAGGTTGACACCATTTGTTATGTGTTGCCACGTTTGCCTTCCCAGTCTGAGTTAGTCTCCCTCAAACTGAAACGTAAAGTTACATACAAAGGCTATTACATGTATGACTATGAGGAGTGGGTGGAAGACCTTTGTCAATATTTAATTGAACAAGATAATGAGCAAATCGATACTTAATGTGGCAATGGTACTGCAGGTGCAGCTGCAACTGTGCAAAATGAAATAATGGGAGTGCTCTAGCGAAGTGATGAATTTTCCTTACATCAACTAAGAGTGTTAGCCCATCAGAACAGTTATGATATACCATACGATGGTAATTGTATGTTCAGTGCTGTCTCGTATCAGCTACAGGCTAATGAATTCAGACAAAAGGTAGCTGACCATTTAGAGGCAAATGCAGCTTTTTATTGTGATTTTCTGTGTGAACCTGTGTCCTCTGAGAGTGGCTATAATGCAGACACAGAGCAGCCTACTGTTGAAGATGGGTACATAAACAGTGTTTCTGATAACCCACAATTGCAAACTGAGCTTAGACATCTAAGACAGGAAGCCTGGGGTGACCACATAACTTTGCAGGCAATTGCAAATATGCTTAGTGTGGTAATTAATGTTTTGAGTAGCAACCATCCCATGTTTTCAGTAACACCTGCTACTATCTGCAGTGCTAAATGTGAGATCTTTGTCCTATGGCTAGCATGATGTGTGTAGAAAACCCTGAGAATTCCGAAGATATCATTTGTGTAGCACCAGCTGAGGGCGAGAAGCCACTCCATATCATGACTGACTCCAACTTTGAGGCCATGTCCAATCCTGATAAGTTTCCACATGGCCATTTAGCAGTGAACGGCCTAAGAAACTAACCTACAGAAAGTATTTGAACCAAAGACTACTAGATGTTGATGGCAGGTTTGCTAGAGACCTTGATTACCTGTTCGTTGCACAGTACATTGTTGAAGCCAAACAAATAGTTGATGATGGTAAAAACTTTGCATGGCAGCAGAAACCCTCTAGACAGTTCACTGCAGCTCAAGCTAGAGACCAGACTTTGCTGAGCCAGTATGTACGGAAAGACAAAGCTTATTCCTTCATGAAAAACATTTGTGGTTCCCCACCATATTACCAGCACACATTTTATGATTTGCTAAGCTATGATACATCAGCTTGGCACACCAACATAGTTTTTCACACTGTCAGCAGCAGATCCCAAGTGGCCTGATATGATCCAAATCATTGCTAGACAGTATGGTGTGCATTACACTGATGATGAGGTTGCGGCATTGTCATTTGAAGAGAATTCTAATTGGCTGAAGGGTAAACCTGTTACTGCAGCAAGGCATTTTCATTACAGGCTTAATGTGTTTTCCAAGACTTTTTTAAATCCACTACCTCTAGGTGAAATTGCTGACTATGCCATCAGAATAGAGTTTCAGGCCAGAGATTCCCATTGTGTCATATGGGTCAAAGATGATCCAAAGTTTGGTATAGAGGGCAATGATATAGTGTGTGAGTTTATTGACCAGTATGTCACTTGTGAACTCCCAGCTGAAGATGGCAAACTGAAAGAGCTAGTATTCCTCCTACAAAACCACAAGCACTCAACTTATTGCAGGAGAAACAAAAGCTGTCATTTCAGTTTCCTAAGCCTCCCAGTGCAAAAACCCTGATAACGATGATTGATCCTGAGCATGTTACTAATCAAAATATGGCTGTGTTGACTAAAGTACAGAAACTTATACCTGATGGTAACACAAATTTGAGCCTTAGTGAGCTACTAAACAAAGCAGGTGTTACTGAGCAGGAGAACATAAAAGCATAGGAAGTGTCCACTAATGGCAATGTTGTAGTACTGAAGCATGAGCCCAATGAGTGTTCTATTAACAACTACAATCCCTCAGACGGCAAGCTCTCATGGACACTCAGTTTGTGCTGAATGCATATGCCTGTGTTATGTATGTAGCATCTTCTATCATGAAAACAGAGAGGTCCATGGGTGAGCTGTTAAAACGTGTAGCTGCTGAAGCTAGAACTGATGAACTGAAAACTCAGTTGAGAAAAGTTGGTTCAGCATTCCTAACACACAGAGAAATGAGTGCAGAAGAATCTGTGTATAGAATACTGTCATTGCCTATGAAGCAATTGAGTAGATCTGTAAATTCCAACCCTAAAAATGAGAGGATAGCTGTTTTGCTTCCCTTAGCCAACTAGAGGACAATGATACAAATGTGTTTAGATACCAACACAGACCACAACAGGGCTGCCAAATACTCGGATTTTGTCCGAGTAATCGGATGTTCCAAGGTATCTAGCTATGCTACGGTAGGGTTGCTAAAGTGAAAAATCGATTTTCAAATTCTCAACCAATGATCAATGTAACATGCTTACCTGTCCTGCGCAACATGATATCTTTCATAAAATCCCCACTTCGAACACTTTTTGCAGCGTTGCAAGCCGTAAAGCGTATTCGCGTACACCGGGTTAAACGAAAATTACCTCTAATTAAACAGAAACTGCAAAATTCTTCTCCGGGTTGTGTGAGACGGTTTGCTAGTGAGCGGTTCTAAGGTGAGTGCTCCAACTCTGCAAGTTTTTCTATTGTAATGCTTTAGTGGCCTCTAAAGTAGGGCGGGTAACCCAGAAGTACACGATCACAGGTACGTAATGTGATCCAAGTGTCTGGGAAGTTGAACTACCCACGTCCCTCACACCATGTATGTGTAGGGGAATGGTCATTCAGTCCACACGCATAGTTTGAACCGAAGTCGTCGTTTCCTTCCATCTGGCTGAAAGGCATGGATTGGGACTGTGTGTATACTGAATGAAGTTAAACATGTTTACTACCTGTCTGAATATTACTTTTCAGGTGATTCTAGTGCAGAGTACCAATTCAACCAGATCAGGTGGGTGGTTTAGATTTAGTTGTGGTTATGTGCATGTGTTAGGTTGTAAGATGGAAAATATTGTCATTAGTGTATTTGTGACATGCCTATGCGCAATGTCTTTATGCAGCTGTTAGAAAACCAACTTATGGTGAACTAATTGATATATTTGAAGAGGTTGAACGTGAATGCTGCAATAATGAAGACTTGTTATGTTCTAAGTTTAGAGTGTTATACCCCAAGATTTATATTGGACGTCCTAGACGATTTTATGAGACTGTTATGCGTATTGTAGCCCCAACAAAGCCATCTCTGAGGGGTGAAAGTAGACTCACCGGGTCTTCACTGGCTTCCTATAGGAAGAGGATTTGGGAACCTCGTGTACGGAACCCATCTGCAATAGCAGGTTAGAAATATGGTCACCTACAACCATGCAATGAGTGACTATTTGCACAGCATACTTTACATTCAATCCATAGATATACTCTCTCATTCCGTCTTCAGGTTCCTGTGTATCATTTCCTGATGAGCTCTGCAGTTACGGATTGAACGAAGAGCTATTAGCTTCAGTATTTCATCAAGTTGAAAGTGGAAAGACAACCCTTAAATGGTGTTTAAAAGGTGTTCCTAACATTCTTTTTTACCAGAAGTTGCACACATTTTTGAAGAAGTGGCCTGTCACATGTCAAAGCACAAAAGTGGCCATAGGGAAATTTTATATCGCAATCGATAAGAATGTTAGGGAAAGAGGGAGTCGGCCAGACAATGTATACAGATTTATCGAAAGAGTTGCAAAGTCGTCAGAGTCGGATAAATTGATGACATATGACAAGGGTGCATGTATTACTGAATTAAAAACCATGCGATCTGAGCTGAAACATTGCACTGATCATGTAACCAGTTTAAATAGAGAAGTCAATGAATTGAAGCAACAGTTAGAAGAGTCAAGAAAACAGTTACACTCTGCACAAGATGCTTTGCGTGATGTTACCAACAACAAACTGAGGCTAAAGAAACAGAGAGATATAGCTGAAAGGAAGGCATCTAAACTGCGTGATCAAAATTTGTCATTAGAGCAAGAAGTTGCCCAACTCCTAGATGAAAATACTGACTTGTCAGTAGCCATCTCAGAAGTAGAAAGTGAATTAATTGGTGCAGATGCATGTATATTGGGAGATAGAGAATATACCATTCAAACTAAACATGGAAGGAGGTACTCTCCTGCAATTCAAAAGCTCTACTACACCCTCTTATCCAATCAGATCCCTACTTCCAAAATCACAGATATAATTAAGGTGGTTGTGAAGTGTTTCAACCCTTCAATAGACGTCCAGCATCTCAAGCTACCTAAGCGAGCTTGTGCTAGTTACATGCGGAAGGACGAATTGAAAACAGTAACGCCCATAAAGCGACAGTCCTCTGTGAGCATGCTTCAGGGAACAAAGGATTTTGGATGAATACAGATGGAACTACTAAAGCACAGAAAAAGCTAGGAGCAGTAGGCATCAATGGTATGGTGGTATCAGTAAATGAATTACCTGATGGAACTGCTAAGAGTGTAATTTCAGATGTATCAAGAGAACTTGAGAAGCTCCGTGAGACAGTCTAAATATGCCAGATGCAGATAGTATTAATTGGACTCTCATCGTTTCGTCAACATCAGATTCTGCATCTACCCAAAAGCGATTCAATAAACTAATTGAAGAATGCAGGGAATCTGATGAGAAAAGGTTTGGACCTGCTACATTTAAAGCGGCAGCTCTTATTGAAAACTTTTGTTCCATGCACGTTGGCATTAATTTACGCAAGGCTTTTCTCTGTGGGATTGCATGTGATGATGCAAGTAGCACTTCCAGTGAGAGAATGCATCATCCAGTAGACACACTGGTTCATGAATTTTGCAAAGTATTTGGCAAACACGGCACACCGGAATATGGTTGTGGGGTGCTAAATTTTCAGGATTTTTTGACATTAATGTTCACTGACTCTAGCCTTAGCAACGGTTCCCAAGAATACTACCAGTCTTGTGCTCGTGTTAATCTGGATCGCCAGATTGGAAGTCGCTACTTCGTAACAGCTGCAAATGCAACAAAGATTGTTTTTCTGAGAGAGGCTGCGGTACACTTTTTGAAATATACTGGTCGAGATGCAGGAAACAAATTGGAAAGAGATCTGTATGCCAAATTGCTCGATACCACTGAAGTCGCTCAGCTGAAAGCAGATGGCCTAATGTTCTACCATGTTTATGGAGACCTTGTAATGTTGTCAAAATCAAATGATTTAGGTAAATCTGCGTTGGACATGAACGAACATTACCTTGAATTGAAGATCTATTTACAAGAAATTGAGCACCGTCCAGAACTAGTAATGGAAAAAGATTATGTGGTCTTTAGATCTGAAAAGGAGCTTTACGGAGATAACAAAAGAATTAACCATCGTCTGCATTTAACGTCCCAAGCTGTGTATGAGAAATTGTTTGAAGAAAATGAACAGGAACTTGATATGCTATATCCAATGTTGGTTGCTGGAGCTGCTAGAATGAGAGAGAAGCTTTGCACATATGCACAAGACCACCTCCCTGGAGGAAAGTACTGGAATCCTGATGACCCAGATATGAAGAAGGTTCTCTCGGAACTGAAGCCAAGTAATGACTTTTGTGAGTCAATGCTCGGTCTAAACGATTATTTGACCACAGCAATTCCCAATTTACATCCAATGGCACGCTCCAATCTGGTTGAATTAAAAAAGAACAAAAGTATGAGGTGGTTAAATGAGCTTACAGATGATCAACAAGGAAAAGTGATGGATTTAGCTATTGAGAGCAGACAGAAAGTGTGCAAGGAATACAAAGACGAAGAAGAAGAGAGAGCTATGGAAAGAAGAAAACATATGGCCCAAGCTCACATAAGAAGAGAAGCATTAAAGCTAAAAGCACATCAGGAGAATTGCACCTAATCACGACCTCAGAAGAGCTCCAACAAGCAATTTCAGACATAGATAATAAAAGCCTTAGTGCTGCAAAGAAAACGGCAGAAAAACGCTCCCTTTTAAGTACACAAATAAAGATAAGGAAAAAAGTCTTGGGGCAAAACATTCATATTACATTCACTCATTTGAGAAAGCAAAGACCTACAAGTGAAATTTTGAAGGAACTGTCACAGTATATTCACGAACATCCCACTGAATGTTCTGAACTTATTCAGGATCCAAGTGTGTTAGTTGGAAAGCACATAAGTCACAAGTTTGAGATAGCCGGCTCAAGGGAGATCAGATGGTTTGGTGGCACTGTAGTTGGTTATGACATGGCTACGAAAACACATGAAATTGTGTATGAAGGAGAGGAAGAACATTGCTTTTTTTGACCTTATACTGGACATGTTGAATGGAGATTTGAAAATAATTACTTAATTGGTTTGTACATTTGTATACATTTCTCGTCTTGCATTCCAAACAGCATATCATTAGTATAATGTATACGTACATACATGAACATGAGTGTATTCACAATGAACTCAATACAAGTAATTTTATCGCCAGTTTCCTCAATAAGTGGACAACAGTTTCATAGTTATTTCAGTTAGAGTAGATCGTGTAGTGTCAACTTCTTTGCGAGCTGCTTCAATGTCTTTTTTAATTTCATTGAATTCTCTACTCAATTTTTCTACCTGTTCAGTACAATGCTTCATCTCACTGCGTAAGGCTTGTGCTTCCAACATATAAGCAGTATTCTGATCTTGAGTATGATGTTCATCAGGAGACAAAACAAAGGCATCTGTAAAAAATAAATGATCATGTGTGACAAACACAGTGTTTCCCTTATGTATTGCTGGGACAGTTCCACAAATTTACCACACACCAGCATGCCATTAGCAACCAAACACATGCAAATATTCATATACCATTCCTTAAACAATTCCTATTCGAAAATATTACACATGTATGCTCTAACATATACACAAAACCACAACTAAATCTAAACCACCCACCTGATCTGGTTGAATTGGCCATACTCTGCACTAGAATCACCTGAAAAGTAATATTCAGACAGGTAACATGTTTAACTTCATTCAGTATACACACAGTAGGTAGTCCCAATCCATGCCTTTCAGCCAGATGGAAGGAAACAACGACTTCGGTTCAAACTATGCGTGTGGACTGAATGACCATTCCCCTACACATACATGGTGTGAGGGACGTGGGTAGTTCAACTTCCCAGACACTTGGATCACATTACGTACCTGTGATCGTGTACTTCTGGGTTACCCGCCCTACCTTAGAGGCCACTAAAGCATTACAATAGAAAAACTTGCAGAGTTGGAGCACTCACCTTAGAACCGCTCACTAGCAAACCGTCTCACACAACCCGGAGAAGAATTTTGCAGTTTCTGTTTAATTAGAGGTAATTTTCGTTTAACCCGGTGTACGCGAATACGCTTTACGGCTTGCAACGCTGCAAAAAGTGTTCGAAGTGGGGATTTTATGAAAGATATCATGTTGCGCAGGACAGGTAAGCATGTTACATTGATCATTGGTTGAGAATTTGAAAATCGATTTTTCACTTTAGCAACCCTAGCTACGGACGGATATCACGCTTTGCACGGATTTTTGCGCTCAAATTTCGAAGGGCGTGGCGCACACTTTCGCGCGCGCGCGTGTTGCTCACATGCATGACCCTTGACCGTTGTTTGCCCGTCCCGAGGCGATGGCTACCAGTAGTAGTACGAGCTCAACCTCTAGTCGCCACGACGCCGATGTCAGCTCCAACTCTAGTGATGACGCATTGGATGCCCGCCCAGTAGCTTTTCATAAGAGAGCGAGGTACGCCTGCACCTTCACCCCGGACAGTACCCGTTTTCCTTGGGCTAAAGTGTCTAGGAAGGGGCCGTCATTTGCTTACTGCTGCGTTTGTTCCCGAGATATTAGTGTTGCGTACGGAGGTACCAAAGACCTGTGCAAGCACGAGAGCAGAGCTGTTCATAAGCAGGGCTGCAGGAGCGTGGCTGGTACGAGTTCTCTCACCTCGTACTTCAATCAACCTGGTTCAAGGCGAGCGGAAAGTGTTATTGAAGCAGAGGTCAAGTTTGGGTTTTTTCTGGCTGAGCACTACCTTGCATTCAATATAGCTGATCATTGCTCAAAGCTTTTTCCTAGTTTATTCCATGATTCCGCTATTGCCAATGCATTCAAGTGTGGGCGCACAAAAGCTACAGCTATTGTTAAAGTGCTTGCCAGAGAAGTAATGAAAGATATCGTTGCTAAGCTTCAACAATCACGGTTTTTCAGCTTGCACACTGATGAAACCACGGACATAACTGTCTATCAGCAGTGTGCAGTAATGTTGCGTTTTTTTGATGAGGTTGAAGGATGTGTTCGCTGTGTCTTTTTTAAACTCCACCCAGTTCAAAGAGCCGATGCCCAGAGCATATTCGAAGCACTTGATAGTAATTTTTCCAGCAGTGGTCCTATTTGCTATTCTAGTCTGGTAGGACTTGGATCAGATGGTGCGAATGTAATGTTGGGATCACGAAATTCAGTTCTTACGCGGTTGAGGGACAAGCAACCAGGCTTGGTTTCCTTCCATTGCAACTGTCACTTGGCTGCATTAATAGCAAATCATGCCTCGAAAGTTCTCCCTGGTCACTTGGAAGATTTGACGATTCAAGTGTGGTACTTCTTCCAGAAAAGCCCAAAGAGATCGATTGAAGAATTTCAAGCCTTTGTTGATGCTAAGCCACATAAGCTACTCAAAGCAGGTCAAACTAGATGGCTAAGCTTGGAGATGTGTGTAAATCGATTACTCGAGCAGTATGATGCCCTTCTGTCTTTTTTTAGAAGCTCTGAAGAAAGACTGGCTACCATTCAGAGAATTACAACTACACTTGAGAGGCCTCTAACAAAACTTTACCTGATGTTTTTGAGCAATGCCTTACAAGTTATAAATGCATTCAATAAGCTCATGCAAGTGGAGGCACCCACCATTCATTTTCTTTTCAGTGAAGTACAGGCCTTCGTTAAGAAGCTTTTTCTACGATTCATGGCACCAGCTGCTGTTCAAGAAAAGCAAGTCTCCCAAATAAACATTGAAGATTCAAGTCAGTACTTACCTGTTAATGCAGTATATGTTGGTGATAAAGCCAGGCGTTATCTGGAAGCAGAGAATGATCTAACCAGTGATGAAATTAGAGGATTTTATGAGGTATGCAGAGAATTTTGGCTGAGTGCAGTTAAGTATGCAGTAAAGAAGCTGCCAGTAGAATCAGATTTCCTTACTAATCTAACTTGGTTAAATCCAGGAGTTCAAGAGTATGGCATGCTTGACCAAATCATTCAGACACTGCGTCATCTGCCTCAGGTTGTTAAAGAGGAAGAAAGGGCTGCAATTGAGGAAGAATATTTAGATTACTGTACATGTGAGCAAGTGAAGGAACTAGATGCAGGAACTAGTTCGATTGATGGATACTGGCACAAAATCAGTCAGTTACAAGACCCTACTGGTCAGCCACGTTATCCAGTGTTGACACGTCTAGCGAAATCTATTTTGATCATACCACATGGCAATGCTGACATAGAAAGATCATTTAGTAAAATGGGCCTCAATAAAACAAAACTTCGCAACAGCTTGGGAACATGAATGCATTACTTCAGTTGCAGTGTAACGTTCAAGAAACCTGCTACACCTTCAAACCGAAACCAGAAACTATCTCCCTCTGTAGAAATGCAATTGCCTCACTTGACGAAAGCAACTAAATGTGTGTTTTCATCTTTTGATATAAAATTGTTCATCATTGTGTGTAATGTATTTGGCATAATCATTATAGGACATCTCAGGATTTTTGCAGGGTCCCGTATTGGGATATTTAAAGATGATATTAGGATAATTCGAGTAATTCTTTTGGCAGCCCTGCCACAAGCACTTAGTTCCATGTGTCTAGCTGAGTTTGCTGCTACATAAGTTGTGAACTATGAGCATAATGATTGTGATGCCCTATCAGCCCCTGAGGGTGATGTCACATCCACACAGATCACACTTACTGATGGATTTGGCAAAATGAACAAAAGAAAGCAAGCAGCAGTAATTAAGTATAGTGAAAGGACAGACCCTACCAATTGGTATAGAGCCCAGCTTATGTTGTATTATCCTTGGTATGATGAGCAGGTAAATTTACTAGGTGGATATGAAACATTTGAGCAGCACTATAACCATGTGAAAAACATTGTACATAACAATCAGAAGAAATACACAAACACAGATATGACGTTGGTGAAGATGGCCCACCTGTGCATTTATGGAATAGCATTGCTCCATCTACCGAGGAAAGTAGAATGCATTCGATAGCTGAAGGTAGCGAGCAACTAACTGAGGTTTCCCAACAAGATTTGCAGGATAATCAGAGTATCCTCACGTCAGGCCCTAACTTGCATGTAAGATTTGAGAGTACTGCCAACCAACTAGAAATCCCCCAGGCCAGTACATGAAAGGGTTAAATGAGCAACAAAGATCCATGGTCATGTTTCACCGTGACTGGTGTAAGAAAGCACTACTGGCACTTATAAAGAGGGCAAGCCAGTGGAGCCTTATCGTGTTTCTGAGTGGCCCAGGTGGTGTTGGCAAATCACATGTGATGAAGCTAATCCATTCTGACACACTGAAACTGGTAAAGCTATCACACACATTTGAACCAGATGATGTGATTGCATTACTTACAGCCCCTACTGGTGTTGCTGCATTCAATATTAATGGCATGACATTACATTCAGCATTCCTACTAGGACGTAGCAAATACTGTGGTTTTCAGCCTCTTAGTCATGACAGACTGAACACATTACGAACCAAACTGTCTCGTTTGATGTTAGTGATCATTGATGAAATAAGCATAGTTGGCTCCAATATGTTACTAGAAATCCACAGGAGACTACAGCAGATAAAAGGTACGCCAGATGATAGGTGTTTGGTGGTGTGAGTGTACTAGCTGTTGGAGACTTGTACCAGTTACCACCTGTTGGCCAGGCTCCACTGTTTAGCACCGTGAGTGACTGTTACGCCCAGTTGTATGGCTCAGGTTCATTGTGGCATGAACATTTCATGATGCTTCAACTGACTGAGATAATGAGGCAAAGTGGCAACTCTGAATTCTCAGAGCTATTTTGCCGTGTTAGAATATAAACAGTTTCACATCTCATGATATTAGAACACTCAAATCTCGTGAAATAGCAGTAGATGCACCAGATTATCCTACCCAGGGTTTACATGTGTACAGAACCCATGAAACACCCTTATGTTAAACAATTTGGCTCCACAGAGTGCACAATATACAATTAAAGCCATTGATTCTGTAGCTGGCCAAACCAGTCATATCTGTCTCTCCTCTCTCTCTGACAAAAGATCAGAAACAGGTGGTCTCCATACTAAACTGAAACTAGCTATTGGTGATGCTAACAGCTAATGTCGATGTATCAGATGGTCTTGTCAATGGTGCTAGAGGTGAGGTGGTTCATGTGGTTCTCAATAACCATGAAGTGACTAGTGTCCTTGTAAAATGTGACAATAACAGAGTTGGTAAATCAATCCAAACCAGCCAGTATCGTGTTAGGTTTCCTCTTGCTGTGCCTTTGACCAAGAATGAAGTAGTGTTCTTTGCCAAGGGAAAGCGTGGGTCTGAAATCAAGCGTTTTCAGTTTCCACTTACACTAGCATGGGCTACTACCATACACAAAGTGCACGGTCTAACTCTCGATGAAATAGTTGTTGATATGAAAGGTGGCAGATTTAGTCCCGGTCAGGCCTATGTTGCATTCAGTCGCGTTAAAACACTAGGACTCTATATTCTGAATCTAAATGTTAAGGCCATTAAAAAGAGCATTGATGCTGAAAATGAAATGTTTTGACTTAACTATTGCAACCACCACCTCTTACTATATCATTCTTGAATGTGAGATCAATACAAGCCAAACGGCCTGACATCAGAGCAGACCACAGCCTAGCATACTATGCAAACCTGGTTAAATGCACCTCAGCCTTCCCCTGTGTTAGATGACAAAATTAGCATCAGATGTGATAGACTCACATGTGAAAACAAAGGTGGAGTTATTATGTATGTCCCTTGCCAAATTTATCCAACTAATATACAAAGGTTTGCAACTTCAGGAATTGAGGCATTATCAACCACCATATGCATAGAAAACTTGGGGAAACTACAAATAGCTGTAGTTTATAGATCTTCAAATATACTACTAGGAACACTGATTGCTCTCATGAATAGACTATTGAACCATGTATCATTGTGGAATCTACCATGTCTATATTGGGAGATATGAGAACGTTTTACACCCAACACTTGTGAACCTAATGTCCAACTTTGGTTTTACACAATTAGTGCAGTCACCAACAACCCACACTAATAGACCATGTATACTATATCTATCTGGTAGTGCCATTGTTCAAGTCAAAGATACTTACTATTCAGACCATGACACAGTATATTGCAGTATTCCTTTTACAGAATTTGCTTAATAATACCTTACAAGATGCACTTCAGCAATTTGATCTTGTTTTTGTTAACAAAGCAACAGCAAAGCTGTTCAAAGCAACAATAAAGCAATAACAAAGCTGTTCAAAGCAACAACAAAGCAATAACAAAGCTGTTCAAAGCAACAACAAAGCAATAACAAAGCTGTTCAAAGCAACAACAAAGCTGTTCAAGCAACAACGAAACAGAATCTTTAATATTTTTCTTCTCTGTCATTGTGTAGCTTTTGAAGGCCATAACTTCTATGGTCCTCAAAGGAAACCACTATTCTGTTCTTATTCATTTTTAACAACTTACTCACACACAGGCTGCAGATCCAATTGGTAGAAAGAGACACGTCAGCCAACTGGACGAAATTAATGAGCGCTTGCTCCAATGCCACTATTCACGCGGCTATAACCAACATTTCCCCATCAAAAGGGGAAATTAAACACTAAGTTCTTTGATGGTACCCTAGCAGACACGACATCAAGCATTCGACTCGTTGGGTTCAGTTCTCAGCACCAAATGCAACTCAGCCAAATGCTAATGCTCCAGTTGAGCTCAGCAACTGTGTAGTTAAGAATTCTAGACAAGGTGAAGGTTTCGAGGTGATGCTTAAGAGGAATACGCAGATAAAGAAATCCCCAAAATAGATAAATAAATCTGCCCAAAATTTGATATGGATACCGTAATGGCATCCACAACACCAGACTAAACCCATTACTCTCAACGAGCTACAATCTCTCTCTCAATATGACTAAGTTAGTCAATGTTAAAGTTTTGCAAGTGTTAGACATTGAAGAAGTTGGTCAGGAGCAAAAAAAAGAAGCGTGACGTGTATGTAACTGATTCTACAGCAAAAAAGTTGTATTCTGGGAGCAGCATGTAGACTCACTTAAGGAAGGAAATTCATACCATCTACAATATTTTTATGTCAAAGAATTTAAAGGAAAGAAACACCTTTCAATACCAAAAAATGATTTCAAGATCTCACCAATCAGCGATCTACAAGACACAGTAGATGATATACCCAAAGATGATGAATACATCAAACTTCATGATGCTCAGGTTATTGGGGTAACAGAACTTGATACATATAGAGCATGCCTAACTGTAAAGCTCGTGTGGAGCCACAAACACCTCTTCTGGGGTGCTCACGTGACGACTGTCAGATGATCCAACTTTTTGAACTATGCTCCGAGCAGATAAGTGCTCGTCTAATGCTTCGACACGTTACTTCTGATGGCAAGTATAGTGATATTACGTGCTCAGTATAGCTGGCCAATCTACACAAAGACCATCCCCTCACTAAAGCGGATAGCCCCGCAAATTCCATGAAGTACATGTTCTCACAGGAAGGAATGTCATCACTTTCATTTTGTGACAAAAGTAAATAACCTCACTTCAACTCCAAATAACCCTTTCACTGTCATATTCCTCACTATTAGAAATTACCTGGTTGTATGCAATATCCCTAAGTTCATAGTTGTTACCATGCTATAATAGTTGTTGCTACTATGCCAATTTAAATAATTTTATATAAAGTATTGCGAAAATACACACACTTTACATTTTGCACTTACGGGCCCAGAAGTGACAACAGAAAGTGCATATCGAGTACCACAATGCACTATTAGTCCAACCCTGGCTAGCCAATGTCAACCAAGTCTAGTCTAAACATACAACCTAATCTAGCAGTACCTCACATACACATATATCACATGAATGCACGCCAAGGGTTTTGCACTTCATTTCAGCTGCTTTCAAGATTCAGAGGGGTAGCAACGGATTTGTCTCTTAGTCTCTGTAGTCATAACTGGTTTTTATCAGCAAGGGTCTTCCTTGACTAACTGTCTTAGCGAGTCTTCATTTTCCACACTGCCTAATAGCCAGTCACCACGATATCCGCTGCCGTCAGTATCAGTCTCAGCAGCCTTTATACCAACAAGATATTTTGGCTTTTGATCATAAACTGGATCGCATTTTGTGTATGGTGATGGATCAAAAGGAGACAGGTGAGTGCATGGTGAAATTGACATATAATAAATGAAGTATAGAAGAAGGGAGACAAGATTGGGACACAGACATGGATGTATATCAACGTAACATAGGTACATGTTATACTATTTGTCTGGGCTTGTGTACTAGCTAAGCTAAATTGTACCTTGCGTGTGCATTAGCTATTTGTTTCATATACATGTACAGTTGGTGAAACAAGTGTAAAAAACATTTCACCACATTTGATTGAACCGCAGTTGAGTGTTCGTAAACTCCATGATAACCTAACAAATAATAAGCAGTTCCACAAGAATTAAAGGTAAATCTTGCATGCACGCTTATAATTACTGTGTACATCACCTTATGTGTTTAGTTAAGCAGTTATCGCAGTAGCAACAATAAAGGTGTTCGGGAGCTCTTGTGTGATCAACTTATTCATATGTTCTCAGAAAAATACTCACCTAGCTGTGTAAATAGTAAGTACATGCAACTGATTTATGTGTGTACAAAATGTAGTATTGTCAGTGTGTGTGTGTGTGTGATGTGTGTGTGTGTTTGTTATGTAGTAAGAAAGAGAGGGAAATTGGGGGAGAAAGAAAGAGTGCAGATTGTGGGAGGCTTTTGTCCATTTCACCTACATGTGGCTGCCCAGGTGTCCATGCGGGCTTGACCTAGGTCACAGTCCCCATAGGCCCCATGATATGTTGAATGCATGTGCATATACACTGGTATGACATGCACTATGTTGTTTCAACAATTTGGCAATTGTTAGATTTTTCGTATCAGCTTTGTCTGTATACTAAATGCTGATCATCAGGGGAGTACCCAAGCTACTCTATGCCAGCCACGAGTTTCGGTCCCTTTAGCCTCCCGACTCATGACCAGCAGTAGCAGGGGCGGGACCACTCAAACTAAAGGCTAACTGGTGGTGTGTAGGTTTTATAGGGCAGGCATTTGTGTCATGTGGTCTATGGAATGCCATGTTACTACATTGCATGTGTGATAATGACATGATGTGGTTAGGTGGAAGGGTTAATGTAGACTTAGTGTGTACAGGAATATTTGCTACCTGTGTGTGTGTGTGTGTGTGTGTGTGTGCGTGTGTGTGTGTGTGTGTGTGTGTGTGTCCGTGTGTATGCGCGTTCATGGGGTGAAATGTTTTTTACACTTGCTTCACCAATTTTTCATAGGTAAGTAGCAGTGCTTCTTTGTGCTTTACCATCCCTATTTGCTTACTTGTTTCACTGTTGTGCTATAATATGAGCCCCACCCTCTTCTACTCATGCGCGCGCTTGAGCCTGCACGCGCACACGCACAATTAGAAAATGGCTTCCAACAACAATGGACAAGTAAGGAAGTTCTCGATTATACACTTGCGAGTGAAGTTACGAAGATTCTCTTGGTCAAGGATCACACATGAAAGTGAAAGGCACTTTCGCTTCATGCAAAAATTAAGGAAAGTACTTGTGCCATTTTGCAGTAGGCCAGTTCAACTGAAGAAGATGATGAACCAAAAATCCAAAAGGGGGTGTGGCAAATTCTGTAAGTCATTGTAGCTGTTTACTTTACGTACTTCGAGGGTCTTAGCAGATACAGAATCACTCGTAGAGTACGTGTATGTGTCTAAAAGGGTTTGTAGCTGCCACGTTTGGGAGTTCTGAGCCATTCTACTCTGTAAAATGGGCGTGTCCTGTCGGACCTACCGACTCTCTGATAGGTTAGCTACCGTGTGTTACCTATCTCATGGGTATTGTGCTGTGCTTTATTTTTTGGGTCACATCTGTATTACTGTAACAAGAACAATTTAAAGTTGAGTCATGTGACTCACATGATGTCACTTCCATCACATGGATGAAAGACTGTATGGTCAGGTTGGTTGCCAAAGTTAGACTTTTCAAAATAACATTGCAAGATTGAATTTACTCCATAGTCAGTTGCAACTTTGAAGGGCTCTTGAATATGATACTTTGCACACGCATGATGGGATATATATCCCCTGGCCGATCCCAACCTGGTTGATACACGAATTAGGGTGTCCAGAGGGCGGCCAGGGGGAAGCCCATTCGGGTCAGACACTTATATGGACCACCTGGCAGTAACTGTGTTTCCAGTTATAAATAACTCCTTCAACTTCCATTCTATCTTCTGAAAGATATCCTGACGCAGGAAAATATTCTATCCACTGGGCTTCATGATACATGTGTTCCTCCTCATCTAGTGGTGGCCTCAAATACCCATTTGTTGAATTCTTCTAGCTGATAGTGCGGCAGTTGCCTTTTGTTGCATAGGTGACCCAATTCATGAATGCCTTGGATGGCACCATGCGCCTAAAATCAATGATGTAATGAATCACACTAAAGAATGCAATTAACCAATGCGTACTTGCAAGGAAGATGCATAGTTTAATAGAGTGATAGAGTCAGAATACTATCAAAAATTGGTAGAGAGATAGAGCATAGGTGCAAGTGACAAATCTGAGTTAAAATCGATATCCACAAAGTGCTACATGACCTTTACTAGCAGTCTACAATCACTGGACTGGACCGGTGGACTGGACTGGTGAACCCATTGAAATCGTTCACAAACTTGTTCCCATGCATGAATTCAAATAGTTAGAGGGATTTATAAATGCAAGAAGATAGTTTAAAATGAAGTATGTTCTTGATGAGACACACTGTTGTTGATATAGTTACATGTGTATTAAGGCCTGTGTCTACAGCCACTGTACCAGAACAAATCAACATGCTACATGTAGCTCTGATACCCCGACCTCTGCAAGCTCATCACACAGACCTACATGTACATATCGTAAGCACAAGCTTACCTATTGCACTACTAGTCTCGTGTACTATTAGAGGGTCTGGTATGAGACTATAGCACAAGGTAGTAACACATTTGGTCACAAAAGTCACTGTCTTGCTCGGGTCTAATCCTGTCAGTACTAAATTCACCCACACTATCGTCGTAATTCATGCCACTGTAACGAGTTTACAACGATTTCAACCATTCCACCAGTCCAGTGATTGTAGACTGACACCTTTACTGTAAGTTGCCGAAACAGTAGGTGTTCGCCAGAGTTCAAGTCTTTTTCTTGGAGGTATAGGCTACGGTACCTACAACAGGTGCTGTTGGTCATGACAATTTATGCTAGCACGTGATGCTGTTCTTCTGACACATGACTTCTTCCTGCCCAGACCGCTCCCAGCCTTCATCATGTGTTATAGAGATAATAAGAAGTTCAACTTCCATTACCATTGGTCTGTCCGACTACTAAAAGTTCAATGGAAAAAAATGTTCACCGTGGTTTTGATATCAAAATGGAGGTGTTGATCCCTGGTAGATCTACTGCGTTCACGACAGGGCCAAATACAGCCGGTGGCATCTTCTTCACTCCTCTCGGCGCGGCGTTCAGGGCCGTTGCGCCATGTACCTCCACCCTGCCGCCCGCCTGCAGTACCTTGCCGCTCCCCTCCATTGTACCCTCCATTATACCAGCCCGCTCCTTGTCCTCGCCCGCCTCCTCACCTGCCATGGCGGGTACGGCCGCCTTGGAATCGTGGCTGGTTGTTGTTGGGTCATTCTATTAAAAGTGAAAGTGTGATAAGTAATGGTGCAAAGAAGAGTAGAGTTGTGCGCTACAAGCCCAAATATATGCTGGTATGTGGGTGCCCCATCTCTAGCCATGTGTCTGAGATTGTATCTTGCTTGAGCTCTTCGATTGGGGGATGTTGGCAGTGGCCTTGGAGGAGAGGAGGTTTCTGAGGCCTGGGAGGGCTACAAGGCCTGGGAGAGCTGAGAGGCCTGGGAGGGCTTAGAGGCCTGGGAGGGCTGAGAGGCCTGGAACTGAGGGTTGTACATTATGGTGTCTTATGAACTTGGGATGGGTGATGGTTCCTATGGTGGCCCATTAGGGCCATCCACTTCAGTTTCTTACTTACTTCCACTTCCACTTTCCACTTCCACTTGTATTTTCCTTCCACATCCATTTTCTACTTCCACTTGCATTTTCCACTGACTCGTATTGTCACGTGCTGTCCTCACGTGCACGTATCGTTACGTGGTATTTAAAACCTCACAGCCGAAGTCAGAGGAGCTCCTCTGAGCCAAACTAGAGCGAGCATACAATGTCAAGGTCAAGAGACGAACTCATTCGAAAGCTGTTTGATGAAGGTTTCCAGTACGATTTAATATTGTGCTGCTTAGTTGCATTATATGGCATTTCTATATCGTTACGAACTTTGAAACGCTGTCTGAAAAAGCAGCATTTGAGACGCAGAGGAGATAACACTGATTTTCTCACCATTTGGAGGTGTCTGATGGTATGTATACACTGACCTATGTGCGCAGTCATCTCAGGGCCTTTTAAATTTTCATAGCTGGAGCTCAATCAGTCAGGCTCGCTACTAGGATATCGTGCCATGCATAGGAGACTGTTGAGAAAGTACAAAATACGGATATCAAGGTATATATGTATGTGGGTGGTCTGCAGTGTGAGGTTGCCAGTTGGGCAATGACCACTGCAGCTATAAGAGGGAATGAGGGGACGGACTTTTGTCTGGTGATCGTGGCTCAGTGTCTGGTGTGCTGGTTTGCTGGTCATTAGACCTGGGTGCGACTCCGGACGGAAGTCTGTCTTTCTCATTCCCTCTTGATCATCTGGGCCTGAGTATGCTGACAACAAAACTTAATATATATGTATGTAATTACTGCAATTTGTGGTGATGTTTTTGTCTACATTTACTGTATAGGGAGACAGATGATGGCCAGTGTTGATCCAATCAGCGTATAGTTAAGGAGAAACCATCGGCTAGTGAGAAGGAGTTATAACTCACGAGTATGTCACTTTGATGATGTGCATTAATTGGAGTGGGTGAATTTGTAATGAAACCCTCCGCGCCACCACGTACGTATGCGCTTAATCCGGCACATACGCGCTTTCCGCAGGAAAATGGCTGACAATGATGCTATGTCTATACTTCAGAGACCAATTTTCTGTTGGCACAAATGGTAAGTTAAAGACTTACGGATTTTCAATTCATGGTTGCATTGATGGGTATGCATGTGGGCCTAAGTTGATTCCAGTGTTTAATTTATAGATTCTCCAGAAAGGTTTTGTGGGTAGAAGTTACTACAACTAACAAAGATTCTGCAGTTATAGCAGGCTACTACTTAAAGGCAGTTGAGAAATATGGTAATGTGAGCAAGAATTTATTGCTGATTGTTTTAAAATCCATGTGCAGGGCTCCCAAGATTGGTTCGTGCAGACAGGGGTACAGAAAATGCCAAGGTAGCCTATTTACAACCTTTCTCAGACAAGATTTGACATTAGGAACCAGAAGTTTTCAATATGGGAAGTCAGTCACTAACCAGGTATAGTATTGTGGAATTGTTACCATTATAAGTGCATGCAACCATATATTTTACAGAGGATTGAAGTGTACATTGCGAAAGTGGTTTACAGACTGGTGGTTGGAGTTCTTCCGGGTACAAAAATATTTGGTAACCTTTTTGCAGAGTTATTATCATGGCATACAGTTACTAAAGGACAATGGATTCTTTGATGAAACCAATGCAATACATATGTAAGTTTAAGAGCATTGTAACAATTGTCAATGACTATATTCGCTTCCATGCAGAGACTGCATTCGTTTGGCCTTTATGGAATTGCTACTAGTTCAAAGCTGGAACACTCATGTTATTCAGTGCAGAAGGGGTGGAGTTACTGGTATTCCTGATGAACTTTACAACATTCCAGCTTTACATTGTAATTAATAACAACTTTTATATATTCACTCAAATTCTCACTATAAATTCAGGTTATGCAGAATGCCGGAGTATTTTTGAGGAACAGGATCTGCAGTTTTGCAAGCAGTACTCTGCAGTTAAACCAGCACCTGCTGGAATAGTGTTTAGAGTTAGCAGATATCTTAATGTGTGAAAATGACTGGTTTATCCCAAACAATTGTGAAGAAGCACTAATTCTCTTTCTTAATCTTGTAAATGAAATTCACTAAGTATAGTTATTATATAACAGTCACAAACTTGTACATTATCACAATCACAAACAATGGAAGTATGATATATACTTATACTGATGATCCACAATATATAATAGTGACTTGAAGTACATGGTGATACTTGATACATATAAACGATACTCATGATTAATGTGTTTATCAATGGAGAATGTTCAATAATGGAGCTGCAGAATATAGTCATTTAAACAATCATAATGTCAGAGATATTTGCTTAGCAGTCGTTTAAAGTATCCAATAGCTTAGCCAAGACTTGAGTAGCATCTGCTCGAGCTTGATATCCCACAAGGCACATTTTGGTTATTTACTGAATGTTTTTTGCAAGATGTTGCAACTCCCCATTCACAGCAACCTTAAACATTATTTGGTGTGCAGGTGTCTTGGGCCATAGTGTCACTTCACCGAACAATTCAGTGATCACACCACCCAATGCATAAACGTCACATTTGGATGAGATAGATTTGCCATGGAGTTGCTCGGGAGCCTGAAAACCTGGCGTACCAACTCTCATTGTTGTTGAACTGAGTCATTTAAGATCTTTGACAGACCAAAGTCAGCCAAAATACATTCATTGTCTTGTTTTCCACCTACAGTAATAACAAACCACAGTGTATCATTATTTCTTTAGTGCTTCAACTTCTAGTAATTACTTCCTTAATGCTTCCATTGCTATATACCACTTCAATCAATCTAACACTTCCAGTGACTACTTCCTTAATGCTTCCATTTAAACATTGCTACCACTCTCACTTACCAATATATTAGCTGGCTTAAAATCAAGGTGAGCAACAGGAGGTGTGGCACTATGCATGAAAATAAGGGCCTGACACACCTGAATAGATATCATGACCTTCATTGCAAATGGAATCTATAAAGACAGATAAAATATAATCCTGTCTAAATAAATTTATTAATTGCACCTACTTTCATTTTAAATTCAGTCCCAAAGAGGATAGAATGTAGATCATTGCCATTCACCAAATTTGTAATAAGTGTAACTGATGTTACATCAGAAACCACACCAAGAAGTGGTAGAATATTGGGATGGTTGAGTTAATACCATTATCAGAACCAAATATTAGCTTCCACCAGGTATATATATACCTGTAAACAGAAACTTCATTTTCCCACATTTTCTTATTAGCACTTGGCATAGGAATCACTTTGGCTGCCACTACTGTTCCTCTCCGATACACTCTACCAAAGCCTCCACTGCCAAGCACATCAAGGAGCTTGAGGCTAACACAATCTTAGATAAAATAGGACTACAAGTATACATGGTGTGGACATGTCAATTGAGCACAGTTTGAAGAGATTGTTTTAGCTCCAAAACATTAGAGGGTAATGTAAAATCTTAATATGTAGGACGTTTAAATATAAAGTGACAAATGCAAATAACAATTACACCTCCATGTTTTAAGAAGGTGTAGGAGGGTGAATGCAAAATAGTCCCATCTGTGTAAAATGGCAGAGTACGAGAGTTGAGACACACCTGTCCTTAACTCACGTAGCTCTGATTCTTGTTGCACACTTGTTCCTTCATGCGTCACTCTACAGATCTTTACATCCGCAGACCCTGATTCACTCACATCTTCTCGGACAAGAGCTGCATAACAATCTAATCACCATGCAAGCTTATCAATTTACTCACTTACCTTTCGTATCCATGGCGTTTCCATTCGAACATTCAACTCTAGGTATGCTTCACATGCCATGCAAGCTCTTTTGTCTATCTGAGATGCATAGCACCCATACTATATCTCAAATTTGGCACCTGAGGGAAGTATGGTAGCACAGTAAAGTTGTCAATATGAAGAAATGGTAAACTAACCTTCACATGGTGACTTGTACTTCACCTCCCTGGTCTCACACGACATGTCATCAATTAAGTTGCATATTTCTTTTCCTAGATAGATGCATTAACATGCAGTATGTGATACTATCAATAACTTATGTACCTTGCTGTGTAATTTTGCTCAAAAAGAATTCAAATTGAATTGTATTTTGATCTAAAACATGATACTGGCCTTCCGGACATGTGGCTACAAGATCTCGGTACTTCATCATCTCATCGACATCATCAATCAAACGCCAGCACAAAATATCCTCCTGTGACAAACCATCTCGAAAACTGAAATTACTGGAGTAACGACTTGCGATCATTTCCATAAAATGAACTTCAAAGTACCCCTGAGGCAACTCTAAACATTAAAAGAAATGTATATACAGCTTATTGGAGTAGTTTATCAGCACTGTTCCAGGTGGGTTGGGGAATCACACCAAGATACACCATCAAAGGAAATGCTAAGGAGGTGCTATAAATTAATGGTAACCACATGGCAAACCTTGCAGTGTAAGGTCATTTTTTGCTGCATCACCCTCACTAGCATCTACGCACTCAGTTTCTTGTAGATCACCTTCTATGTATAAGGATTTTATACATGGTTACAGCCCTAGAGTATATATGTTTTACCATTTTCAATAACATCCGCCTGTGTATCTTTAACCTCTAATTCCATTCCATCCTCTGTAAGAGGATTGGATACTGGGTACAATATACATCATGTTAAATGGAATCTGTGAATACCTTTGGAGACCTTGACACAGTAAAGTCGAGTACGAGAAGGATACTTGATGTGTGAGATTTCGGATGATAGTTTGCTAGTGTCCAGGCTATAAAGCTTTTTTTCCCATCTTCCCCAACAATCTCAATTTTTCTCGTTCAATGGATATACCTGACCCATCTGCAACATAATATGTAGCACCATCCTCTCCATGCGGCCAGGTAACTTCTTGGCATCTCCTCTTTACTGCCTCATACACTGAATTGCGGTAAAATGACGTCTTTGCAGCTTCAAGGTTCGATCTTGTTTTCCACGCTGGAGACAGGCATCATACACCATGCGGCCAACAGAAATCTATAAGTAAGTGTAGTTAAAGTTTCACTCTAATAACACAATGTGGACAGGTATGTGGACGTTTGCCTACTTACTTGTACCTGTCCTTCCCTCACATCAGAATCTGCAGCTGTCTGTCTTCCCTTTGGTGACGACGTAGCTTTCTGGCTAGCAGCTGCAACTGCCATATAGCGCTGCATTGCTATAAAAGAACCACAAGGTTAGACTTTGCTGTATTTGGACACTAGATTTACCTTCAGAGCGTGTGGTTCGACGAGTAACTTATTGACAATGCTATCTGTCGATCCGTGAGAACTTGAGGTCGATCGAGAGCCAGAGCCACTAAATCTGCTTGCCATTGTTTGAGTCTTCTGCACGTTGGATCTGGATCCACGAGAACTTGAGCTGGATCCACGAGAACTTGAGCAGGAGCTATATCTTCTTGCCATGAGCGCTTGCGTAGTTCCAATACTTCATCTGCACATGCGTACGAAAAGCACGTGCAAAGAAGTGGATGAAAGTGGAAGTAGAAAATGAAAATGGAAAATAGAAGTGGAAGTAAGTAAGAAATTGAAGTGGAAAATGGAAGTGGAAGTAAGTTAGAAATTGAAGTGGATGGCCCTAATGGGCCACCATAGGTTCCTCCTGCTCAATATCTTCCATCTCTTGGACTGAGATGTTCAACACTAAGTAGAAAAAAATTGCATTTACCATCTGCTGGCAGAATGTTTGCAGTTGAAGAGATTTATTTTGAGAAATACTTGCAGTTCTCCATTTTCCAAGGGTTTCACAGTAGGATCTCTCAGTCTTCTTGAGCTTTTTGTCGAAATGGTAGAAATGACTTTGTAATGCTGTTTTATATCATTAATATTCAAGATTTCATATAGTCAACAGTATAGATTTTATGTGCATGCACAGTACGAATGAAATGGCGGCTAGGTGACATATTTAGCTTCAAAGCACGAACACGTTAGTTTATGGTAGTGTTTTTACCTTTTATTGAGCCTGCAGTGTGTAGATTGATACATAGTAGATTGTAAGGTGTATATTTTGGTGTTTTAGACCTGATCATGACTGAGCTGCCGTATGGTATTGTGTACCAGCCTACTGTACAGTGTGGTGTCTTCCTTGGGACTCTTCTTACGCTGCAGCTGGTATGATTATGTTTATTTATCAACTGTCTCAGATACCTTTTTTATGCTTATTGTTGTGTAGTTGTAATAGAGATGATCACAGTATGATGGCAAGCTACAGTGATCAAGGAAAAGCAGGGCAGTATATACTTCCTTTGTGGCATTATACTTAACCAACAATTGTGATGATGTTCTTATCCCAAATAGACATGTAATTGTACTCATGCAAACGATTTTCTATAAGGTTATTCTGATCATTCTTTTCCTACTGCTCATAAACTGAACATGGCAACACTGCACTACTTGCGGACTATCACTCATCAGGCAAAAAACTTGTACATATAACATCACTACATTCCAGTTTTAGTTATGCTATAGGCACTTTTTTCAACTTACACTAGTGTTAGCAAGAAACTCATACCTGACATTTTCATGAGCTTTACTATGCTTTGTTTCATGGCTTTACCATGCTCCTCCAATAGAAGAAAAGCTACAAATTCAGTTTCAGGTGATACCGGAATCTTAGCATAAAACCTCAGTGTTGATAGTAAGTGTCATTTTCTTATATTATGGCCCACTGACTGCATACATGTTGTGTTTGTGTGTAGCCCTATTCTGTGGAATGTAATGTGTGCAATAGGAGTTTTTATGTACATACTAGGGTTAGCTATTTCTGTGCAGGGAAGGGGTGTGTTCTCTCATTCAGTTTATCTCTGAAAGTTGTGAGTGTAGTGAGCCCATCTTGTCATATAGCTGGCATGGGATTTCCATATATATATACATATGTGTATGTATCAGATGATGCATTTGGCCCCCCGCTCCCCCGGGACTGCCCGTGAGCTACGTGCAAATGTAACTGGCTTCGCCTCTTCTGCTTGCCATCAATGCCTAGCATTTAAACAACATGTGTAGTATAAATTATGGCATACAGCAAGAAGTATACTGCATGATGGCTCTGAATATTATGCATACCTCATGCAATAGCGTATTATCCATTACTTATTGTAGTGACATAATTGCAGTCTATCCTTGAAGAAGATTAAAGTCATTAAAGTCATGTATATACTTGGTTTGGTGTTTGGTGTCTTCGCTAGTTGAATGCTATGCATTGTTGGTGAGCAGGAGAGTGCGCACACAAATTATAACATTATGGTATATACAGTGTGGGTCTCATATATATTATGTAGAAAAATTGCCCATTCAGACCACTAGGTTAGCTTGCTCTGCTCGCCAATTACCACACAAATTGCATTCCGGTGACACAATATGCCCGTATATGGTACGTAATTCTAGATAGCTTTACCGGGCATGATTTATATGACCTACCAACCATCCTGTGTATAAACTGCGTATATACTTCCCATGGGTACAGTAGTCAGTTTTGGTATTCTCACATAACATTGCTATTGTTTATTGCTACTGTTCACTTTACTTGATAAGAATGAATCGATGGTGGTAAGAGAGTGAATAAGCTGGCTCTACATCATGTGCTCAGTATTGTGCAGTATGGCCACCTGCACATGCAAACAATGTATGAGTCTATTGTTGGTGGCTAATATGCTGGCATAATGCTCAAAATGCCTGTTATTATGCTCAGCATAAATATATGCAATCCTACTTGAGGTGTAAATGTGGCTGGTTTCCTCCACTCACCCACAATGCTTTGTATTCTCTTTCCAACTGTTTGTCCTCTCTCATAAAGTTATGTGATGTTAGAACCCCTCACTTGTCTACAGCATTTCATTAGTTAGGTTAGTTTGGTTGTCCAATTCTGAGTTTTAGCAAATCATGCATGCACACTCCAATTGGCCTATGGATGAGCCATGTAGTGACGACCTTTTATGTTCTGAGACTCTTACATGTAAATATGAATGTAAAGAGTGACACACTTACAATTTGCTGCTACATAAGGAATGTTGAACTCCAGTTGGAGAACCACCTCAAGACAGTAAACACAGTCTTAGTAAATGACCACAAATTTCTTAGGGTGTGTCTGTAGAGATTAGGAGATTGTTGCTATGGTAGAAGAGTGTTACCCTAATGGGGTACTTACCTGTTACAGCAGTTTTTGTAATCTGGCAATCTCATGCATTGAAAGACATACCCACTTTCCTTTGATGTTTTGTAGCAAGCATGTGCAGATTTCAAATAAAGGAAAATGAGCACATGCTTCGGACTACAAGACAAGCTGTAGACTTTTATAAGCCCTATAGAACAGTGGTAGTTTGATGGTAGTGGACTTGTGATCAACAATAATAACTTCATATATACTATGTTGCTATGGTAACAGCATATTCACCTCATCTGTAGTATATATCATGTCCAATCAGTGTGATATACACCTGCCTGGTTCGGAACTTTATTTATATCCCTCGGCTGTTGGCCTTCGGGAAATATCACAAATAAATTCCTCTCAGCAGGTTTATATCTGACATATACACCTCTTGACCTTGGTTTATACATTACTTAGGTGAATTGTGGCAAGCAGAGTAAGCCCACCTAATTATTTCAATAATGTCAGTGTGCACATAAAATCACGTATATAGTGGTATATCATAGAGTCGGTAGACTCTATATGTAGGGATGGCTCCGACACGCCCATTAGCCTTAACAAAAGTAACGGCTCAGAACTCCCGAACGCGGATATTTTAAGCCTTTTCAGAGAAACTACATGCTCTGCGAGTGCTTCTATACACTATAATACTCTCAAAGTACGTAAAATATACGGCTACAGTGATTCTCGGAAAATTGTAAAAAGGCCGATTGTTCATCATCATCTTCTTCTTCTTCTTCTTCTTCAGTTCAAATGGCCTACCGCGAAACTGGGGTTAGTAATCGCTCTAATTCTTTCATGAAAATCATTTATACTGGAGCATACATGATCCTTGATGCACAAAATCATACCTTCTCTGAAAGCCGTCAAACTCCTGGTCTGCAACCTTACAAGTGTTAGTTTTAGACGCCATTTTCTTGTTTGCTCACGTGCCGAACACGTGAAGTTGTGGTTTTAGTCTTCAGACTGTAGCAGATTTGTGCTCTGTACCTCACCTGGTTGCGTTACTGCTTCGAGTTGCTTTTAACGACTTAACTGTCGCCCTTCGTTTTTGGCCGATTTTGGCGTTTTCCGTCATCATTTCTCTTCCGTCCCGGCTCTCTCGGTACATTGCCAGTGCCCGGGCCTTCCGCGCCTAGACCAACTGTTTCGGTTGTTAGGTACGTTCTCTTATACCACTAAATAAAAAATTTAGGAAATTTGAAGTGTATATAGGGATTGCATAAAAATGAACAGAGACACACAGATATGCTATGTACATCAACATACCTTTTAGTACATTGATATATATAGCATGTCTGTGTCCCAATCTTGTCTCTGTTCATTTTTATGCAATCCCTATATACACTTCAAATTTCCTAAATTTTTTATTTACTTGCCTCTAATCATTTTTTTACAATTGTAAGCAATAATTCCCATTAGCACATGCTCACCATATCTATAAAACATCTGGCCCATTATTGCTAGAGGCCCTAATAATCACACTCTGAGATGTATGATTAGTAGGGAGTGGCTACAAGCAGCTCTGTACACGAACTATGAGCAAACCTGCTAGCAACGTACTATTGGCTGAGCAAACCTGCTAGTAACGTACTATTGGCTGAGCAAACATGCTAGCAACGTACTGTCGGTCACCAGCGCTTTGGCTTGGTAGCGTGCCGCTATTCCAACAGCCGGTACATACGTAGAGTAGTGCCTGGCAGAGAGCAACACACTGTACGCGTATGCAGTATTCTGACAGTTGAAGTAGCACAAGAATCGTCAACACCTCTGTCTTTTGTTATGTAGTACTAAGCGCTAGTTGCTAAACCAATCAATCATCAACACATTTCTCTATTATCAAGCAGCCAGTTCACTGTACCTATTAGTTGCTACGCGCTAGTTGCTAAGCGTTTGCGCATGCGCGGCAGATATAATGACATCATTACCGAGTACTCTGTCATTACGTAATCGGCTTATTATATGACGCATGGTTTTATATGCGTACACTCTACACGTACATTCAATGTGATATTACGCAATCACTATACACATGTATACATGTATTGCATTGAGAGGAGTGTTTACATCAGTATTAGAAGAGTCACAAGGGTTAACAACATATGCTTTTGTTATGTTGCTATTAGCAATGATATCTCTACACATGCTGACTTTCAGGTTGATGGCTACCATGGTTGCTGAGTTTTGCTCATTAGTTATCCTCATTTATAATACATTGCTGGGAGAGATAACGATCAGTAGTACAAGAACTACAAGGATACCTCTATTCCCCAGTTCGTAATGATACGTTTCCACATGCAAAGATTCAACTTCATTGACTTTATGGTTATTGAGTTACGCTTTTTCAAGAAGAAGAAGAAGAAGAAGAAGAAGAAGAAGAAGAAGAAGATGGAAAACATGGCAAAAATGTGAAAGCACTTTTTAAGTTATTACACACATTTTACATCACAACACATCCAATTTTTGCATACTAGTTATATTTCACACATTTTTTACCTTGATATTAAAAGTGAAATCAACCTCAAATTGAAAGTGAAAATGAAGAATATCCTTATATATGGTTTTCAATGGGGATAGACCATAGCAATCCCTATATACACAGTACTACCGTACTGTGTGATGTGCTCTGTGTGGAACAGTTCTCTCCTAGAGTCTTTACTAACTGCACCTTTTGGTGACTTTCAGTGTGGTATTATGCAATACATATAAGTTATACATGTAACTAGTTGTGTTTATGTTGTTTCTTTTTCTATTAGCTTACGCTAGTTGTGTATCCTTTGCAATTTGCATTAAGTGTTATAAACAGGGTCAATTTTATACTATGATGTACGTGTATGTTTACAGCTGTCTCGCACCTGCTATAGATTCTGACCTCAAGCTCAGAAATAACTAGCTGTTGCTTGGAAACCTCCCTGATGCTCCGTCCTTGCTGTGGAGACATAATTAAGAGCTAAGTTTCCTTGTAACATATACTTGACTTTGGTGTGATACTGCTGTATCATAGTAGTGTACTTGACTTTTGTATGATAGTAGTTTTTGTGTACTTGACTTTTGTATGATAGTAGTGTACTTGACTTTTGTGTGATAGTAGTGTACTTGACTTTTGTGTGATAGTAGTGTACTTGTGTGATAGTAGTATACTTGACTTTTGTGTGATAGTAGTATACTTGACTTTTGTGTGATAGTAATATACTTGACTTTTGTGTGATAGTAGTTGTATATACACAATGCCATCCTTGCAACACAAACCGAAGGCTTACCAAAAGGAGTATTACTTAGAGCGTAGAAATAACGTGCAAGATCCAAAATTAAAGGCAGAATACAATAGAAGCTACTATGCTTGTAATGCTGATAAACTGAAGACAGTGGCTAAGACTCTCTATGCTTTAGATAGCAACAGAAAGATGTGTGCTAGAGAAGTCTATAGAGCTGATCCTGAAAAAAGGAAGGCTGCCTGTAGAATTCAGTATAGAGCAAACCCCAACAAAAAGAGAGCTGCCTCTAGGGCTGACTATCAAGCTGATCCCAACAAAAAGAGAGCTGCCTCTAGGGCTGACTATCAAGCTAATCCCAACAAAAAGAGAGCTGCCTCTAGGGCTGACTATCAAGCTGATCCCAACAAAAAGAGAGCTGCCTCTAGGGCTGACTATCAAGCTAATCCCAACAAAAAGAGGGCTGCCTCCAAGGCTCATTATCGAGCAAATCCCAATAAAAAGAGGGCTGCCTCTAGGGCTGACTATCAAGCTAATCCCAATAAAAAGAGGGCTGCCTCTAGGGCTGACTATCAAGTTAATCCCAACAAAAAGAGGGCTGCCTCCAAGGCTCATTATCGAGCAAATCCCAATAGAAAGAAGGCAGCTTCTAGGGCCCACTATCGAGCATATTCTCACAGAAAGAAAGCTGTGGTTAAGGCCTGGTGTCGAATACACCGTGAACGAAAAAGGGCTCTGTCTCGTGCTTACTTTGCCAAGAATCGCTCTGCTAGGATTCATTCATTTAGAAAATACTATGTCTGTCATAAAGATGACATATGTCTAACTAGGAGAGCCAGGTACATTTTATCCCAACCAAAGCCTGGTGATAAAGAGATGTATTTGAGAAAGTTGCAGGCCCATTTGTCAAATCACTTTGAAGCTAGATCAGAGTTAACAAAGGCATTCAAAAAACTACATGAAGCTGCAGCCAAACAAATTCGCAGGGTTCTAGGAAGGACTGTTTGTAGATTAGCAGCTAGGAGACTGCTAAACAAAGCCCTGCAAGTGCGTAAAGAGCATGCTGGGTTTTTGCTCAAGAGCATAAGATCCATTAAGTCCCTCCAGATCACTCAAAGGGAGGACTTTGGTAAAGGATGTCACACTATGGCCACAGAACCATTTTTCTATGACTCTGCTTACCAGCCTGTAAAGAGAGACATTCCCATACCTATTAATGAAGATGGCCAGTGTGTTGTAGCTGATGAACTGCACAACGATGATGAAAAAGGTGCATGTACACAAAAAAAAAGAAATGGGAATGTTCTGGAGAGTGTAAAATTGTTACTGACATAGAGGTAAATGCCATTCTGACCTTAAAGGCAGTCTTTGAAAAACCAATACAGGAAGTGAGGCATGCCCTAGACAAATGTGATGATGGCTGTCCTAATTGACACTACTCTAAAGTTTCCTCAGTAGGCCTTAAAGGCCACCCACTGGTTTGTTCTATTGATGGTGGTGGTTGCCTAAGTAAACTGAGATTACTAAGAGCAGCTTCAACACATTTCCCTGTATTGAGACAATTCCTGCATGAAGTATACAGTGCTATCAGAAGTCATATATGTGTATTTCAAATTGACCAAGCTCTGTGTATTGGAAACCACCAAAAACTCATGGAAATTACAGAAGTAGATAGGTTTGAAGGCTTGTTAAGCAATGATGTAGAATCAAGCTATGAAGAGTGGAGAGATACAGAGCATGCAGGTTCAGCTCTTAGGCAGCCTAATCTGGAGGCACAGCTTTTGATTACTCGTGCTGGACTAATAGCTGAGCTAGAAAAGGAAATTGACGACTTTCCGGATCATGCATGTTGTAGCTGTGAGCGATGCTGTAACAGTTGTTAAGCTATCTGACAATCTTGGCAATGTGTGGCCAAAATTAAAGAGATTTATTTTACAACGAACACCAGATGCCCGAGATCACATTTTGTACATGTGTAAGTACTGTAAACACACAATAAGAGGGAACAGAATGCCACCACGGTGTGTCTTGAATGGGTTGCAAACTGTTCCTATCCCACCTGAACTGGCAGTACTTGACCCATTGAGTAGGCAACTTATCCAACGGGCCAAGTGCTATCAAACCATTATTCGATTGGGTACATACACTGCTAAAGTGCCCATCTACAATTCACTTAAAGCCTGTAAAGGTACAATGTTTTTCCTTCCACTTCCACTGAACAAGACACTTGAAACTCTGGATCAGGTAGAGCAATGTGTTGGTGCCCTGCCTAACCCCGAGTTGTACATTATTGTCAATGGTAGGCCAACAAAAAGTAAAGTTGTGTGGCGTAGCCTGGTTGATGTGAACTGTGTAAAGAAAGCCGTGAGTAAATTAAAGTTGTGTAACTGGCTGTATTGGGATGTGAAGAAAGAGTCCATTGATGAGACCACAAAACATATAATTGAAGTTTCAAACACAGCTACTACTAGCATGCTTGAAAAGGCTACCAAAGACAATAATGTAGCTTCATTTCAAGCTTATACAATCCGAAATCTAGATAACAAGCTGTCGCCTACTTCTGATATAAAGCAATACAAACTGCTCAGTGTCAGAGAAGGTCCAATAGACAATAGGCAGCAGTATATTGATGTCATGTGCTTTCCAGTTCTCTTTCCCACTGGAAAGTTTGGTGAGTTTCATCCTCGACAAGAGAAGCTCTCTCATAGTGAATACATTAAGTCGAGATTGTTGAACAAAGATTCTCGTTTCAGAAAAGATGCCCAGTATGTATTCTACCTGCTTTGGCAGAAGGAAATGAGAGAGCTCTCAGCAGGTGTGTACAATCTCCTGAAGAGTACAAGAAGACAGGCCATGTCAGTTAGCAGGCTGTTGGACAGCATAGAAGTTTCTGATGAACGCCTTGAGGCAAATTTGTGCACTATGCTTCAATCAGTACGTGGTACAAAGCAGTACTGGTTCGTTCGTAACAGTGAGTTGAAGTGCATGATACACGAGTGGGGTTCACCGACTCTCTTTTTAACATTCAGCTGTGCTGAATACGAGAGTCCTGATATCACAGAGTACCTCAGGAGAGTAAACAATGTCCCTTCCCACTATAACATTGGTAAGCTTTGCACTGAGGACCCAATCTGTTTCCAGAAATTTCTCCTTGAAGTTTCATGCTTTCTTTCGCAAAGTTTTGCTGAATGGTGAGGTACTTGGGAAAGTAGATCACTTCTACTGGAAAAAGGAGTACCAAGCTCATGGGGCACCTCATTATCATGTGCTTCTGTGAATAAGACATGCTCCAGTCATTGGTAAAGATGACCCTGACAAAGTGCTAGCATGGATTCAGGACAGGATAACCTGTCATATTCCTGACAAGAACTCCAGTCCTGAGTTGTCACACTAGGTACCAGTTACATAAATGCAGTAGTTACTGCAAAAGGAGAAGAAAGTGTGGCAAGAACACTTTCATTACCAGGTGCCGCTTTGGGTTCCCTCGCCCAGTTTGTGATAATGCCAAACTGAATCCTGTACAAGAAAGCCTAAAGTCATGTAATCGAATATACCAGGTAACACGTACAGATTCAGAGGTCAGGGTCAATGACTACAATCCTCTCCTGCTGCTGCTGTGGAAAGCTAACATTGACATCCAGTTTGTGGCAGAGTCATCAGTAGCTCTAGCCCACTATGTGAGTGGCTAAAAGCCGAGCGAAGTAGCATGCAAGAGATCTGGCAAGAGGTTGGTGAGAATAAGAGCATTTACAGCCGCCTCTGGAGCTTTGGTATTAGAAGTTTACGATTTCGAGAGTGTGGTCTGTATGAGGCAAGTGATCTGTTGCTTGGAGATCACCTCAGTGAGAAGTCTGACACTGTCAAGTGGGTAGATGTCTCCATGCCTCATAAGAGAAGCCGTAGATTAAAGGACCACAAGCAGTTGAAAGAGATTGCCGAAGACAATCCAGATAATAAGGATATCTTTGAGGATAACCTTATTGACAACTTCTATCCTCAGAGACCTCAGCAACTGGAAGATGTTTGTCTCTATGATTTTGTGGCCAACTATGATTGGCAAGGTAGAGATAGACAGGGAAGGAGGATCTACAAGAAGCTTACTAAACCTAAGCTTCCTAACCACAAACTCTTTGATCCAGAGAATGAGAACCAAAGGGAGGACTATTACTACTCCCTAGTTCTGCTTTTCTCTCCATTCAGAGATGAGAGTAGTTTGCTTCTGGAGAATGAAACTGCAGAAGCAGCATTCCATAGGCTAATGAGCAACAAAAGCTCTACTTACCATGCCAAATTAGAAGCAATATTGACAGCTCAGTCCAATGTTAGGCAGACTAATGAGGCCAGACAGGCTGAGGGTCAGGAAGAGAAGGTAAGTAAAGATGATGACCCTCAGTTGATTGGTGAAGCCAAAATGGCCATGAATGATGTAGTAGACTTGGATATGAATCCATGCAGTGAGCTGAGCTTAGAAGATAGGATGGCCATGTTGAATGGTGATCAGAGACGTATCTTCAACAATGTCAAGACTCACCTTCTTCACCAGCAATGTCATGAAACTAATGAATGCTCATGTGACCTTAAACCACTTCGTATGTTTATCAGTGGTGTAGGGGGCACTGGTAAGTCATTTCTGATCGAGGCAATCAGAGCTTTAGTTGGCAGCATTTGGTCATTAGATGGTTTACTGTGTGCAATTGCAGCACCAACTGGTTTGGCTGCTTTCAATGTAGGTGGTATTACCATTCACAGGCTTTTCCAACTGCCTATTGACCATTCAGGTAAAGCTGCTACCTACTGGTCCCTGCCCAAAACATCCCAAAAGGTTATGAAAACCACACTTCATAATGTGAAGCTGTTTATCATAGATGAGATATCTATGGTCTCCAGTCTCAACTTAGCATACATGCACTTGAGACTGGAAGAATTGTTTGGTGGGGATGAATGGTTTGGATCACGAAACATGTTATTTGTAGGTGATCTCCTTCAGCTGCAGCCTGTTAGTGGCAGTCCTGTCTTTGAGAGGATTGCCTCTAAAGCCATTCTTTTCCAATTAGGCTGTGCAACAGCTGTTAACATTTGGAAAGACTCTGTCATATATGATGAACTGACAATTAATGAACGACAGAAAAAAGACAAAGAGTTTTCGTCATTATTGGACTGTGTGAGACGAAGTTGTCCAAGAGATGAAACTCTTTGTACTCTCAAACAAAGAGTCATAGAGGTTCCAGTATCAGACAAATTTAGTGAGGTTCAAGATTCTGGTCAAACCCCTGTGTGCCTCTTTCCAAAAAGGAAATCATGTGATAGCTTTAATTCTGAAATGCTCAGACATCTAACTTCTAAAGTGAGTGAACTCATGTGTACTGATGAAGTTGATCAAACTGTAACTACTCGTAAGTGGACTAAAAAGGCAGCTGAACAATAACGACTGTAATATGACAGCTGGGCTAGAAGCTAAGCTTATACTAGCAGTAGGTGCACGAGTCATGTTGCGTCGCAACATTGACACCAAGGCCGGACTGGTCAATGGTGCTCTCGGTACTGTTCTGTCCATTACATTTGATGTTCAGTTTGACCACATGAATGAGCCTTACAAGGTAGAAATGGTCAAAAGTAGGTTCATGGTCATGAAGAATTTCTATGTGTACAGAAAACAATTTCCACTAATTCTATATAGCTTATGCTGTCACTATTCATAAATGCCAGGGGCTGTCACTTGACTGTGCTATTGTAGACCTGTCTGATGAAGTGTTTAGTGCTGGAATGGCCTATGTAGCACTGTCTAGAGTTCGATCCCTTTCTGGACTGTACCTATCAGCATTCAGTCCAAAGTCACTTGTGGTTAGTACAACCTGTCTGAGGGAAGTTAACAGATTAAGGCAAACTTTCAGACAGGATCTCCCATTATATGACATTCCACTTAGGGCTGGTGCTGGTACTAAGCATGCACTCACTGGTATTACTGACCTTGATTGCCCTACACCGAAGAAAATTAAACAAGACCCACATACACTGTCTAGCACACATTCAATAAAACGAAAAAGGCGACAGTCAGTTGAAGACGTAAAGCCTACCAAGAGAATGCGTTGTGGTAGAGATAGTGAGCCTGGAGTCAGTCCACTGAAATTCCATCCAGTCAGTGAACAGTGGCAGCGGAATGTTTGTGCTAGGATGGGACTTCAGTTCCATGGCAAAAACAGAGTGCGACCAGGAGGTCCCAATGTCACTCTAACACCTCCTGACATGCGCACAGTGAAACATATTTTGGCAGATGGTAACTGTCTTTTCAGATCCTTGGCATACATAATAACTGGATCTGAGGACCAACATATGGCTATTCGTACTGCTATTTTAGAGCACATGATTAGACATTGCCCATTTAATACTGGACCATCATATCCAGGGCTACTCTAGTATTCAAGAGTACATTAGTCATAATGATATGGATAACGAATTTGCTTGGGGTACTGATATAGAAATGCTCACCCTATTACAAACCCCTGTTGTATCATACAGTGTACAATACAGTACTTGGCAGAGATATGCCCCCCATGACTTAGACAGAACTCTGAGTGATGATGTACAACAAATGTCTATGTACCTATTGCACATATACAACCATTTTGAAGTAGTGTGCTCAGTAAGAAAGTCTAGGCAGATATTTCCATTCTAAGCATAAGCAGTTAGAATGTTTTGACCCCTGCATCTTCATTAGCCCATACTGATGACAAGGACATGACCACAATTCAGTAAGTAGTAATGATCGATATAAATTCTACTGAAAAATAGTATCTCCAGGCAATACTCGAAAAGCTCCTGAGAGTTTACAGAACATATCAAAAAGACTCCATTTAGCATTATATAATTCTCTGTAGTATTATGAAGTGTCTGAGGTACAGAGCAGAGTGTGTCATAAATCCAAAGAAAAAGCCCACCTAAAAAGGGTATAAATATAAAATTGAACTATGACCAAATGAAAAGAATGCACTTCAAAAATCCAAGTTCATTTACTTAAAAGGAGACAATAGAACACTCATTGATGTAAGTGAAACAGCAAACACCTGAAAATATGCTCAAGTATGTCTTTGTAATGACTGCAACACTGTCTAATCAGTGAAACTGGAAGGAGCCTGGAGAAGAGACAGAAGCAGCACAAAGCAACTGTAAGTGACTACACATAAATAATGGTGCATGCATGGAAAAACCAGCACAGTGTAAAATGACAGAAGTAAAGCAAGTGGCTACATACCACGACGTGATAGAGGCTCTCCTTATCTAAAAGCACATCATCCTAAAGCAAAAAGATGACATCTAATCTGGACTGGTGGCCTGGCTAACCCCATCTACCCACCTGAGATCCAAGAATCAACCCTCCAGTTCTTCATGAACACCATCTCACCTCTATTTCATGCCACTCTCTAACATTACATCTACTTATGAAATGTGATCGTGTGTTTGTCATTGGTATTAGTTCATTGTTTTCCCATGTAAACTCAATACAACACAAAAGTGGAATCACCCATAAGAATGTGAGAATAAGGGGTGGACATGTCTGTAAAAAAATATTTAGTACACCTATAGTGTGTAATATGTGGCAGCCTATACTTGGCAATAGGTGAACATCCCCACAACTTCAAGACTGTTACGTAGCCAATGTATGGTCATGTGCTGTACATACATGGCATTTGTCATTTGGAACACCTAGCATTGTCCTCTGGATGTTGCAACTAGAGATGTGTCACCCTATTGTGCAGTCACTCCAGGAAAGATTGCATACTCCGATAATGCAATTAACAAAGACCTGTCAGAGTGTACCTTTCAAAGTGCATGTGGCACACAGTTAGCACATCCACTGATAATGCAACTACATTGTATGTGTCTACCTAAAACCTCTAATAGGACACAATCACACTGGGCCACCTGCAAAAAGGTAAGTTGCAACTATATACTAGATAGTTAGTACTCGATGAATGAAGTAGTTGTAGACAGATTAGCCAGACTGTATTATATATTGTACAACTCTCCACTTTGCCCTAACGATTTGGACCTATCCCATCCTTCCTTTTTCCCTTACTGGACATTTTTCATCCTCTGCCTTCTAGGTCATACGCTAGAAGTAAGTGCTTTCTATTTATTCACTACTCCAAGCTATAAAGCTGACAACAGGTGAAGTAACTAGTATAATGAACCATTAATTCAATGTACATCCTCTCACATGCTACAGATTGCATTATCTTCCTCTACCTCCCATACCTCACACCTCTGTAGTGTCTATCTATCTCCGAACTAGACTACTGTTTTTTCCGACTCCTTTGAAAGCATAAACTGTTATCACCTTTTTGTTTTATGTAACTGTATGTTTTATAGTATATTTCCATGCAAGACCACTCCACAACGTTTCTCCCTTGAAGCTCAAGTGTAACTTACCCCTAATGTTTTATGTATATATCTGTTACGTTAATGAGTCCTCTGTATGCTGTCTGTCTCCAAAACAAGACCACTCCACAACATATTTTTCTAACTCCCTTGATGGCTTAAGTATACCCATGTATCTGTTTTGTCAGTGAGTCCTCTGTATGCTGTGGTGTACAATATGATTTTTCTTTGTATGCTATTAATACATGGGTACACCTCATTATTATAACAATATCAATGCCAGTCATTATTTTACTTTTTCCTGACATATTTCTCCTTAATCCTGGGGGAGATACTGCCTCCTTAATCTTTTTATGTATAATTATACAGTTGTTAAGTTGTGTAACCAACCCTTAACACCTTTTTATGTATATATCTGTTATGTCAGTGAGTCATTCATTATATTACGCTATGTAGTCCTTTTTATTTTCCAGCTATCATATCTTTAATGTTATGCTCATTTTTATAACACAATGTTTTCTAACTACAACTTCATGTTCTACTGTTTTGGGTTTTTCCTGAGGTTTTTCTCCCTTAATGGGTTTTATCTCAGGTTTTTCCCCTGGGGAGTATCTATGCTATATACTTCCCTAAATTGTTTTCTAATTCTGATGCATCCTTATGAAAGTTATAGAATCTCTACTTCCCTCACTACATGCATCACTCACCTCATCTTTTTATTTCCAACAATGGATAACTATATATATGTATTATTTTGAACCATTGTCTGATTAGTCATGTATCTATTTTGTTCAACAATTCCTCACCACTAAGACTATTGTTGAAATATGTATTTCACTTTCCGACTATGTGTGACTATAATGATCATGTCAATGTGAACTTGGTCAGAATGTAGCTCTATAGATCTGGAAATGGGAGTGTGCACAATATAGCTATAGGAAACATGCAATATGTATGCACAATGAGTAAATTTATTTCTTAATAGCTTGAATGTCTAACCACACCACTGGATTTAGCAGAAAGTCCTGTGCAATTCATTAAAAAGCCACAGTGTATTAAACCAGGAGCATATGAGCCGCCGACGGCGGCGAAGGAGCGTCCAACTCCGTAGAACAGCATTTAAATTGAACCACTTAACTCACCTTCCCTATAAGGAGTGATAGGTGACGGGTAATACCCATAACTAAGTGTTGTTGTGATAACGCTCTCGCTGTAGCTTACGCGCAAGGTACACATCGCGCTTTTTTTTTGGAAGGTGCGTTCAAATTTAAATGCCGTTCCGTGCTATGATGCGTAGTTGGACGCTCCTTCTCCGCTTTCAGCGGCTCATATGCTCCTGATTAAAACCTCTCACATGAGAGGTGGTAATTACATGCCACCTCATCCCCAGACCATACCCTGGGTTTGGGCACATAGTGTAACCACTAACATGTGCCTAAATCATATTTGTCAGTTGCACCCATCTTTGGTATGGCCTATGCCACCGAGCTTTGATAGTATTCTGACTCTACTATATAGAAATGCTTCTTGCTACTTTCGGATACCGGACAAACGATATCGATATTCCTAAATGTTAAAGGAAATTGAACATGGCTAATGGCATTCCTAAAGCATGACACACATACTTATGTAGACATTGGCCGAGATATGGACCCGGATTAGCTGCCTCGCGCTAATATGCTCAACAATAACTCCCTGTTAAACTAGTGAAAATGCATGGCCTTGTGGGGCAAGGGTGAGTGAGAAATTGTCGGTTATGCACATTCAGAAACGAGCAGATACACCAGGGTATATAGATTTTTGTAGTGAGCATACACGAGTTTCAGTATTGCTCAATATGCAAGTGCTCTAACTGTATGGCTTCGTAGTTTCTGTCTTCTGTCTCACGTCTATACTCACGCTGGCCCCAACTATGCGCATGTTAATTGCATTCTTTAGTGGTATTCATTACGTCATGGATTTTGGGAACTCATGAGTATTGCGAACTTCTTGCCATTTTACTGACTCCGCAGAAAAAACGTTGATTTGTAGCTGTAGCTCGAGTTTAGCATCTGTACTTAGAACTTTGCTGAGTCCAGCAAAAGATCTAAGACTTCGGTCCCCACTGTCTCAGATACTATTCTTCTAAAGTCTTCTCGGTACACGGATCAGGAGTTGGGTCAAGTTTGGTAGGCCTACAACCTAGATTCTGCCGAGTCACCAAAAACGGCAAGGCATTAGACCATAATTACTCAAAGTTCCGACCTCGAGTGCAAAGGTCGTTATGTGCACGACAGGAGAGAGGCTATCACCCATCGTCGATACTGGCAACCCCCTTGACCACATTTCCGACATGCCGACAATGAATATGCAAATAAGTTCAATATTTCATGTGTTTTGTGCTATTTTAAAATGTGTTACTGAGCGAAAGGAATATTAACTAGCGATGGGCCAAGTAACTGACTACATAATGACACCAAGGCTACCACCCTTTCCAGAAGCACATCCCAAACAGCCAATTCAAGTCGGGGTTACCTTACTCCTGAATCTGGACCACCTAACAGGTGCATTGTGCCCTTGTAGTGACAAGCGTTTCATAGCAACTATCTCTTCCTTGCCCCTTGTGGTGTATTTGTACATGTCCGTACACAATTCTGTGGGAAATTGTGAAACTACACTGTGATCATTCTAGGAAGGTAGTTGGATAACATTGGAAAATGCACTCTGCTCATGTTGTAAATTTCTCTTGCAGCACTGTACATGTATACACCTACTTAGTTGGCAGGCAGGTATGCATATTTGTTGGATTGTAAAGTCAGCAACTACAGTAGTTACAGCTCCATGTATCTATGTATACATAAATTTAGCAATGTTTAGCAATATCTTAATATGCATGCACGAGTGGAAAGCCATCCAACAATTTAGTTATAGCCCAGACTGGCATGTATGGGTACATTAAAAAATATGTACATTGATACCTCGGAGCATATCACATGCAGCTAACAACATATGAAGTGAAGGACACACCTAACTTCCTCATATATACCAAATACGTATTTGCACATATACCTCTTACGTGCATATCTGTTATTAGACTGTTGATCAGTTGTCCTATGCAAGTATGTCTATGTTCATGTAGTTGCACAATGTGTACAACATTATAGTACAGCATCATTGCACCTAATCTAGATTTAAGTCAATATTTGAATACACTCTGTGTACCGGCCTGCTATGTATACATTATACTGTTGAGTGTTTGCATATAGAGTACATGTGAGTACATGTATATGTGCTCATGCATACATTTGCAAGTCTGTGTTGATCACAAATAAACAGTGATATACAGCATTCATTGAAGTCGTGTCAGACCATGTACTTCCATATCTGTGGTTACTCCCTCATTTGTGTATGAGAGTATCCTACTCCTGAACCTTGACCACTAATTTGCATTAGCTGGTAGAATAATCCAACCCTCCTTTGTTTAGACCTAAAGATAGGCCTTCTAAATTGCCCCTTAAGTGTGGTCATAAGTACCAGTTGGTGTACACTTACACCTAGTCAACATTCTGGAACAGGTAGATAGACTGTGGTTTATCTGCCCTACCTCCCCAACTATTTACAATTTTGCAAGTTTCTGTTCCACCTACTCGTCATGCATACACTTACTTACTTCACAGACATGTATGTATAGCATGTGTATCACAGGAGGGGGGACCTAGTCCTAGATAGTTACTAACCTACACTCAGACAATCAATAAGTATTACATACCCATGCACATGTAATACTTTTATAGTTTGGAGTTTGGTAGTTTATCTTACCTTTCAGGTTACCCTGAGTTTCTTATACATTTTACCACATACCTCTTAGCTACATGCGTATTTGTTGCCTTATGTATTAACACATACATGTATGTTCATGTAGTTACAACATTGTACCTAACCTCTCAAGTCAACATTAAAGACTCTCTGTCTCTGCTATGTATGCAATGTTATCCTACTCCTGAACCTTGACTACATTAGTTGGTACAATAATCTAACTCCCCTTTGACACTAAGAGTGTTTCTAGGGACTGACTTTGCCTGCCCCTTGTGGTCATTAATTTGTAGTTGGTACTACACTTACACCGGGTAAACAATCAGTACAGCATATTTCAGCACTTCCCAGCAGAAGCCTGTAGACCATAGAGTCATTAGTACATAGATGCATGGCTCCAACGTGTGGACATAGTCTGTGTTAGATAGCCATCTATGTACTAATTGAACAGTGTGTAACATGCTGTATACTGTGTGGCACTAAGGATAAGGATTCATAGTGAGTATCTTTTCCTTGCCCCTAGTGGTCACCAATTGTTAACCGTTGATACTACACTTTCACCTAGTAAATATTCTGGGAACAGGTAATTTGAGACAGCAGAAAGCTACCTGTACCTGACCCAAATATCTAAAATCCACCTACTTGCCAGTAGATTTGCATGTATATGCATGCATATTACAGGAGGGAGAAATTGTGACCTAGTCCTACTGTCCTAGATTGTAACCCATACCCAAATAATGCAGAATGGGTACAGTAACGTTTGGTAGTTTAATTACCCTGGTCTGCCTCCATACGTACACCTCCCTGTTTTCAGGTGAAGACATTTTACCTGGAGTTGTGTTGCTATACACCATACAAGTATTCACACATACATGTACATGTATGTTCATCATGTATCTATACATGTGTGAGTGCAAAATTATGCACATACATGTACAGTGCAGGTGTTCATGTACATGTACCCTGTGTACCTGCGTAGATAACATGATGTTCAGCATTGTTCAAGTCAAGTCAGGCTTCTCTCATATCTGTGGGTGCTCCCTCAGTCATGTATATGGGAGCACATAGCAGCTCCTAACTTGAGCAAGGTAAATGTAAATCATGTGCGTAAGTACATAGCAGCCAACAAGTATATAGATAGTACCCACGGATAGGGAGAGGTCTGACTTGACTTGAACAAAGGCTGACTGTCTTCCTATCAGACTCTTGAACCTTGACCACCTAATGTGCATTAGTACAATAATCTAACCTTCCAAGGTGTTTCATAGCAACTATCTTTGCCTTGCCCCTTGTGGCCATCAATTTGTAGTTTGTACTACATTTACATCTGGTGAACAATTTAGGGAGGGGTAATTAGACTGTACCCAGTGCACTAAAGATAAGCCTTTCATAGCAACCTATCTTTTTCTTTCCCCTTGTGGTCATCAATTTGTAGTGGGTATTACACTTGAGTCCTAGGGACTTGTAATTTAGACAGACTGTGGGAGAGCTATCTGTATATACCTGCGTTAAAGATACATTGGGACTATCTTTTCCATGCTCTCTGTGGTCATCAATTTCTGAACATTCTGGGGACTGGTATATAGTTAGATGACAGAAGAAAAGGCTATTATACCTTCACTGTTCTATCTACAATAATTCATATGCTTATATGCATATATATGCATGTGCATGTTTACAATGTCCTTTAGAACTAATGCAGAAAGGAGAATTCAGTCAATAAAATGTATTATTTGCCAGCACACCATACTTTGTTTTCACACATTGTCATCTCTCCCTCTGTTTATGTAGGCAACATAACAGCAGGAAAAAACTACATTGTACTCTACTTTCACAGAACATCAAACACTTGTTTATGCATATTATACTTTCTGTATATGCCTACAACTGTAACAATTCTTTCATTTCACCACTTCATTATTAATGATTTTATGAATGCTTTCCTTTGCTCATAGTACAAGGCTTAGTTTCCCATTCCCGACAAAATAACTGATTATGCATATGAATGATGCAGGGCATGGGTGTGGTTTAGAGACCCACCTCCAAAAGGAGGAAATTAGGTCTGAACCACATTTCCAGCAATTTTTTTTTTTTTCAAAATTATGCACAAAAACTTACCTACATCTTTCCCCTGCTGTATGAGTTGGATGAAGACAACCGGTGATAATTGAAAGATGAACGTGTAGCTATCCTGGAGACCATATACAAAGTTTGGCACACTTATTACATCACTAATTACATGAGGCTAGTAAGGGAGTGGTTAGGGCTGGGAAACCATAGAAATGGCAACAAATTAGTTGTTGCAGGGGCCCTCGTGCTCACACAGGATATGTTGTTGGCACAGTTATGATGTAATCCCTCGGGTCTGCGGCCCTTGGGCTGTACATCATAACTCTGTCGACATACCCTGTGTGGCACTTGGGCCCATGCAACATAGACTACCACAAAGCACTGACCAATAGTTACTTTGTTCACGGAAATGAGATTTTCATTTCACTACACAATGACAGTGGCAAATTTCTCTGCTATGCTTCCATTCCACACACACACACACACACACACACACTGTGACACACACACACACACACACACACACACACACACACACACACACACACACACACACACACGCCCTTTTGGAAGTAGAGTGTACTCTGTAGGATTGGAAGTGTACATTTCGTATGCGCTACTGACTCATCTGGAATGCACGCGCGGTATATACGTAGGCTACATAACTTATGTCGCAATTACCATGGTTACGGATTAGAAATTGCATTTTGTTGCTTCTCTCTGAAGTAAATAATAAAGAAACTTTGTTTATACACTAATGTGTTCTGTCTAATAGCAACATAATATTCACACTGCGCCTCTGGTCTACGATCTAGCTGTGAGTCACACGCAGTAGCACTCAGAGCTCGCTCCGGAGAGCTAGTATGACACTATATCTGATTATTACATGACTTTCATCATCGAACCCATTACACACAATTAGATGATATATATACTGCCTGTGTAACAGAAAGATCAGACGCACGACTAGTACTGTACTAGTACATGTACCTGCCCAGTTTCTTCATTTAAAGAAACAACGCATGCACACTACCTAGTCCTAGTACGCATGCGCACCATTTTTTCAATGATAGTCACATTAATCTGAGTGCTATAAAACACCTCTGCAAGCTGTATTCTATCATTCTTGAACTGAAGCAGCAAAAGAAGACAGCAAGAAGAGAGAAATCAGAAGGAAGGGAAGAGAAACTAACAAACAAGAAGAAAGGAAGAAAAGACAAACAAGAGAGAAATCAGAATAAGAAAGCAAGATGGCTCATGACTGTAAGAGAAATATTGCATTTTACTGAAACTATACTGTTCAACTGCAACAGCAAATATACCAACAAATACTTAGACTGCAAACTGTTGTCTTTTAATGTACTGTGCAATATTGGAGTACAAAAAATTGCACTGTTCAAGTGCAAAAAAACTTGCACTGTTCACTGTTCAAGTGCCAAAAAACTTGCACTGTTCACTGTTCAAGTGCAAAAAAACTTGCACTGTTCACTGTTCAAGTGCAAAAAAACTTGCACTGTTCACTGTTCAAGTGCAAAAAAAATTGTACTGTTCACTGTCACAAAAAATGGCACTTTCAGTGTTGCAGCGCAAAAAAATATGAATAGCTACCAAATACTGCAGTAAAACTTTAACACTGTTTTTAAATTTAACTTTTCTACAGTCTTGGATATGACCCAAGAACAAATTGCCATAATGATGGAAAAAGATACACCATCACCAATGAATCTTTCACAGGAGGAAACGGTGATAATTGAGTCTCCAAACATTTTAACGCCACCACTGCCATCACCATCTGCATCAGAAACTCCACTACCTCAACAAATCCAGCGGCAGATCAAGCAACCACCACCCCAAGAGCACACCCAGCCACCTCCACCCCAGCAACTGATCCAGCCACCTCCACCCCAGCAACTGATCCAGCCACCTCCACCCCAGTAACTGATCCAGCCACCTCCACCCCAGCAACTGATCCAGCCACCTCCACCCCAGCAACTGATCCAGCCACCTCCAAACCAACAGCCCATCCAACCACAGCTACCACCTCCAACCCAGCCGCAGTCCTCACCTCCACCCCAGCAACAGCCACTGCCTCCACCCACCCAGCAACAGCCACTGCCTCCTCCACCCCAACAGCCACTGCCTCCACCCACCCAGCAACAACCACCACTTCCACCCCAGCAGCAGCAGACCAAGCAATCTCCTCCCCAACAGCAAATCCAGCTCAAGCATATCCAGCTACCACCACTCCAGCAACATATTCAACTGCCACCTCCACTCCACCAACAAATTCAGCTGCCTCCCCTTCTACAATTGCCTCCACTTCAGCCAATCCAGACCTGCACAACTCCAAGTCAGCAAAGGCGGCATGGTCGTAGGCGATGGCTGCAACCATGGAATTGGCGTAAGTGGAATGTTTACACAATTAATTAATACTACTTACATACAAATTTCATTTTCTCAAACAACAGAACCACATCCTCACGGGCCAACTGCAAGAAGGCGCGGGAGACGGCGTAGGGGTCGAGGCCGAGGACGCCGAATCCAACTTAGTTCACAGAATGTGAATATATACATCTGACTGAAATAGACCCTCAACATTCTCTTGATGCTTATTTTTCATTTATGGTGCTATATTCCCAACACAATTTTGTCAAGTTAGTTAGTCAGTTAGTGCAAGCAGCATCCAAACTCCTGGCTCCAAGAAACGAAAGACGACCGCCATTTTCACTTAGCAAACGCATAATTAGTCCCGTGCCCAGACCACACCCCAAAGGGAAAGGGACTGTGCATAAAATTAGATAGAGAGAAATGAAATTTCGCATCCAGATAGTCCCCGCCCCAGTAGTCTCGTGCCCAGACCACACCCCGAAGGGAAAGGCTTTCGCCACATTTTTTTGGGACTGTGCGTAAAATTAGAAAGGATAAGAACGAAATTTCGCATCCAACAGAAGTAATTATAGTGCGTAGTAAGTTACGTTTCCAGACCACACCCGAAGATCTTGGGACTGTACGTAAAATTAGAAAGAAATTTCGCAGAATCACCTACGTAGAACTACATAAACCTCTTCTGCGATTGTGATTGGTAGTTTGATTTCTCAAACTGAATTTTAATGATCCCACCAGACCCTTTCCCTTCGGGGTGTGGTCTGGGTACGAGATTACGCCTCAGAGGGTCTGGTGACTATTGGTGCTCAGTCAGCAGTCTTGGGTTTAGGTAAGCCAACCAAATTGCAGCGTTTAGACTACACGCGTGACTTGCGCGTGACATTATATAAGATTACATTAGGCAATGGTAACCAACGTAGGTGTCTGAGCTGCCTGCGAAGGATATGGGGTTACGCATGTTACTATGATGAGCTTTAGCTGTATGGTTGACCGCCCGCTATATGATCCACCGTGTCCGCAGTCAACGCGTTCATACCAGTCACATGATAAATGACGTAAAGCTGACTCAGCACAACCAAGAAATCGCTCAATAGTCACCAGACCTCCCCCTATGGGGCGGGGTCTGGGCACGAGACTACACGTACACTCAAAAAGGTGGGACTGTACGTAAAATTACAGTACCACTCTCGTCTACCATTGCCATACATGTCTACCATTGCCATAATCGCAGAGTGGCGTCATCAATACGTAAATCAATGAACAAAATAGCTGTGTAGTAAATCGTTGGTATTATTCTACACATAACAATGCTATCTGGCATAACAATGCATATGCTCTATCACTAAAGATCCACTCGTCTTTCTGTACAAGTAAAATTCATATCCTTGTATGTTGACCTTGCTGGAAGCTTTACTTAGTAGGCACCCTCTCAAATATACAGGCTGCTCATCAAACTGATAGGGTAACTGACTCAGTAATCACTGCAGCAATCACAGAGAACCTGGGGGTGGGGCTCCAAATTTGAGGATGTCAATGAGTTAAATGTGCAACATACAAAAACTGCACTGAGAATACATGCAACCGTTGTACTCTCAGTAGTCATGGAAGACAAGATGTAGGACTCATTAACAATTGCTACCCACTCTGTTTATAGATAGCAGATGAAACCCCATACAAATGTTCATACTGTGACATATAAATTCCTAAAAACCAGTGAAACAAGTGTAAAAAACATTTTCACTAAAATGTTGAAGGATGTAGTGATGGAAGTGCCAAAAAACAAAGAAACAAGGTGAACCATGCAGGCAAAGGCAGGGGGATGATGGCATCCAACAATAATAACAGACATAACCCCATATCCCTAGGCCTACAAGCCAAACACAGGGGATGATGGCATGCAACATAACAACATCCATAGCCCCATATCCCTACGCCTGCAAGCCAAACACAGGGGATGATGGCATGCAACAATAATAACATGCGTAACCCCATATCCCACATCTGTGAATACTAAAAGGATTACGGGGGTTTAAGGGTAGGGATATGGGGTTATGTCTGTTATTATTGTTGGATGCCATCATCCCCCTGCCTTTGCCTGCATGGTTCACCTTGTTTCTTTGTACAGTGCTGTCACATACATATGTATAATAACAAGGAAATGGCATTCTACTACATGGAAGTACTGGTGTATTGTTGGCAAGTGGATAAGCCTACCTAGTCGTGTCAACAGGCAGATTTTTATTTATTGTGATGGGCACTGTACATACTGTAATGTTATATGTGATTTCTATTTTACATGCACACTGACAAATTGGCTTATTGTCAAAACAAGGTGGCTTGCTCTACTTATCAAAATGCACTGCATTCACCTAGTAGCTTTACTCGTCGTGGAACAGTCCTATAAAGATTGTGGTCGAAGGCACTGTGGATGGAAATAAGAAGCTGTTTGGTACAAAAGTGAAGAAAAAATGCTTGTTTGTGCTAGGCTGTTTGAAGAAGGGGGTTTAGCATGAAAGTGTTATGTATAGAATGTTCATATGCCATGTTATGCATCTTGAAGTTTTGAGCTATTAAATGCTATTAGGTATGTCAGTCTATACTCTATGACAGTCTGATTTAAGTGTATATACAAGTACACAAGTACATGGTATCAGGTTGTTGTGGGTGTCCTTAAATAGGTGGTTACTCCCCTGGACCATTGAGTATTGTAAAGACCATATTAAGTGTACTGTCTTGGAACGTGTAGTACCCAATCTCCTGGTTCCAATGTTAGGGGCTTTATAGCTTCATGGTTCATTGATGTCCTTTTTTACATATTCAATAATGTGCTCATAGAGACTTTTATGACTAGCTACTCTAGTGATTGGTCTGAGGAAGTATGCATTACATACACTGTGCTAAGTTGGTCAAGTGATCTCTGGGTGAGTAGGAGTGCCCTCCATGTGTAAATGCATGTGTTGGTGGGTATGATCATGCTAATACATGTAGCTACACATCAAGGAATTTTTTGGGTTCACACACAAAGCAGAGTTCTTGTTTGTGTAACACACACTGTACATGTAGCAATACTAACTGTCCCACCAAATTGAATTTCCTTTTGACAGTTGGTGTCAACTACATGCCACAAATGGGGTAGATTGTTGCTATGGTGTAGGGTGTGTAGATGTAGATGTAGTTGTAGATGTTAGATTGTGCTACCTTCCCAGAAACATCTAGCAGCATGTACAGTAAAGGAATATGGGTATAGGGAGGAAGAAATTAAAAAGGTAAATGAGAGCATGGTATACTGGAACAGTGTGTAGCACTCAAGGTGCCTCTCTAGTTTCTGTAGCTGTTTTGGGCGCAGTGTCTAACATCCAACCGGTATAACCAGTTACCTAAGTGGTGCAATATTACAGATTTGTTCACTTCAAAAGAGTGGGACACATCATGAAATAGTAATATGCAGCACAACCTACAGTACTTCACTGTTGAACAGAGGAGGTTGTGCACAAAAATTCTTTGTATGTGCACATACACACCCCCATTTCACAACTGCAGTGAAGGAAATCAAGTGTTTATTGGTTTTCCAGCCTGATATAGTTAAGACACGGATAACTCGTTAGCTATAGCTATAGCAAGTTTAACCTAGGCAAGTATGCGCTTATGCACTGCAGGAGTGTGGTATTGTATTATGTCTCCATGTGATTATGGTATGACTGCTTACACAGCACAATTAAGAAAATTCACCAGACCCTTCAAAAGACAATACAATTTTATGATGGCATTTACAGCATATTTGCAACCGGACCCTGTAAACCACACGCATTTCTAAGTGTCATTAGTACATAGATGGTTTCAATGTGTGTGCATAGATAGCCAATGACACTTAGAAACAGTGTGTGGTTTACAGGCTCCTGTTGCAAAGGTGCTGAAATATGCTATAGCCTATTTTTTTCAGTCTTGGTGTTAGACTATTTAAATATACGTTACCCTACTATGAGGTGGTTTACATAGGTGTAGCAGGCGGTCTGGCATGTCCGGCAGTCGCTGGACCCATATTTGTGTTGTAATAGACCACACTCCCAAACATCGTGCTTCAATTGTGTAAGCACCATGTGTGCGCTGTTTACACAAGCCAAGGCTGATAATGGCAGAGCTGATTTGAGCTTCTGGTGCATAGCTCTGTGTGTATGCAATCATGGTATGTTAAATATTGATGCTACATGTAGCTTGATGTTCGCCTGGCCAACACCTAAATCACTGCTACACCACTGGTTTAGTGGATATACATATAGAGTGTGTAGCACAGAGTAGTGTATACACTGAAACACAGAGTGGGTGTTAGTGTAACCAGTTTGGACCACAGAAGCCATAGAGATCAAAGAAACCGCTGCTCATTAATAATTCATATCGTGACTCAGCGCTAAGAGTACATGAGCTAGACAATGCTGTTTTGGTGGTGGGGCTAGTCTTATAGGATTTGTACTGCAACCGGTTTCTTTGATCTCTATGGCTTCTGTGATATTGACTGGACATGTTAGAAGTTTTTGGTTCCCTATAAATTTTTTATCTGGTATACATGTATATTGTTACACAGATAATTTTGCACACTCCCTTTGGTAGGGTTGGAGGCATGTCATCTGGTGGAATAGGAAGAGCTGCTACAGTGACCTACTACCTTCTAGCTACCAAGCGTGACCAACCATACACTATAAATGGGTTGGTTAAGATGTTGCCTCTCCTCTCATTGCTTTCATTGACAGTTATGTGTCTCAGAGGATCTCGATGTAATTCTGGCAATGCACTACATTCAGATCATGTTGACCTGGTGGTTCATGGCTGCTGAGTCCCTATTGATCATGATAAACACTAAATTGATCTATAATGTTCTCATTTCTACACTTGCTTGTATAATACAATTTTTGTTGGAGGCGCTAATAAGCTGACACTTAGTAGCTTAGGTAAGCACGCACAAAGAATTCGATCACTGTATATGCGCCTTTCCCCCACACTAATGCCTAGTCGTACGCACGCCACACCCTCTAGTTATATGTTCATAATGAATAGGTAAAATTGTCAGGAATAAAGGAATAGCACAACAAAACATGAAATGTGCCTGAGCCTATGCACGGAAGGTTCTAAAAGCTATGCATGCGCACGGTGTATGGAAGCTGTCATGCTGAAGGAGTAGCGCATCACGAAACAGGAGCCATCCTTTGCTATCGGTAGGGATGGGAATTTCATTGCAAATAATAGGCTCACTTCCATAAAAAAGAGTTTGAGAAGAGACCACGCCCCCATCACGTGCCAACTTACAAGTAACGCGGCTTGAATACTTTGGTAGTAATCAAACATATTGCTTAGAAGACTATACTGAGGCTAGAGTTATGCTTCAATAATCTACAGTGATGTGTTTATGTACAATTTTTCTGACTTCTGTGTTTATGTACTAATTTGATCTTGGAGAATAATGGGGAGAATTTAGGAATAGAATTTTAGGTTATTTGAAAAGTATAATGTGCGCCTCCCTAGCTGTTGGCCTTACACGCATGTGCACGCCGTTGAAGCGTTCTACAGTTTACGCATGCGCACAATCTCCGTTTTTAACACGCGCCGAAGGTTCTGCACTTTAGTGCATACATTCTAGGGAATAATGCGGAATAAGAATAATTCGGACGTTTAAGAACGTGCGTTCAGAGAGATGGTTCCGCTAATCAGTACAGATTCTATAGAGTAGCAGACATTTCCCCTGGTAGAGAGTCAGTGGGATTCCTGTCATTTATTGGCTGAGTCAGAGTGGGAGACAGAGACAGGATCCTCTTCAAGCGAGGGTATTCTCGATTCTAAAACTGTGCTTCTACCATATACAAGAGAGGGCTTTACAGGATATTGTAGAAACTATTGTGATTTTGCAGTTAACAAGCATGAAGTTAAGTGTTTGGCGCGCATGCGCAGCGAGTAGGTGTGTGTGTGTGTGTGTGTGTGTGTGTGTGTGTGTGTGTGTGTGTTGAAATCCAAGTGTTAACATTCAATTGTGTGGTGCAGGCAGGATGTGCATAAGCAATAGATGCTCTGGAATATATAGTTGAGGGTTGTTTCTCCCAGTCCCAGTCTGTATTTCAAGACTATGAACTCTTTTCAAGAATATCCTTAATTTGAAGTATGTTTCCACCATTCTGATAACCAAACTGCTCTTTCCGTATATCAATGCAATATGCATATATTTATTTGATTGCTAGATTGAGTGTTTACGATTCATTTTCTAGTTCATCAAAACAGTTCTCCTTGATCTCCTTATTTGAAAGACCTTTCTATCTCTATCATGTCACACTCATACCTATATAAATTTAACCGGATTTTTCACTATTTACAGTTGTATTCCCTGATAAAGGAACCCAAGAGGGCTCTGAAATAACGGTGGTTTTCAGCTGCAGGTTTCAGTGATTCTAGGTGCAGGTAACAATACACTGTCTCAATATTTCCAGAGAACAAAGTAGCCTTTAAACATATTGTACAGTGAAAGCAATTACAGATGTACTTTTCATGCACACATACATATTCCAGTGTTGCTATTGTAAAAATATAAGACAAAAATGAAGTATGAAAGCACTAAAGCACAAACCTTTGGCATGTACACTTGTAGTAATTCAATTTCTTGTCAGGCTTTTCTTATAGTCATGAACAACATTTCTTATAACTGTATTTCAATATACCCTTTCTAGCATCTACATTTTTATTGTAGATATTGCGCTTTACTTGATCAAACAGTTAGATGAAATAGTGATATTTGAACAATTAAAACTGCTTCCAAAGTTAATGTGGAATATTTGGTACACACAGGATGAATTGTCATCCCTCTAGTTCGTTGAGAGAAGGTACACATTGAGTTGGAAATGCACAAATTAGGAAGCCTCGTAGTTATTGCAATGGAGCAATTATATTGTGTGCTTATAAAACAAGGTGGAATTAATGTACAAAGTACGCAGATATATAAGGACGAGGAAATGTATGACATTCTGTAAAATAACAATTGAATTATGATGGATGACCAACTTATTAGTAAATGAGAGAGGGTACATGTTGAGTTTGAAATGCACAAATTAAGTGAATTGTCATAGAAAAGCATACCAATGAGGCAATTATGCTTATAAAATAAGGAACTAAAATAGTGTGCAAGTAAAAATGAAGTAGTACAAGAATGAGAAAGTGATTGTTGAACTATGAAATGACAGTTGAATTATTATGGGATGACTAGCTAATTGAAATAAGTAATTGAGAGAAGGTACATGTTGAGTTGGAAATGCAAAAAGTAGATGAATTGTCATAGGAAGGCATACCAAGAGAGGCAAATATATTTTGTGCTTATAAAATAAGGAACTAAAATAGTGTGCAAGTATGCAGAAATGTAAAAAGTAGTATAAAGATGAGGAAGTGATTGTTGAAATATGAAATGACAGTTGAATTATCATGGACTAACTTATTAAAATAAGTAATTGAGAGAAGGTACATGTTGAGTTGGAATGCACAAATTAGATGAATAATTATCATAGGAAGGGATACTAATTATTGCAATGAGGCAAATATATTTTGCACACATTAAATGTGCAAGTATGCACAAATATACCAAGTATGCAGATGTATAAGAATGACGAAATGATGGTTGAAGTACGATATACTGTTCAATGACAGTTGAATTATCATGGGATGACAAACTAAAATAAATAATTGAGGTAAAGTACATGAAAATGTACAAATTAAATTAATTATAGCAATTAGGCAATTTGTATTGTGTGCTTATGAATAAGAAAAGTAAATATACAAATTACATATACATACACAAAAAATGATAGTATTGTTTGATTAGCCAACAGTACAATTTTGGGAAGTAGCACAGTGCTTCCTTCCCAGGGGAAAACCCTGAGATAAAAACCACATGGGAGAAAAAAAAATCAGGGAAACCCAAAGTCTATGAGAAGATTGAATACGAATAAGGTGGCTATTTAGTTTTGAGACACAATGGGCAGAAGATCATCTGTATAGGTAATGATGGAGGAAGATAACTCATGTGTACACATTATCTTGCGAGGAATGTTAGCATAATTATTGACAGTAGCAACTATACATCATTATATACATGCACATGGTATGGTGTAACATAGTTACTAATATGCCCTTGGTGAAATGAGACCAGGTTTCCAATTAATCGATATTGTTATGCAGGGAGATAGCTGAATGGGGTAAGTGTGTAATGTATATATACCTATTACTACATGCGCAGTACTTGAATACATTACCTGTCCTGAAGCACAATGTGCTGTACTGAGGGAAAGATTACCAGGCATTGCAGTAAGAGCATGGTTTTAGTCCTGGCAGTAAGAGCAGTGTAGTTTTAGAGCAGTGTAGTTTTAGTCCTGGCAGTTAAGTAGTTCCAACTAAATCCAATACTATATATACTTCATTCTGTAAGTCCTTGTCTGAGGAGTGAGGAAGTCCATATTACATTTTTGGCAAGCACGGTGAGCCCACCCAGTCATGACAACACGCCGATTTTCCTGATATAATCCATAACCTCAAATACTATAATGTGATGCTGTGTTTTATGTAGCCTCAGTTCCCAGGCCTTCCCCGTTGTGCGTTTTGATTGTGCGGGGGAGGGAAACATTTGAAATTGGGGAAGGCCTGGGATGAAGCATCACATGAGGGTAGACGTTGGGTAGACGCGCTAGAGCGTGCCGCTGTTGGCCTCATTCACAAATTGTATGTACTCGTGAGAGCTGAGACGTTCGACGTACATGGCTGGTGAGTATGGAGTATATATGCGCTACGCTTTACACTGGTGTAAGTCTAGCTTTATTCTCAAACGAGAAGCTTAGGTAGTGACTTCGAGGTCAACGGGGCGCGCGCTAACGTCATCCCTCACGTGATGTTTCATCCCAGGCCTTCCCCGATTTGAAAACGCGCACAATTACGTGCAATGGGGAAGGCCTGGGAACCGAAGCTATGTTTTATGTACACACTGGCCCACTGTAATAACTAAGTGGGCCTGCTCCACATGCACTGCATTCACCTAGTATAGAGTGATAGTAGTGGTAACACTACCCTTATTTACTTCAACAGCAAACAGATACATTTGTTAGCAATTTTTCACACTTTAGACTTCTTTAGGCAAAAGCCAAAAAAACACAATGACCGTGTGTTTTAACATTTGTTGAGGCACTGCTCCCACTACTATTACACTTGTAAGATATTCTTACCCCATAATATTTAAGATAGATTTTGGTGCACGGAGTTGACCTGTATATAGCTGCATTAATCCAAATGGATGTGCTAGCTAGGTGGTACTTCCACTTTACGACATGAAAAGATATTTATGCATCTCAATATGCAATCTGTCTGTCAACACAGTGCAATCTGGGTACCATATACATATCTAGCTGCACCATCCATAGGACCTGCTAGCTACACTACATGACAAATAATGCCATGCCACATATACAGCACAAGACTATACTTTGTGAATGTTCAAATACCACAATACACTTTGGAAGAAAAGGTACTACAACAAATAATAAGCTTAGAGGTATATAAAATGGAATTTGAATTTTTCCAGAGTATACGCTGCTTTATGTATTCATAGTGGCTGTAGGCATACACACATGTATATACATGAGGGAAGCCCCCTACCTCATGTGTTTTTGTGGCTGCCTAATATCAACTTCTGTCTCAAGTGGCATATATATTCCCTGACACACTCAAAAAGTGTTATCAAATAATAAACATACTTTGCCATCCCTAACTGATAGGGATATGTCAATGTCGACTTTTGTACAGAGCACACAATGTGAAAATGGTCAGATGTATGTAACAGGTACATGGACATTTGTTCTATATCATCATTCAGATTTCTGTCTAGGTTATGGGGAGCATATCTCGACCAAGCCTTGGTTTGCATATCATATGATAGAATGGGGGCTTCTACTAGGTGTGCTAAGGTGAGGATATCAATATCAGTACCCCAGGTAAACTCTTGGTCCATGTCATTACATCTGATGTAGTCTTATATACTAGAGTAGCCCTGTATATGATGATCTAGGGTGATATGAGCAATGTCTATCATGTGCTCTAGAATAGCAGTACGAAGAGCCACATGTTGGTCCTCAGATCCAGTTATTACGTATGCCAAGGATCTGAAATGGCAGTTACCATCCCCCATAATATGTTTAATTGGGCGCATGTCAGGAGGTGTAGACTGACATTGGGACCTGGTCGCACTCTGTTTTTGCCATGGAACTGAAGTCCCATCCTGGCACAAATATTCCGCTGCCACTGTTCACTGACTGGATGGAATTTCAGTGGACTGACTCCAGTGTCACTATCTCTACCACAACACATTCTCTTGGCAGGCTTTACCCCGAATTTTGCCTTTTTCTTTTAGTGCTAGAGGATGCATGTGGGCCTTGTTTTATTCTCTTTGGTCTAGGGCAATCGTGTTCAGTAGTACCAATAAGTGTAGGCTTACCTGCCTTAGATGGAATGTCGTACAATGGGAGATCCTGTCTGAAGGTTTGCCTTAATCTGTTAACTTCCTTCAAACAGGCTGTACTAACCAAAAGTGACTTGGGTTGAATGCTGATAAGTACAGCCCATAAAGGGATCGGACTCTAGACAGTGCTACATAGGCCATTCCAGCACTAAACACTTCATCAGACAGGTCTACAATAGCACAGTCTAGTGACAACCCTTGGCATTTATGAATAGTGACAGCATAAGCTAAAATTAGTGGAAACTTTTCTGTAAACATAAAAAATTTTAATAATCAAACCTACTTTTGACCATTTATACATTGTAAGGTTCACTCATGTGGTCAAACTGAACAGTTACATGTTCTAATGCACAGTACCAAGAGCGCCATTGATCAGTCCAGACTTGGTGTCAATGTTATGACGCAACATGACTTGGGCACCTACTGCAGTGTAAGCTTGGGTTCTAGCCCATGCAGCTGTCATATTACAGTCACTATTTAGTTTTTCTAATCGCTCAGCTGCTTTTTTAGTCCACTTACAGGAAGTTACAGTTTGATCAACTTCATCAGTACACAGGAGTTCATGTACTTTAGAAGTTAGATGTCTGAGCATTTCAGAATTAAAACTATCACATGCTTTCCTTGTTGGAAAGAGGCACACGGGGGTTTGACCAGAACCCTGAAGCTCACAAAATTTGTCTGATATTGGAACCTCTACGAGTCATTTCAGAGTACAAAGAGTTTCATCTGTTGGACAACCTCGTCTCACACAGTCCAACAATGATGAAAACTCTCTGTCTGTTTTCTGTCGCACATTAATTGTCAGCTCATCATACACAACAGATTCTTTCCAAATGTTAACAGCTGTTGCACAGCCTAATTGGAAAAGAAGGGCTTTAGTGGCAATCCTCTCAAAGACAGGACTGCCACCAACAGGCTGGAGCTGAAGAAGATCACCTACAAATAACATGTTTCGTGATCCAAACCATTCATCCCCACCAAACAACTCCTCCAGTCTCAAGTGCATGCATGCTAAGTTGAGACTGGAGACCATAGATATGTCATCTATGATAAATGGCTTCACATTACAAAGTGTGGTTTTCATAACCTTTTGAAATGTTTTTGGCAGAGACCAGTAGGTAACAGCTTTACCTGAATGCTCAATAGGCAGTTGGAAAAGCCTGTGAATGGTAATGCCACCTATATTGAAAGCAGCCAAACCAGTTGGTGCTGCAATTGCACACATTATATGATCTAATGACCAAATACTGGCAACCAAAGGTCTGATTGTCTCAATCAGAAATGACTTACCAGTGCCCCTAATAAACATGCGTAGTGGTTTCAGGTCACATGAGCATTCATAAGCCTCATGACATTGCTGGTGACATTGTCAAAGATGCGCCTCTGATCACCATTCAACATGGCCACCCTATCGTCTAAGCTCAGATCATTAAAAGAGGCATTGTACATCATTCATGGCTGTTTTGGCCTCACCAATCAACTGAGGGTCATCATCATCTTTACTTACCTTCTTTTCCGGACCCTCAGCCTGTCTGGCCTCATTAATCTGCCTAATATTAGACTGAGCTGCCAACATTGCTTCTAATTTGGCATGGTAACTAGAGCTTTTGTTGCTCATTAGCCTGTGGAATGCTGCTTCGGCAGTTTCATTCTCCAGAAGCAAACTACTCTCATCTCTGAATGGAGAGAAAAGCAGAACTAGGGAGTAGTAATAGTCCTCCCTTTGGTTCTCATTTTCTGGATCAAAGAGTTTGTGGTTAGGAAGCTTAGGTTTAGTTAGCTTCTTATAGGTCTGTCTGTCTTTACCTTGCCAATCGTAGTTGGCCACAAAGTCATAAAGACAAATACCTTCCAGTTCCTGAGGTCTCTGAGGATAGAAATTGTCTACCAAGTTATCCTCAAAGATATCCTCATTATCTGGATTGTGTTCAGCTATCTGTTTCAACTGTTTGTGATCCTTCAATCTACGGCTTCTCTTATGAGGCATGGAAACATCCAGCCACTTTACAGTGTCAGACTTCTCACTGAGGTGATCTCCAAGCAACAGATCACTTGCCTCATACAGACCACACTCTCGAAACGGTAAACTTCTAATACCAAAGCTCCAGAGGCGGCTGTAAACTCTTATTCTCACAGATCTCTAGCATGCTACTTTTTTCAGCTTTGGTTACATAGCCACTGACATAGTGATGACTTGGGTACGAACTGGATATCTATGTTAGCTTTCCAGAGCAGTAGCAGGAGAGGGTTGTAGTCATTGATCCTGCCCTATGAATCTGTACGTATCAATTGGTATATTTTGTTCCTCGACTTTAAGCTCTCTTTTATAGGATTCAGTTTTGCATTGTCCAAACTGGGCGAGGAAAGCCAAAGCGACATCTTGTAATGAAAGTGTTCTTGCCACACTTTTTTCTCCTTTTGCAGTAACTACTGCATTTATGTAACTGGTACCTAGTGACAAGCTGGTACAAGTCAGGACTAGAATTCTTGTCAGGAATATGACATGTGATTCTTTCCTGAGTCTAAGCTACCACTTCATCAGGGTCATCTTTACCAATGACTGGGGCATCTCTTATCCACACTATCACATGATAATGAGGTGCCCCACGAGCTTGGTACTCCTTTTTCCAGTAGAAGTGATGTACTTTCCCAAGTATCTCACCATTCAGTAAAACTTTGCGAAAGAAAGCATGAAACTTCAAGGAGAACTTTCTGGAAACTGAGATTGGATCCTCAGTGCAAAGCTTACCGATGTTACTGTTTGAAGCATGGTGCACAATTTGCCTCAATGCATTCATCAGAAGCTTCTGTGCTGTCCAACAGCTTGCTAACTGACATGGCCTGTCTTCTAATACTCTTCAGCAGATTATACACACCTGCTGAGAGCTCTCTCATTTCGTTCTGCCACAGCAGGTAGCTGGGCATCTTTACGAAATCTTGCATCTTTGTTTAGCAATCTTGACTTAATGTATTCACTATGGGAGAGCTTCTCTTGTCGAGGATGAAACTCAACAAACTTTCCAGTGGGGAAGAAAACTGGAAAGCACATGACATCAAGATATTGCTGCTTATTGTCTATTGGATCCTCTCTGACACTGAGCAGTTTGTATTGCTCTATATCAGAAGTAGGCAACAGCTTGTTATCTAGATTTCTGATTGTATAAGCCTGAAATGCAGCTACATCATCCTTGCTAGCCTTTTCAAGCATGCTACCAGTAGCTGTGTTTAAAACTTCAATTATGTGCTTGGTTGTCTCATTTATTGATTCACTATCCACATCTCTGTAAAGCCAGTTACACAACTTTAACGTGCACATAGTTTACGTCAACCAAGCTACGCCACGCAACTTTACTCTTTGTTGGCCTACCATTGATAATAATGTACAACTCAGGATTAGGTAGGGCACCACCACATTGCTCTACTTGACATTGCTTTACAGGCTTTAAGTGAATTGTAGATGGGCACTTTAGCAGTGTATGTACCCAATCTAATAATGGTTTGATAGCAGTTGGCACCTTGAATGAGTTGCCTACTCAGTGGGTCAAGTGCTGCCAGCTCTGGTGGGATTGGAACAGTTTGCAACCCATTTAGGACACACCGTGGTGGCAATCCGTCTCTGGGTTTACAATACTTACACATGTACAAGATGTGATCTTCAGCATCTGGAGTTTGTTGTAAAATGAAGCTCTTTAACCTCGGCCACACATCATGGCCAAAATTGCCAGAGAGCTTAACAACTGTTACTGAATTCCTCTGATGCAGACGCTCAGAGCTACAGAAGATGTATTCAGAGAAGTCATTAATTTCTTTTTCAAGCTCAGCTATTAGGCCAGCATGAGTAATAAAAAGCTGACTAGGCGGTCTAAGGACTGATTTTACATCTGTGGATTGCTCATAGCTGGACTCCACATCATTGCTTAGCAAAGTTTCAAGCTTTTCTACATTGGTCTGTAGTAGTTGGCAGCACACACAGCTTTGTCAATTTCAAATATACACAAGTGACTTCTGATAGCACTGTGTATACCATGCAGGAACTGTCTCAACACTGGGAAATGGGTTGATGCTGCCCTCAGAACTCTGAGTTTACTTTGGCAACCACCACTACTACTAGAACAAACCAATGGGTGGCCCTTTAGGCCCACAGAGGAAAACTAACTTTATAGTAGTGTCCATTAGGACAAACATCATCACATGTGCCTCACTTCTTCTATTGGATTTTCAAAGGCTGCCTTCAAGGTAAGAATGGAATCTACCTCCACGTTTTACACTCACAGGAACACTCCCATTTTTGGGTGTATTTTCTTTATCAGTATAGATTTCATTCACAATCAAACACTGACTATCCTCATTAATAGGTATGGGAGAATTTCTCTTTACATACTGGTAAGAGGAGTCATAGAAGTAGGGTTCTGAGGCCATAGTGTGACATCCTTTACCAAAATCCTCCCTTTGGGTAATTTGAGTGGACTCGATAGATCTAATGCTCTTAAGCAAAAATCCCACATTCTCCTTGCACATACAACAGTCCTTGTTAAAACCCTGGGGATTAGTCTTGCTAGAGATTCATGTTCATTTTAAAAGTTCTGGTCAACTCAGATCTAGCTTCAAAATCATGCAACAAAGTGGGCTGCAAACCCTTGAAATACATCTCTCTCACCGCAGGCTTGGGCTGTGCTAAGACATACCTAGCCTTTTTAACTATGCATATATTTTGCTTGTGAGTTGCATGATATTTTCTAAATGACTTATCCTAGCACTGGCAAAGTAAGCCTGAGAGGCTGCCTTCTTTTTCTCAGGCCGAGCTCGATACAGGGCCCTAACCATAGCCTTCTTTTTCTCAGGCTGAGCTCGATACAGGGCCCTAACCATAGCCTTCTTTTTCTCAGGCTGAGCTCGATACAGGGCCCTAACCATGGCCTTCTTGTTTTCAGGCTGCGCTCGATACAGGGCCCTAACCATACCTTCTTTTTTTCAGGCGGAGCTCAATATAGGGCCCTAATATTACTTTCATTTTCTCAGGTTCTGCTTCATATAGAGCCTTAGCATCTCTCTTCAGTTTGGTAGCAATGAGAGCATAGTAGGCTTTATAGTACTTCGATCTTTTTGCCTTGCAATCACGGTAGTACTTTTTCTGGTAAGCTTTTCTCTTTTGTTGCAAATAGGGCATTTATACTAACGTAACTACTCAAGTACATGTACGTAGTTAAGGTAATGAATGAACTTAGCTCTCTCCACAAAGGAAGAAGGGTAAATAAGTAGAAAAGGTAGCAAGAATGCTATATAGTGGACAAAAAGAGGGGATGAGCGCATGGACGGTATAGGAACAACTAACCTTAAAAGGCGAAAGAATAGCGAGGAACAGAGAGAGGACTCGAAGGAAAATGTAGCAATTTATTCAGAGGATAAATAACCAGATAGAATGCAACCATATGGCAACTCCAAACGGCAGTGTAGCGCAAAAGCAACACCAAGTCTGCAAGCGCGCAGCAATCTTATATAAGCCTAGCAAATCACCTGATTTTGTGTAAGACCGCAGACACATAACCGGTGGTCACCGTAAGACACAAAGAGCGCACGCGCGTATGATGGCATGCTACAGCCCCGCTCTTTTTCCGCTGCACTCTGTATGTAGATATATATCAGTTTTTATTCGGGCACTTAATTGGAAGCTAAAAGTTAGTATGTTTACTATTGCCATGTCCATTGAGATCCCCGAACCATCTTTAAGTTCTTGTGAAAAACAAGGAAAGGATTTGTAAATGTTTAGACGGCTTCTGAAGCCCTCAAACCACTGATAGACGGAGCAGGGATAAGTCAAACACAGATACCTACAGCAAAATCGAACAAGTAGGTAACTTTGGAGGCCGTTTGCATCAAAGCGATGAAGTCATTGCGTGGTGCGTGCGTATTAATCTGTCTTAGCCCATGCATTAACAATCACATGTCTAGGAATGTCATTGTAGCAGTGTATTATACCTATTTTGAGAGATTTATTGTGTATAAGAACACTCGTAGGCCATGTTATGTGTCTGAAAAGGCTTATAACTATACCGTTCAAGAGATCTCAGTCGTTACATTTGTTAAGGCTAATGGGCGTGTCGGTGGCATCCCTACATATAGAGTCTACTGACTCTATTATATATATATATATATATACTGTTCATACAAATTAATGAAATTTGTGTTTCTGGTGAAGGCGGTTTCTTCTCGGACACCGGTGTAAAGCAGGTGTCTGCGTCCGAGTGGTACCTATGTGGCGTTTTGCAGAGTCCTTTCACGCGAATGTGATGCTTTTTAGGAAATCCGTTACTACCGTTTCGACGTACACCATAACTCGGTATTACGGGTACCGTATTGTGCATACTGTTTTCCCTGTGTTTGCTGTTCTGGGGATATCCAATTCGTTGAAAAGTACCCAAAATCCCATTGAATCTTTTACAGGAAGCACCAAAAGGCACTAACTGGGCCATAGTTTTTTACTGACTTACATAAGTGAAGGTGCATGTGCATATTCGGTGTACAGCTATCCTTACCATACAACATTTGCAAAACTCATAAAGTTTCTCATCAGGTTGTGCTAAGGAAATAGATGGTTGTAAAACTAAGCAAGAGGTGTCCTGAAATAGTAGCCAACATTCATAATCATTACTAGGCAGAAGATCCTTCAGACACAATATGGAGTAAATGCATATCCAGTGTTTCCACTGGTCTGCAGTAAAACTACTGAAATTCGAAGCTATTTTGTATGGAATGTATCCAACACTCTGGAACTTTCATTTCATTCGCTTCTTCCTGAATGTATTCAAACTGGGATTTATTAATAACACCACTTTCTTTCCACAATGTTACCAGTTCCTAGCAATGCATTGGATCCACAATGTGAAATTCAACGACATCAAAGTATGGCAATCTCAATAATTCAGAATATCCAACACCATACTTTCTTTTTATTTCCTGCTGTTGGGTGTCAGTTCGAGCTTCATTGAACTCAGCTACTTACTGTATATGACAACTACAGGTTCGCACTGGCCATGTGTCCCTATCATATCCAGAATAGTCAGATTTTGCCAAATGAGTCACATGGAAACCTTTTTGAAACACTGAGCCTCCCTGAAGAGAACTAACGAAAGTAAAACCACATACCTTACGTGTGTGTGGCTGGAAGATCGCAAGTTATGCATGTAAGTGCACAGCGAATTGGTACAAACACAGTTGGTGACGTACCACTCCAAAGCTCTTAACTCATTGACTAGTGGTCTGAGGTAAGAGTTCATATTCTTTTTAGGTTCTGATGGGCAAGGCATGACACCAGCATTGTTTAACTTGTATCGCTCAGATCAGGGAAGGTTACCGATAACAAGATAGATTACTCCAACACTACTCCAGATAACGGATTAAACCAGTCTACATTTAAAATCAAGCGAAGGGTATTTTGAATCTGGAGGAAAGGCTGGCCATTTATGTTCTGAAATCTTTCCCAATCAGCTCCATCATACAAATCAGTAAAAACATCGGAGGATCTGTGTCTCTATCTCCATAACTCACACTTCTTGGCAAACCCGCTTTGACTATAAAGTTTCGTAAGTGCAGATTTGATCATATTGTATATGTATACTTTTCGAGGTAGAAGTCTGTGTGTAGAACAATGCTTTGCTTATCATTAGTATTGTATTGCATTTTTCCCTACATCTGTGGTGAGGGTGATTAGGATATTGCACATATGAGCACTTTGCCGATTCCAGTAAACCATTCTGTTTCTTTAGAATGTAATCCATGAGATTGACACTTTGGACAAACTACATAGGTGGTAAGAAAGCTATCAGAGCCACACATTTTCCTTAAGAAGTATATATTTCTTGGAATCATTTCTCGAAGAATCAACAGATCTGTGAACTCTATATAATGCCCCATATAATACTTACGTAATTGCAATTGGGTTTGTTGGACTTCCTGTAGGCATGCTAATCACAAGCCAAATTAGAGTAGGCTCATCCCCTGGTGTATTTGGCACTTTGACAGTAGCACGAGATATTACAAAGCTTGTTAAAATAGACCACCAATAATTGCAGAAGCTGGAACACATACACTCATACACAAAGTTGTAATCCCTCTAATCAGGACACCCTGAAAGAATTAAGGACACCTTGATAAACCCACCCAAATTTCCACATGTGTACAATTCAACCCCCGAAATCAGGATGGCTTTTCCAATCTTTCTGCATCCCTGTCATATTACATACAGCAGACATAACCTTACTAATTAGTAGTACATCAGTTTTATTATCATAGACCTATACTTCAGTCTGCTAAGTAAGGTACATAGTTCACAAAAGAACATGATTACTTTACCTCCTGAAGTACATTTGGGAACAGGTTCCAATTCAAGGTCAGATTCCAGCACCTTTCTCTAGTGTCCACAGTTCTTTCAGCCCTTTTGTTAAAGTTCACAGCATGTGTTCACACCTCAGGGGATCACATGATATCATACTGTCATTTGACCCTTTACACCTGTGTGTGACACTTGGTCAGTATAGCAGTGGCAGATACTCAAAGATGGAATTAGTTGCCTCTGTAGTGAAGGATTTAGCAGTTTTCAGGCGAATGCTATTTGCAGTTACCTTCCTAGTGATATGCCACAGTATTGGGAAGTTAGAGCTAGTAAGAGTGTTTAAGTGCTACTGAAGTGAGGTTGTTGATGGAAAATGATCAGGTTCTGAGCAAACAAGCATTTTCACCTGATATGGTATTGACAAAGGAGCTTTTGAGCACTGAAAGTAAATCTTTGTTGCAGCCACAGGGAGTAGTTTTAATGTCTGCCAAGGACACATGCCGATTGTGTGGTGCAAAGCTACTTCTTCGTGGAGACCATCCAAGTAGGATAACACTATACACAGAGCAATTCGCCACTGTGCCTGCCACTCATCATTAATTTTTTCATCATTTTTAGGGGGTGTAAAATTACGTAGTTTTATGGCTACACACGCGAAGGAGATGAGCAAGGAGTCTTGTATGATACTGATTGGCAAGACTTTATTTCTACACAAGAAACAGGGTTTGAACTTTCAATGCTTCAAAGGAGTTATTGATAGGGCAGGTGTCTTACAAGCAGAAGGCTACAATTTACAAATGGATATGATGATACTAAGAAAAAGAGTCACACTAGTGATAAAGATGACCAATGTGGCCGAAATAGCAGTATTGATAATGCTTGCAGGTAAATGTGCAGGCCTAATTGCAAGGGGGGAACATACTATTTTTAATGCAGATTTAGTGTATTAATATGCCTGAATGTTAAACAGGCATGCAATACATATGCATGTGCTGAATGCATGGATGAAATGCTGTAACTGCAGCAATTTGAAGAACAGGCTTAAACTTGATAGAAGATGACTGCAAGCTGCACATTTGAAATATGCAGTTCTAGTAACAGCAACCAATTATCCTGACCTCTTCAGTTTGTCAGATGTGGCAGTATATCCTGATGTTCGGGAGACACTTCAACATATAACCCACTCAGGCTTCAAATCACACTATTTAGGTAAGGAAACACTAATTCCTACAGGTACATACATGAAAAATCATGTGTATATTACACAACATGCAAAGAAAAAGGAAGAGGGAAGAAATGAAAGTAGACCAAATGAAGGAGCACTAACCACAAACACATAAAAAAACACGACAGCATTGATGGCTTAGAAAATATATACCAGCGTCAACAGCTTAGACAAATTTATTATTTAGCCTCATCAACTTAGAAAAATAGAATTATGAGCCTCATCCGCTTAGAAAAATATAGTAAATGTAAATATGTGACCTTGAGATTAAGTTCTAATTCACCTATTTGCTGTCCTAGGCCTAGCAAGCTGAGCTATTATCCTTTGAAAAGACAAACACGCTTTGAATGTGAGAAAAGAAGGAAAATAAAATCTGTATGTAAGACAAGATGGGTTGAACCCTTCGAAGTGTTTGACCTGAATGAGCCTTTAGTGTGATGTGTGGAAGAGATAAAGGATTCCACAGCTTGGAATCATGATACAAGGAAGGATGCACGTACGTATGACCTTTGACCCGCCAGAGAGAAACGGAGGGGAGAGCCTCGTCCAAAACGTCACGTGAATGATGTCAAGGGTAGAGAGAAGGTAGAGAGAACTTAATTGTGCGTAGGTTGGCCCTACTGCAAAGCCATCAGCGCCCATGTGCCAAGCTGGACCGTTTACAAAGTTGCTTCTATGCGCTCGCTTGCGTTCTCAATCTATGTAGAGGGCCTCCGCGGTTGCCCTAAGCCGCTGTTATGCTATTGCTATGCCTGTGTAAGCATACATACACTGCTGCCCGTGTACGTGTATGCCCATATGCGTGTATTATATACGCTTCTCCTGCTATTTTCAGGCTATACCGCGTGTGTGCTTACGGCCAATATAGAACCACATCACTTCTTGAGACATCAACTGGTCGTAGCTGGCAACACAGAAACGGCCAGGTCCCCTTTTACAGATAGGCCTAAACACGTAGGTGGTATGCTGCTTGAGGGTCGATTTCACCCACGCATACTTAAGTTCTCTCTAAACTTGACATCATTCACATGACGTTTTGGACCAGGCTCTCCCCTCCTTCTCTGGTGGGTCAAAGGTCATATGGAGGGAGAGCCTGCGGACGAGGCTTGTTTTCACACATACTATCAGTAAATGAACAGGACAAAACATGCAAGATACACTTCTACATCCGGAGTACTCATAATCCAGTGTATGTGCGTGAAGATGTGAGGCGCAATGGAATGGAAATAGTCTCTTGGGATTTAATTCTCTGGCAACAATATCATTTGTTCATACTACCTACACGTTTCAAAACCACAACTCACAGTTCCCAGCTGTGGAAATTATAATACCTTGGGTTTTATTACCAATGTGTGAATTGTTGTACCAACCCTATGTGAATTCTAGTACCAACCTCGGGTCTCATAGTGGGAATTGTAGTATTCATTCTAGGGAACTAAAACCGTCTGTCTAAGCTCCTGATAGTTGGAATTGTAGTATCAAACCTGGGTCTCAGTATCCCAAAATTGTAGTACCAACCTGGGGTCTTAGTAGCCCTATAGTGGGAATTGTCGAATTATAGTACTAACCTCGGGTGTCAATACACCAATAGTAATTGTATTACCAACCTCGGGTCTCAGTATACCAATTGTAGTACCAACCTCGTGTCTCAGTATCCCCAATAGTGTGAATTATAGTACCAACCCCAGGTCTCAGTATATTACCAACCGTATCCCAACCCCAGGTCTTAGTATCCCCAAAAGTAATTATAGTACCAACCCCTCAGAATCCCAATTATAGTACCAACCCTTGGGTGTCAGTATACGGAATTATAGTACCAACCCAAGGTGTCAGTATCCCCGATGGTAGTACTAACCCCGGGTCTCAACATATCACACGGTATGGTAGTACTGTGTATATAGGGATTGCCATCGTCTATCCCCATTGAAACCATATAATTATAAGCATTTTTTCACTTTCAATTTGAAGTTGGTATGAAGGTGAAGAATTGAAAAAAAAAATGAAAAAAAAGGTTGATCTGTGATGTAAGATATGCGTGTTATTTCTTCTTATTATTATTCTTGAAGAAGCGTAACTCAATGACCATAAAATCAATGAAATTGAATGTTTGCATGTGGAAATGTATCAATACGTACTGAGGAATAGAGGTATAATTTTGCTACTCTCACCGTCAGAACATTGCACACGTGTACAGTGTTTTGGCTCTGCCTCTACATATGCACCTCAGTAAGCTTATATACCGTCTGCTGGAGAAATGGCACACTATTCTACCACGATACCATATAGCACCAAGCTAAAGTGCTGGTGACTGATAATACATTGCTAGCAGGTGTGCTTATAGTTCTCTAGTTACCAAACTGTACCCAGCTGCTGCTTGCAACCCATTTATGCAGTAGCTCAATACTTGGCCAGATGTTTATTGATATGGATAGCACATGCTAGGGAGAATAATAGTGAAAAAAATGACAAGAGACAAGTAAATAAAAAAATTAGGAAATTTGAAGTGTAATATAGTGATTGCATAAAAATGAACGGAGACAAGATTGGGATACAGACATGCTATATACATCATTGTACTAAAAGGTAAGTTGATGTCCATAGCATATCTTCTCTGTTCATTTTTATGCAATCACTATATTACACTTCAAATTTCTTGTATACCTATAGTGGGAACTATAGTAGTACCAACCCCAGGTCTTGGTATCCCCAATAGTGGGAATTATAGTACCAAGCCTAGGTTTCAGTATCGCCAATAGTGGGAATTATAGTACCAACCCCGAGTCTCAGTATACATTGTAATACCAGCCCTGGGTCTCACTTTCTGACTATGGCAGTACATTAATCAGACTGATCGATAGTGGTTTAGAGTGCAAAGTTTGCAAGCATGGGTCCTTAAGAATGTGTGTAAAGTGTACATTTTGTGCAGAATGAGTGTAAAGTGTGCATTTTGTGCTGTATAAAGCATGGGTCCTTAAGAATGGCAGTTTAGGATCTGAAGTTTATTTAGTGGGCATGGCATTTTCAGCACATTAATGGGACTGGTGGATGGCAGTTTAGAGTGTAAAGTGTGCAATTATGTTGTAGAGTAAGTAATCCACGCATTCAATTTTTGTACGCCATTCTGCTCAGCGTACAAAGCTACACATGTCCTGAAAATAGGCGCCTGGCTTCTCCTTTACTTTGGATTAAATGTGACTGTCCGAAACCTCTAATGCTCCTCAATTTCTGGACGGCACGTATTGCAGCAACAGGACAGTGAGCTACACATGTCTTGAAAATAGGCGCCTGGCTCCTCCTTTATTTTGGATTATTTATCCGAAACCTCTAAATGCGCCTCAATTTCTGGACAGCACGTATTGCAGCAACAGGACAGTGAGCTATGTCAAATACTATAGAGGCCTAATACTGCACTAACTATGCGGCAATAAATTTGTTCTCAACAGCCCCTCTTGCACACGCGCTGTCTACCAGAAGCAGCATAGACTGCAATACATGCCATCCAGAAATTGAGGCTATTGTCCAGCATTAGAGGTTTCGGACTAAATAGTTGTAGCAGCCAAAGTAAAGGAGGAGCCAGGCGCCTATTTTCAGGACGTAAGTACTAGTTGAAATGCCTAGCATTGGTGGCGAGCGTGAGCGATCCAACTGCACAGTAGTCTCATTGCCGGTCTGGGTATGAGACATAATGGAGCTGTGGTTGTGTACAAACATAAAACATTATGGTATGTGTGGCAATGCGAAATAAATAGATATGTAGAAAAATTGGCTCGTTGGAATAACTAGGTTGGCTTGCTCCCGCTCCCCAATTAATCTCTCTAACAGCATGTACGTTTTCATGTGTTGCTGAGCAGAACGGCGTACGAAAATTGAATGTGTCTGAATATGGATTACTTACTCTATGAAGCCTGTGTTTTTAAGAATGGCACTTTAGAACCCACTCTTACCGTGATGCAATGCAATTGTAGAGAACAAGGCAGCTGTAAAGAATGCAAAGACTGAAGATTCTGCGATTGCTGAACATGTTTGGATCCGCAAGCATCAAGTTGACTTCCAGTCCAGTGGCGGATCTAGGATTTTGTGAAGGGGGTAGCATGTCACACAAGTTTTGAAGCCACAGCCAGTTAATTATATCATAATATACACGTGCACTAATTGAGCGCGATGACGGAGTTACGTATTGTCACCCCTGCCAAAATGTAAGTGAAGCGTAAAGAGTATAAGCTGCGCTAGGCGTCGGTAAATACTTAAAGCGTGCTAGCGCTAATGCACGCTTGCGCGCGATGAATGCAAACTTGCATGAAATCAAAAGTCAGCTGTGTGTGTTCGAGCTATTATACAGTCGCAGGGGGTTTCAGTGGAAACCTCTGAAACCCCCCTATATCTGCCACTGCAGTCGGTCTCTGTTCTAGCACGTGAACCAAATCTACACAGACTTTTAGCACTGGTTCATTAGGAGATCCACAACTGTGAAGCTGGGTGTCTTTCATCCATTTATGATTCCCTAACCTGACTATCTTAATTTGTCTTAATATCATCTTTATATGTTTCATTTTTTCCCTTTTCTTTTCTTATTGTTGCTCACCCGGTTACATTGGCATTCTTGCATTCCATTCTATAAATAGTCATCACTACCTCACTTTTATACTCACCACTGAGGAGGACTGTAGTAGCAGTCGAAACGTTTTGTGTTTTTCTTTGAATGTATCTTCTCTGACTAGAGTATTTTGAACAGTCTAGTACTACTTGGAGTATTCCGATATCGTAGCAGGAAACAAAACAGCTTCTCATTTAGTGTTCAGTGTCATTTTTGCTTGCCCTTAGAGACTGTTAAGTTTAAATGTCTGTCTGAATCTTTCAGCTTCCCCATTCGAGGCAGAATGGTATGGGGCTATACGTACATGAAAACCTCAAACTCTATAGAGGTAAACTGTGAACCATTCAGAGACAATCTGGTCAGGGAGTCCATAACGTGCAAACATACTCCTCAGTACTTCTAAAGTCTTCCGTGTGGTTGTTGCAGCCATTGGTACCACTTCCAACCACTTTGAGTATGCGTCCACAAGTACCACATTTGTTGGGACCGGTTTCTGTAGAGTTGCCTGAACCTTCTCAGGTGTTGTGTGGAGGCCATCTTTGTCAATAAGATACCCCAGATACCTCACCAACGGTCGCATGAACGAGCACTTTCCTCTCTTGAGTCGAATACCATACTCGTGGAGTTGCTTGAGGACCACATTTGTGCATGTGTTCGTCATCTGTCCTACCAGTCACAAGAATGTCATCAATATAAACTGTGACTCCCAGTGATTCCATGAAGGGGTTTCTCCATTGTCTGTTGGAATATAGCCGGTGCAGAAGTGATGCCAAGTTGGTAGAGACCCTTGTGTGTGCTTGTCGTCACGTACTGTCTAGAGTCTTTACTGAGCAGAACTTGTTGATAGGCATGAGACAAGTCTAATTTCGTGAACGTTTGCCCTGCGGCCAGTGTTGCAAAGCTTTAGGCACTAGGTATTGGTCTACCTCCAATACAGGATTTATGGTGTTGTTCTACTGCCCACAAAGCGCATAGAGCACTGGGCGTAGCTTTTTAAACTGAGGGATAGCATCCTTGGCTATTGCTAGCTTGATTTCGACACCCTTTAGCGTTCCTAGCTCCTCCTTGAATAGATCTGGATACTTGGCAATGAGTGACTCAACTCCATATGTGATACTCTTAATAGATGGCCAATTTAGTTGAATAGCTGACAGCCAACTTCTACCCCAGAGTGCAGGACCATCCCCTGGAACAATCAACAGTGGTAGGTCAGCCTTCTGGTCTTACTCCACTGTGACATTCATTTGCCCCAACACTGGTGGTTTCTGTCCAGTGTATGTTCTCAGGATTGTCTGACACTCATCAAGTGGGAAGCTGTTGAAGACTTCCTTCCAGATTTGCTCGGATGCCAATGAGACCGTGGCACCTGTATCCAACTCCATCTTGAGTTCAACTCCATTGACTGTCAGCTTCAGTACAATTGGTGTATCTCTGGGTGCAGACAATGTGTGACAAATAGTTCAGCATCATTATCCTCCGACTGTATTTCCTGAGACAGTGGTCAGGTGTGTGGCCTGATTTGCCACACCTGTAACAACTCAGGGTTGTTCCCTTACCATTGAGTGGCCCACCAGACGCCACTTTCCGCACATCTCCCTCCAATGATGTACTTGCTGGCTCGTTGACTTGCCGTCTCTTCACTCAGTGCAATATCGTACGCTGTCTCGAGAGTAAGGTCTTTCTAGGAGAGCAACCTCTGCTGAATCGCTTCGCTCCGTAACCCACATACAAATCTGTCGCGTAGAGCTTCGCTTAGTCCTTGAAATCGCTCAATTTGGCCATATACTGCGCCACATTCTCCCCATCACACTACTTTCTGTGGTGAAACTTGAAGCGTTCGGCGATCACTAGAGGCTTGGGCCATGAGAACTGCAACCAGTTCATCTTTGCACAAGGTGATATGGGCGACTGTGGATTAGTTCATACGCCTTGCTTCCTATCACCGTTAGAAGGACCACCAACCTTCTTGTCTTCGGTGATGTCATTTGCGACAAAATACTGGCTCAGTCGTTTCATATACAACGACCAATCGTCCGTCTGAACGTTGAACGGTTCGATGTGGCCCAATGTGACAACCATATTCATCGCCAGTTGTTGTGTTGCACACGCGAGTTAACAGAAATAGGAAAATAGATTGTTCTGATGCATATAATTTTATACACACCCGGATGAACACTACGCATCCTAAAATATAATTCATGCATGACCATACACTACAATAGGTGACTACACACACACATCACATGTCCATACACCACAGTTTCCATGAGATTTATTTGCTACAGCATTTGCAGCACATTATTGAGAAGCAGTTTAGAGTGTAAAGTGCACATTTTGTGCTGTATAAAGTCCTTAAGAATATCAGTTTAGGACCCACTGTTTTCATGCAGTTAGTGCAACATTCCAATTGCAGGACATTACTGGATGTTAAGTGTGAAATTTGTGCATCAAGCCATTTACTGAATTCATGCTGGATTTCCTTGTATATGTAATAGAGATGTAGTGCCTATGATGATTTAATAACACTATTGGATGAATCTAAATTGTCCGTTTTGAATATGGGTCTTAAGAATGGTGGTTTGAGACCTGCTGTTTCCATTTAGTCTATTGCATAGATATGAGACTAGTAGATGGCAGTTTAGAGCTATGGGTCCTTAAGAAGTCTTTACAGTGTAAAGGGTGCTGTACAAGGCATGCGTGGGTCTTTAAGCAGTTTAGGACCCACTGTTTCCGTGATGTTTATGTCAGCAATTGTAGTGATTTGCAGCACATTAATGAGACTAGTGGATGGCGTTTTAGAGTGTAAAGTGTGCATGTTGTGCTATACGAAGCACAGGTCCTTAAGAATGGGTTTAAGACCTGCTGTTTCAATGAAGTTTATATCAATGCAAATTTAGTGCCTATTGCATGGATGACAGTTTAGAATATATAGTGTGCAAAATGTGCTGTACAAAGCATGGGTCATTAAGAATGGCAGTTAAGGACTCACTGTTTCCGTGATGTTTATATCAATGCAATTGTAGAGATTTAGTTCTATAGCATTTGCAGCACATTAATGGGACTGGTGGATAGCGGATTAGAGTGTAAAGTGTGCATTTTGTGCTGTACAAAGCATGGGTCCTCAAGAATGGCAGTTAAGAATTCGCTGTTTCCGTGATGTTTATATGTAGAGGTTGCATTTGCAGCACATTAATGGGACTGGTGGATAGCGGATTAGAGTGTAAAGTGTGCATTTTGTGCTGTACAAAGCATGGGTCCTTAAATGGCAGTTTACAACCCACAGTGGAATGTTGAGAGTACGGCACGTGCACATACCGTACTCTCTACCACACCACATTTCCAGTCCCTGACATGCTCACATGCACTTCATGCATCACTAACATGCAATGAACAGAATTAACTTCAGGTGGGAAAATACATAACATAATACTTGCAAATACTATACTTGCACCCTCAGAATATACAAATGAGAGAAACCCAATGCTATCGTGAGTCGATCAGAGTCTAGCAGAAGAGATCACCTTAGCACTGAACAACTGCCCATTCAGGTGGGGGAGGTGCACTATCAGCAGGTGGGGGAGGACGACTTGAGGGACTGCTAACTATTCTTTTCTTCATTTGCCTCTTCGCCTGGCAACTCTTCTTGCTGTTATTAAAGACGTCAACCTTGTCAAACATTTTGCTTACATAGGCACTTCGATGAATAATCATGGAATCATCATCTCCACTCTCTTCAGACGACATGTATGAGTTCTTCTTCAAAATAGCACCTTCCCTTTCCTTTTTCTTCTGGAAAGTAAGCAAATCAAACTTAAACACCACAAAATTATGTATGGTCATATATCCCTCCAAAACTACAACTGAACCGTCAGTCAACATTACATCAGCACGTTTTATACTACGACACTCCACAAGCTAAGTTCACAAGACGCTGCCTTTACAGCTACCAAACAGTGGCTGTGGCTTTAATTTGGGGGGCAGGAGTGACTTGGGTGCTGAAACGTGTTAACCACATACGTCCAATGCAGAGTAGGTTGAGTAGAGATATTAGTACATTATAGATACACAATTGGTTTGATAATAGCTGTCCTTCCTTACCAGACCAGGTGCTGGCCTTAAGATATTACGGTGCAGAGTACTCAAACATATATTTTAAGGGGCTCCTCCCATGCTGACATATCTTACCCTGTTAATGCGTTCCTGTTCCTTTTCGGTTCAGCTTTCCCACTTCTTTTCAGTGAATCTTCTTCGGTCTTCGATTTAAAGAAACGATATGCAGCTTCTGTGTATAACAAAACAGGTTAGTAGACATATACACGTATACCCAGGTGCACGTACACTTCCACTTAGGAAATTAAATAACTGCGACACCCCCTAGATGCCCCTGAGCTTTAGAGTTGCAAGAACACACCTCGGCATGCATGTGCAGCGAGGGTACGGTAGTTGGGTTTGTCAGTCTGTCTGTTTGTCCGTGCTTAAATTCACACGGCACAACTTACCTAATGCACAAATAAAGGGCTGAAATTTTGTGGGATTTTGCGGAGCCGGAGTTCTTCCAGCATTGTATACGCAGGTCAGCCATTTTCCCCTCCACTGATAAGCACATGCGCATTCTGTAATGCATGTGCATATTCAGTGCATTCATTATGGATGGTATCAAAAGCATGGAAGAGAAGGGATTAAAGATTTGGGAAGGCTTTCACTAGACTAACACAACATAAATATGCCTACCCAGCATGCCAGTCCAAACCCACACGGCTTGCTAGCATCCTCACAGAGATACTATACACGTGCACCACACATGACAATAGGACACAGGATGCCCCAGCCTTGATGGTGGGGTAAAGATATTTTGTGGCTAGCCAACTCACTCCACACATCTAATGCCGACTCATGCTACACACACACACACACACACACATTGCACTGGGAGATACTTACCACGGATGTCTGCTCCATCAGAAGATGGGTTTTAGTCCTTTAACTTCCTTCACAATCCTTGTTAGGGTCCTGTCGTTCTCCTTAGACTTGATTGATACTCTTCAGGATACAACATTTTAACTGAAAGGCACTTGTAATCCTCACGCAAATCACTAAAAGCATGCGATCTACCTATATTCCTGTTTTTCACATGCTTATAACTATGTACCCCTGGCTCCTTGTCAATGTGATCTCTAATTGATGCACACCATAGGCATAACTAGAACACACACCATCCATGTGCTGCGTGCACTCCGCGTTGAGAAGCTTAGGGAGTGGTACAGGCCAAGAATTCAAGTTCCACGAGGTCTGCCAGGACAGAAGCGTTGATGATTGTGCAGCCCCTGCTGTCGGAAGGACTTGCTGCAGAACTGGCACTGAACAGGCTGGCGTTGTGCATGCTTTTGTTCACCAAGCCAGCCTTACTCACAGCTATGAACCCACACTCTGGGAAGTCACAGTGAAGAGGTTCCTCAGCACTCACTTCTCTCTCCTCCCTCAGCCTCTTCCTCACATCCTTCCTCTGCTTCTCCTCTGCATGCTTGTTCAGCCGCTTCACGCTATGCTTGATGACTTGCTGTCACAGGGACCTGTCCTGTGCAATGGCATGCCAGTTGTCTGTCAATCCACACTGCTTCAGGTCTTTCGTCACATCATCATTCCATCGGCACTTCTGCCCACCAGCTGCTCGACTACCGTTTGCCAAGGCACACACCAGCAGCATGTTAGGCAGCCGATTCTCACACATCCGGGACAGGTGACCAAGGAAGCTACTGATGGTGAGCCCCATGTCCCTGCAACGCACCTCCAGGGACTTCAACATGGACTTCAAGTCCTCCCAGGAGTCAGCTATAAGAGCCATGTCATCTGCATACTCTAAATCAGTGACCAAAGTCTCGAGCTGTAGCTTCCTCCTGTTACCCACCAGCTTTGCATCATGAAGATACACTACTCTCACACCTCTACCCTGTGAGTGGTGGTCATCTAAGTGCCATATGGATGACAGCAGGTTAAAAAGTGTGGGTGCCAGCGCGCAGCCCTGCCAAACACCGCTAGTTACAGCAAATTCATCAGATGTCTTTCCATATGCTCTGACAGCGGCCTTCGAGTCCTCATGCAAAGCTCGGATTATGGAAAGTGGCTTGTGGGGAAGGAGATATGAGCGTTGAAGAACAGACCACAGTGCAGCCCGGCTAACAGAGTCGTAAGCTTTCTTGAGGTCGATGAAACAGATGTATAAAGGCCTACGAAACTCCCTTGCTTTCTCCATCAATGTATGCAGAGTGAACAACTGATCAGCACAACCTTGGCCAGGATGAAAGCCGCACTGATTCTCCCGCAGCCAGAGATCTGCCCTTGGTTTGAGGCGAGGCTTTGGAGAACACCTTGCTAGGTATACTCAGGAGGGCAATGCCTTGGTACTTATCACAATCAACTCGGCTTCCCCTCTTATGGAGTGGGATAAGCAACTGCGACTTCCAATCATTGGGAATGGTTTCCTCTCTCCAGATACAATCTGACAGCAACTTCAAACACTGAACAGATTCATCACCACCCACCTTCAACATCTCAGCTGATATCTCATCCAGGCCAGGTGCCCTTCCGTTTTTCAGGTGAGAGATGGCAACGCGGATCTCTTCCTCTGTCAGAGGAGCACACAGTTCATCATCATTGGGTACATCAAGCTCCGTTTGGATACACTTCAACAACAGGCAAGGTCTCCAAAGTTGCCTCATTGATCTCCGCGCCACAGTTTACCACTCCAGTGAAATGTTCTGCCCACCTCTGTAGCTTTTCACTATCACTGTTGAGAGATCGACCTTCCCTGTCTAGCAGCGTTGATGCTGAGGGCTTAGAGACGAGACTTGCAAGCATCCTGAGCTCCTTGAGAAAGGAGCAACCTCTTCCAGATTGCTCCGCAAGCCTAGCATGTTTCTCAGCTTCCACTACTCGAGCCCTCCACCAGGCATTCCGAGCCTTTTCAGCAGGCACCTTTTTCAGCTTCCACAAATGTTGGTACTGTGCCTTCAGAGCATCATCGGGTTGTTGCTTACCATCACCACTGAGGCAGAGCCAAACATAACGTTGTTTCTTAGACAGACTGCGCAGTTCCTCGGTCACCCAATCAGCTTCGCATCGTCTTGGCAACTCCGGCAGGGACTCATATGCCTTATGCATGGCTGATATGAAGGCCTGCCACATCTGCTCTGCATCACTCTGCTGCTCCACACTATCGAGAGCATCAGACAAGGTGGCATTGAAAGCACATCAGGGAGATGGTGAGTTTTCCGTCAAGGAACTCTCTTCTGGTGACGTTTCACCGTAATCTTGAACCGCAGTGTAGATATGACAAGCTCATGATCAGACTCAAGGTAAGTTGACGGAAAAACCCAGGTATCAAGCACACAAGTGCGAAAATGGCTATTGATAAGGACATAATCTAGTATGTGGCCTGGCCGGGAGCGATCCCATGGCGGTACCAGGTGGCTTGATGTAGTGATTTGTGTTGGAACCATGTGTTGGTCACAATAAGGTGGTTAACTGCGCAGAAATCCAGCAGTCTCCTCCCATTTCCATTTGGCACACCTAAACCGTGGGGACCAATGACTGACTTCCATTGGTGGTAACCCAGACGAGCATTAAAGTCACCCATTACAATGATCATGTCTTTTTGCGGAACAGAGGAAAGTGTGGCCTGAAGATTGTCATAGAAGGTGTCAGATGGCGCACTGGCTTCAGAAGTAGAGTTAGTTGGGTTGGTGGGAGCGTAGACAGCAATAATGGTTGCAAAGGCCAGGTGGGTCTTGAGGCGAATACTTAAAATACTCTCAGAGACAGGGGAGAAAACACTACCAGCGGCCTCCCAGGATGAGTGAGCACGTGGGCTGAGAGCAATTGCAACTCCATGCATGTGAGATGAGGATGTCCCAGAGTGAAAGATGGTGGTAGACTGGATCCTGGTCCTGCCATTCCCAGTCCAACGAGACTCAGAAAGAGCCAACAGATCAATCCTCTTCTCCACCATGGTGTCCGTGGCAGCACAGAGCTGAGCGCTCTGCTCACTAAGACTGCCAAGGGTGCGAACGTTCCATCAGGCAATTCTAGTCCTAGACTTAGCGTGGAAAAAGGGCAAGGTGTCACAGTTACGTGAGACACTTGGAGGCTTGTGGTTTTTGTGCAGGTGATGACGCACAAGGAACAGGACGGGACGCCAGTCTGTCTGTCCCACGTCGTGCGATTAGCACAACCGTAGCCAAGTAACCAGGGATCACCATGGGGAGGTTGCACAACGCGATCCCCAGCACACATACACACATACACGCACTCGCACGCACACGCACGCACACGTTTACGTTTAACAAGGACGCACACGCACACGTTTAACAAGGCGCTCAAGAGGCCAGGTGTTCTGTTTGTGGGTCATGAAAATTGGGAGTGGAATGTATACGTACCATTATGTAAATATTACCCATGGCCAAGTGCCCAGCCTTCAAAATTTTAATCCTCCTCAAGAAGACTCTTATACACCTTTCTCACCTCTTGCTGCAAATTTAAGTGAAGTTAAAAAAATACCACAATATTTCTTGATGTGAAATAATAAATATGTACTTACTCGGACCCTGGGAGAAACACACTTTTATTTGGGAGTACAATACGAGGATGATGAGCTGCTGGGGCATTCACTGTGAGTGTGTGTGCAACGGTAAGCAAAAAGCACCTAATACCTAGAAATTTCCCCCTGCCCTAGCAATATATTTGGCATGGATATTTATGGACAACAGACAGAAACTAGAGACTTCTATAGCAAACCTGGGATGTTGTATATATGTATTCTGTAGTTCAGTCAGCGTTCGTTCATTTTGCTCAATTTTCGTACACAGCAGTTGTAGTAAATTCTTCATTTCTTGAATGCCATCCTTAGAAACCCTTTTCTGGCCCCACTTGCACATGAACTACAGAAATTCTTTCAGGGTGTAGAAATACATATTCAATCTCTCTAAGAGTGTTCTTGTTCGCTGTGTATTGCTTTTTTGCCTGGCATGCGATATACCTGCATCAAGAAAGGTTTGTGGATTTTGGGACATTCTGCTATTCTTGGATGTTCCAAGTGTATGAAAGCATTTCCTGGTAACGTTGGACAAAAAGACTATTCAGGTTTTAACAGAGGCCAGTGGAATGAGCACAGAAAGAATGTATCAGCCATCAGGCATGTATCAGCCATCTTGAATCTATGTATGGGTGCCGTTATTCAGCATTACTAGACCTCCCTTACTTTGACCCAATTCGAATGATCCTATGCATAACTTATATTTAGGATCAGCTAAACACATTGTTAAAGATAATGGATTGAGCAAGGATTAATATGCTCTAAATCCAAATGCATATTGATTCTATATGTAATTCCTTATAAGATAGCCTCTTCATTTTCTGGGTTCACAGCTGATCAGTTCAAGAATTGGACTAATTATTTTCTGTTATGGCCCTGCATGACATTTTACCCAATGAGCATCTACAATGCTGGTATTACTTTGTTCAGGCATCGAGATTACTCTGCCAAATGACGATTACAGATGCACAAATAGAATTGGCTGATGCCTTCCTTTTGCAGTGTTGTTGCCGGGTTGAGAGGTTGTATGGTAAAGGATTAGTAACACCAAATATGCACCTTCACTGCCATTTAAAGCAGTCATTATACGATTATGGACCAATACATAGCTTCTGGTTACTTTCGTACGAGAGATACAACAGAATTTTAGAGAATTTCCCCTCAAACAACCGATCACTGGAAATACATATGATGCAACGTTTTACTCAAGAATGTGCTAAGTTAATAGAGGAAGCTAACAACAACAGGCCTGCTGTTAGACAACTGGAAAAAAGCGAGACTTGCTAGTAGTAGTTAGCTAGTTGTCTATTTGATAGTCTAATTGATAGTCATAAAGAAAAACACACAACGTTTCGATTTTTTTTTACAGTCTTTCTCAAGTGTGATCATACACAAGGAAAGTGGTGAGAGATGGTTGCTGGTGGAATGCAGTACTTAAGAAACCGGTTGCTTTGATGGAATGTGGAAACAATGAGTCAAGAACAAAGGGCAAGAGAGGGTCTAATAGAGAGTACAAAAGGTTGAACCAAAGATAAGGAGGAGGATAACAAGAAGTAAGAAGAAATTAGGAAAATTAATACAAAGGAAACAAGGAACACAATATAAACACTAAAGAACAGAAAGAGATCTAGAAGGGGGAAAACATGTGAAAGGATGAGGTAGATAAAACTTTGGTAGACCCACTGACACACACCAGTACCTAGTAGCAAACAGCTGTCATCCACACCACTGCAAGTCATTAATACCATTCAGTCAACCCCTGAGAATCCGTCGCATCTGCTCAACAGAGAACAGTTTCACCAAACATACAAATCGACTCAAACAATACCTTGTACAGAGGGGTTACAAAAGATCCTTCTTATCAAGGCAGATAAACCGTGCCCATCTGGTCAGCAGGGAGAACCTACTTCTGCCACGCACAAAGAAGGATAGAACAATTCGAGTCCCCTTAATCACTACTTTCCATCCGAATCTACCAAACCTTCAGATGATAACAAAGAACTTCCTACCTGTTCTCCATGCATCATCGCACTTGAAAAAAGCCATTCGTGAACAGCCAGTTGTAGCTTTCAAACGCCCAAAGAATCTACGTGACCTTCTAGTACATGCAAAACTGAAACCAGCACAATTATCACCAGCCCAAGGGACCACTGCATGTGGAAGCTCCAGATGTCTAACCTGCCAACATGTTAAAAAGGCACCTCAATACGGAGCACCTCCACAGGACAGTCTTTTAGAGTCCGGGCAACAGCGACTTGCAAAACGGAGTATGTTATCTATTTGATTGAATGTAATTTATGCAACAAACAATACGTTGGTGAGACCAAGAATCCTCTTCATATCCGCCTAAATGGCCACCGTCACGACATTCAACACAAGAAAAGAGAAAAACCAGTTGGACCTCATTTCTCTGGCGCAGGGCACTCACTAAAAAACCTCAAAATCCTGGTTCTTGAGGAGATGAGAAACAAAGACGATTTATTGAGAAAATATCGGGAGAGTTTTTAGATAAAAGAACTAAACACACTTCACCCAGCAGGACTTAACCTGGAGCCATAACTGAGTGTTCCCTAACCTGAACCATGACAGAGTTTTCCTAATCTTCCTACCAGTTTTATCTACCTCATCCTTTCACATGTTTTCCCCCCTCTAGATCTCTTTCTGTTCTTTAGTGTTTATATTTTGTTCCTATTTTGTTCCTTAATTTTCCTAATTTCTTCTTACTTCTTGTTGTTATATTTTTTATATCCTCCTCCTTATCTTTGGTTCAACCTTTTATACTCTCTATTAGACCCTCTCTTGCCCTTTGTTCTTGACTCATTGTTCCCACATTCCATCAAAGCAACCAGTTTCTTAAGTACTGCATTCCACCAGCAACCATCTGTCACCACTTTCCTTGTGTATGATCACACTTGAGAAAGACTGTAAAGTCGAAACGTTGTGTGTTTTTCTTCATGACTATCAATTAGACTATCAAGAATGTGCATTATATACAGGTTGTCAATGCTTGCCTGCAGAATTTGAATCTGATTTTAGTGCCTTGGGCAGTCTGTAAAACGCTAGGATCCTCGTCAAGTTGAAGACTGGACTTTAGGTGCACTTTCTGAGGATATATCATTTCCAAAAACATACACTTGTTCTAGCCTCTCAAACTCAGAGCTCTCTCAATTAAAACGTATTTACTCCTCATTGTATCCTTCTCTTGTGCTTGAGGATGATTCCCTCAATAAGTGTTTGATCATATTTACATTACAGTGGACTACGATATAAAGGAAAATCAATAATGTATGCAACTAATAGTTATAGCATAGCTCAAAGGAGTTTAACTAATCCTGGTGCTATTGATTTAAAACCACAAACACTGATTCTTAAACAATTCATTCTTCATTCATACCAACATAATAACACAGTGTATATGCATCTTTTTGCAGTTGTATCATGGCTCAAAGACCACCATGCTAGATATTATATCCATTGCAAGCCTTTTGAGTTATGGTGGAAAGATCTCTTTGACAGCCATTTGGATGATATCAATTACTGATTTGTGATGCAGTTCATTGTGACGTTAAGTATGAAGAACAAACTGTGAGTCTGGTGTGCCCTGTTACAAATATTCCTCCACTTTTGTAACTCATCTTGTGCTAAATGTATATGCATGCATATGCACGTACATAAGATGTTTTAACATTGGCCAAATTATTCAGTTGTGTCACATTTCCTGGTGACTGAAATGAACATGGCAGGTCACATATCCAGCTTGGCAGTAAATGTGCACAGTTGTGTCACATTTCCTGGTGACTGAAATGAGAACGACAGGTCACATATCTAGCATGGCACTAAATGCGCAGAGTCATGTCACATTTCTTGCAAAGGAAACTTACAATACAGATCAGGAAATGTTCTTTTACATATGTCCTATATATTTCCTTTCCTTTAGTACACAGGAAATTTTGCAGTGATTAACAGTTTAGGACTCACTGTTTCCGTGCTATGCAATAGAGATTTAGTGCCAATGATGACTGAATAACACTAATGGATGAATGTTAATTGTCCATTTCGTTCTGTATATAGTATGGGTTTTAAGAATGGTGGTTAGAGACTGGCTGTGTCCATGCAGTTATTGCAGAGATTTAAAACTAGTGGATGGCAGTTTAGAGCTATAAGAATGACAGTTTAGGACTTTTCCATGAAGTTCATTGCTGAGGTATTAGAGCTATGCGTTTCTTTAGAATGACAGTTTAGGCGCTGTTTCTGTCCAGTAGCTATGGCCATTAATGAGACTGGTGGATGGCAGTTTAGAGTGTAGTGTGCATTTTTTCGGTATGAAGAATGGCTTGCACATGGTACTTCAATGAGACTCTAGTGGATGGCAGTTTTGAGCTATGGGTCCCCCTAACAATGACAGTTTAGGACTCGCTGTTTCCATGCAGTTTATTTTTACAGATTTAGTGCTTAATGTGATTGAATAAGACTATTGGATGAATTGTGCATAGAATGTGGGTCTTAAAAACTGTGATTTGAGACCTTATTGCCATGAAGTTCATTGCTGAAGTAGAGTGCATAATGGGACTAGTGGATGAGCTATGGGTTTTTAAGAATGACAGCTTAGGTTTCCGTGCAGCTTTATTAGTTGCTATGGCCGTTAATGAGACTGGTGGATGACAGCTTAGAATGTGAATCGTGCAATTTTAGGTGTGTCCTTAACAATGGCGGTTTAGGACTCGCTGTTTTATTGCTGGTTTTTTTTCCATACAGTTGTAAATATTTCCAATTGCAGGACATTAATGAAATTATTAGATGGCAGTGCAGAGTGTAAAGTGTGCAATTTGTGCTGAACTAAGCATGAAGAATGGCTTTATTGAAGACATAGAGTGCATATTGTACTTTAATTAGACTACAAAGAAGGTATGTCAACATATATACATGGGTTGGTGCATTCAGCATGTTTATGAATATTTTAGGTTTGGCCCACATATGGCCGTTAAACAATGACAGGGCTGTTGGCTTCCAAAGGACTGCACCTCAGCCAGAAGAGAGTAGGAGAATCTCTCATCTGAGCAAATCCAAGCTACCATCATGCACGTACAACAGCCACTACCAGACATATTAATCCCACACAGTATCTTGCAGACTACTTTGGTCACAAACTGCACATTGAAAAGCTGGTGATGTTCGGTGTAACTCACATAGATGGGTTTAGTGGGAAGATTGTAGGATTTGTGACTATGCCAGTGAAAAATACTGTTGAGATCTATGCAAAATTGTATCGGTTGTGTTACGCAAGTGATGTGTTTTGCTGAGCAAGCTATTAATATAGGCCAATCATGGAAGAATATGGAATCTGGGACCAGTTACGTGTGGACCAGGGAAAGGAGTGGACTTTGATGCTATATGTGCAGGAACAACTATCTAACTATCGACGAAACATCAGTCACGATCGTGCACCTCATCTTCAAAGTAGCTCAAAGCAGGTGCACTATGCAATATATTGCATATGCATGGGTATATGTAGTAAATACATAACCACTGTGTTGAGAGGATTTGGGTGGAGATCAATGCCAGAGTGAATTATCCAATCAAAGCTTGTCTCATTGAAATGGAAGCAAGGGGTGATAATAATATGGACTGTGTCCATGAGAAATTTTGTATTTCGTGGTTTACAATTCGAGTTTGTAGTGTTGGAACCACTTTAGCAGTACAAGCATGGAATCACCATCTCATACCAGGTACTGATACACAACATGACTTGCTCATTGTTTCCATATCACAAATACGATCATATACGTAGGCTATAGGTGAAGGATTCCAAATCTAAAGATGTCAGAAAACAATCAGGTAATGCCTGTCCCTCTTCACACACTTCCAGAGGCAACAGATGCTGTTCAGAGCTTTGAGGACCTCTCACATTGTTCAGTCCATTTGGTGAAGATCCTCTGCAAGGCAGGCCACACGATGTCTCAAAGGGAAACACTGTTCTGGGAGCGCTATCCTCATTCTTTCACACTGTTGCTAACAGCAATACATCACTTTTTTCTGCTGGACTCCTTTTTTATATCTGTTATTAAGCATGTTGCCATGACTTTGCTGTTTTCCACGAATGAACTCTTCATTCAGTAGGCAATATGATTTTCACGATCAGTGTCTATGAATTAACTCTTCATTGGGTAGGTGCATAGATACTAAACGAGAACTATGGTAGGCGACCGGCGCCAACCACAAGTTCTAAATAGCGCCTACCTGGTTGGCGGTTTGGAACCCAATGGGTGTTGGATTGGCAAGAAAGAAACAAGCTGGAAACAGTACACATTTACTGTTGATTCAGCTCGTACATGACTAGTTGGCCGAAGATAGAGTACTGACACATCTCATCACTAGACCTATAGCTAACTTGAGCACCTAAAGCATTTAGAGCTGGCAAATGAGAACCACGTCCATGTCCAGTATTCAGCCAGAGGCCTTCGAGTTTCATCTTCTCACTACACTTTACTGGAATAAAAACAACCGAGATATCGATTGTGTTCCCACCTGGATGCTGGCCATGTGAATCAAAGTCAAAGTTCATTTAGTCCAATACCTGGCTGATATATAGGCATAGACACACAACTTGAGCAAGACATAGATCGCACATATGTACATGAATGCTGTACCGTAGACATGTGTCAAGGATGTACTCTGGAGATTGAACTAGGTTCCACAAATGAAAATTATCCCTGCATGAGACAGTTAAGAGGTGATGATGCCACCTCATCTATGAATTACAGTGGATGATACTAGGCCAGGCAAATATCATAGTCTGACCTTTCTAGTCTGACCTTTGTAGCAGAGTTTGCTGCAAGATAGTACGTGATACGCAATTTTCCCGTTGCTCAATTGCATCTTGCGCAATTGTTACGAGTGACGCGGGTCCGTCCACGCAATGTACTCAAAACGTGTACATAATCCCTAAATGCGTGCGTGCTCCCTAAATTTGACCACGTTTAGAACTTTTGAACTTTTGAGATATTAGCTTCGAAAGTCCGTAAATCCTGACATGCTTGCTGCAGGAGTATAGGTTAACGAAACGTGTAGTGTTTCCAGTATTTCGTATGCTTGCTGCTTTGCCAACAGGTATTAATCATGGGCCTTGGGGTGTTTGGGATGTGCCGTGTCTTGACCGACGCCGTGACGGGAAAGAGCAGGGCCCGTCGGTCTTGTGGATCTAGATTTAGAGTAATACGCTCTAACTTTGGAAAGCATAAATAGCTCTCAAGAGTGTTTCAGGATTTCGGTATCATTCTCCAAAATCTGAACACCAAGGTGAGAATATAATTGGAGTTTTAAAAGTGGCACGCAATTTCTCAAAGTACGTGTTCATTAGAGATTAAGGCCATTTGGATGGCGGAAAAGTAAACAGACCCCTAGGGCTTAGTCTGTAGTACACCTGTTGACTTTTCCAGCCACACCACCATTGCGATGATCTCACTACGTATATACCACTGGAAAGTGAAGCCTGAGAACAAATTATATAGGTTCAGAGGGTCAGGGGGAACAGATGCAGAACTAAAGTACATGTATACTGACACTAAGTTGACTGTGCAAGTATATGTGCTGGACCACCAGCCTTAACAATTCATTTATTGTCCAACATGAGATACTCACTTTGCAATGTAATGCACTATTCACCTACCTCTCTAAGGTCCTGTGATAAAATTTTGCACCGAACACACAAACTAATAAGACCTCATATTTGTAGCAGATGACACATGCTAGTGTTACTCATCACTATGAACGTAACACCACTGCAAATCAACAGACAACACTGAATGAAGACAGTTGGTATAAACCGTCATGAAGGATCTCACCATTACACTATGCATTTTGTGTTGTATAACTATGGTCCTTTCATCACTAAAGGCGCTGAATCTCTCCAGTTAGACAAAAGACACACTGCATGCATGGTAATAGATACTCCTATATAATGTATCAAACCTAAGGGCACACTCTTGGCATTGTATAATGGACATACACCCCAAATCTTGGCATGCACAAGACATGGCAGTTTATTTTGTCATGTGTGTGAAAACTCTTCATTGAATAGCAAGGACAACGAAACACCGAATATACATGTTCAAACATGAAGTGTGAATCTCTCTATCTCTCTCTCTCTTCAAAACCTTCATGAAGGTGGCGTGCATGTTTTTGTTTTCGTCTTAATACTTTAGTTCTCAGTTTGCCGAAAAAGTACATGATGGCATTATCAACAATCATTGACAACTGGATAGCTACACATGATGTACCTGCACGAGTTTCGGTTTTAGCAAAAGATCTAATAGCTTATAAAAAAAGAGCTCTGTGTATGGATGCTAATGATGTAATTAAAAGTAACAACAAATCTGGTGCATTTATGACAGTACGCTATCATAACAAGGGTGTTAAAATGATCAATTTACCTAAAATACTTAACTTGAAACAAGTTAGAGATACAATACCACCTTTCTTGAGCCATCGTAAGCCTCCTCTGGTCAGCTATTCCTACACAAAGACTATATCTGGTCAGATATTTAATCAAAAGGGAGCAGTAGAAGAATTAGATTTTAATGTTGGCACTGAGAATATGCTTTGTGATTGTTCTACTAGTACATATTGTTATGAACCTGTAGGACATGTTATAACTGGAGATCTTCATGTTATTAGGGATGCTAAGCTTCGTTCATTGATAGCTAGAGGACCCTCATATAGAGAGCAGAACCCAATACTTTGGAAAGTAAATGAAGAAATTTGTAGAGAGGCAGTGTCTGCTTACAAACGTAAATGGTCAAATAGGGAAGGTGTTGATTTGCATGTTTTGGATGAGTGGGAGCATAAAGTAAAGGAGTGCATCTTGAGACGAATTCAGTAACTTCGTAACAAGCATATCAATAGACGAAAGCAGCATATCCTAAAATCTAGGAGGCATTTAGATTACTTGCATGAGTTTCAGAGTATGTATTAGTTCCGGCAGATAAGGCAGCTAACAATGTAATAGTAGTGTGCAGAAAATATTACCTGGATGTTGTTCTCAGGGAGCTTGGTACAACTAGTACGTATGAGCATATAGATAGGGACTGTGCGTGTGTGGTAGCTGAACACCTACGCTTTATGGCAATTAGTAAAATCAGTTTTGAGCCTCAGCTGCATTACTTACCATCATTTTATTGGCTACCTAAATTACACAAGGAGCCTTATGGAACATGCTTTATTGCTGCTTCCAATAAGTGTAGCACGAAACCTTTATCAAAGCTGCTTACTACCTGCCTATCGAAGATCACCTGTCATTATCAGCAATATTGTGCTGGCATATACTCTAGGACAGGGGTGAACTGCTTCTGGATTATAGATAAGTCACAGCAGGTTCTCTCTATGTTAAATAAAACAAATTATTTCTCTACTGCTAAGCATTTAGATAGTTTTGATTTTTCCACGCTCTATACAAGCATTCCACATACATCTCTTCTAGAAGCGTTGACCTCACTGATTAAAGAAGCATATAAAGTACGGGATAACATTTTTCTAGTTGTTGACACTAAAGGTCATGCTTATTGGTCAGACGTCCCATCTAGAGCCTCTTCTAAATACAGTATAACCGAGGATAAGCTTGTTGAACTTGTGGAATACCTTATCAATAATATATATATACATGTAGGTAATAGAGTTTACAGACAGTGCGTGGGCATTCCGATGGGCACTGATTGTGCACCATTGCTGGCAAACCTCTTCTTGTTCTATTATGAGTATAGGTACATGAAAAACCTCATCAAGAACAACTTTCATACAGTGAGGTACATTGATGATTTATTAACGTTAAATAATAGTGGATTTGAAGATACAATAAATGACATCTATCCACCAGAGCTTGAACTCAAGAAGACTACAGACTGTCCTACAACATTGTCTTACTTAGATATACGTATTTCAATTGCTAATGGGAAATACTTCACAGCGGTTTTTGATAAGCGGGATAATTTTAACTTTACTATTGTCAATTTCCCTCACATGACTAGCAACATCCCTTCAAAGCCAGCATATGGGGTGTACATTTCGCAATTGATACGCATTGGTAGAATTTGTAATAGTTTTGTACAGTTTAAAGATAGACACTATAAGCTGACTGAGAAACTGATCAAGCAAGGATATTGGTATTCAGGATTATGTAAGGCTTTTAAAAGTTTTCAAGATCTCATGCAAGCATTTTCTCAAAATATAAGTGCAGTGTTCGTAAACACATTGAAGAGGGGATATGCTTGCCAGCCATTCTTTGCAAGAATATCAACACCTGCAGGCACAGATGAGAATGTTGTATGTTGGCTTGTGTGGTGATGTGTGAAGTTGTAGTGTCGTTTACAATACTAGTAACCATAGTACATGTATGTAGCTTAAATGTCATGTAAGCTAATCTTACTGACATTTATATATTAGTGGCTCTATGGTGAGTTGTGTACATATCTCTATTTTTCTATTTCTATTTTTGTATTTTACCCTATTTTTCTAAGTCTTGGGACTGTTACATACAATGTATATTACTAGATATTTATGAATATTTTTCTACCCACATTTTTTGACTGCTTTGTGTCATATTTGTCTAATTGGAGGGTGCTGTATGTCCTGTTTGTCTGGTCTGGGTGTTATATGTCTTGTTTGTATGGGTTGCCTTTCTTTCTTCCTACTTCTTTCATAGCTAGTGTGCTATGCACATGTATTTCCATGGTACACAGTAAGGGAGGAATTAACGGACAGTGTATTAAACTTGTTACACTACAAATGTACAGCACAATAATACTGTAACTCATGGTTTAATATTATGCAGATTTTATAGGATTCCATGATAGAGCTTTCAACACCTAAGACCAAATGTGTGATTTCATGCTTACTGATAGTTTGCTTTAGGTGCTCCATATTCACCATTCCCCTTGCTCCAACCTCCAATGATATAAGTATAGCCGTGTAGGTTGAAGGTATGGCTCTCTCTAGTAAGTCCTTTTTTTGCACTCTGCTGCCTCAGTGAATGTGTCTCAAAACGCACTTATAAATTCTTAGGGGAAGTGTCCCAACAGACAATATCCCGACGCAAGTCTGTGGATTACCTGGTATTCTGAATTCAAGGGTGGTGGTAGCAAATGGGGTGTATATCTGGTAACATATATCTGGTATCATATCTTCATGATCTTTACGATCATGAAGTGGTTCACAGTCAAGAACCTCATATTTGGAAAGATTAAGGGATTGTGTTGGATGAAGAGTTAGGAGGCTTGGTACCTATTCAGCAGAGCAATGTGCTGAGGGAAGCTGAGGTCATTGGTGACACCTGAATGAGGTGGGAGATACTCTGTGATGACAGATGCAATCCCCCGTAGCACTGCATCATGACAGATGTTGAACCTTCTTAAGTGACATTCAGAACTTAAGTGACTGATCCTCCCTACACAGTGCACATGCTGCGCTCCCTTTCATTTTCCACTGGTGGAGTGGCAGTGTGTCTGTTGCCACAGCTAGGTATTCTGGTGCCTATGGTAATGACAATAACTCCATCAGAGACAGGTGGTGAGCATTAATTGTACAATGCAGAGTACCATTTTGAACAAAAGGTGAGTCTATAATGGCCAGTTTAAACACAACTATTAGTGCCTATAGTGGCGGCAGGATTGGTCCTTTGGTGAGACAATGCTATATATATTTGCCGTTCATTGACGAAGATGCATGTTCATGTGGCCAGCTGTTAAGGTAATCTGTCTTCTGTGCATATGGTGCATGATGACAAGATGGGCTTTAGAGGGATAAGACTCTTGCATAGCATGCTGGACGAAGGGTGGATCCTTACATTAGAAGTTGAGAACTCTGCAGTGCATTGCAGAAATTTGCATAGTGAGAAGCATTGTATACTTCATGCAGTACAAATTTAGGAGTGTACGCTCTGTTGCCATGCAGTGTATCTAATCCAACTGAAGAGATGTATATAGTGCCTATAGTGACAGTGGGACCAAAATGGATAGCATTGTACAAAACACCAAGTGCGCACTTCATGCTGGACATTTAATATGGCATTTTTGACAGAATTAGAACTTGTGGAGAGCAGAGAACCTACTGTAATCCTGTATTCCAAATAGGAGAAGTGTAAAAACCTTTTCACTAAAATGTTGAAGGATGTAGGGATGGAAGTGCCAAAAAGTATAGACACAAGGTCAAAGTTCAGCATGCATGCAGAAAAAGGCAGGGGATAATAGCATGTTATGATTGTTGCATGCTATTATCCCCTGCCTTTGTCTGCATGCATGCTGAACTTTGACCTTGTGTCTATACTTTTTGGCACTTCCATCCCTACATCCTTCAACATTTTAGTGAAAATGTTTTACACTTGTTTCACTGTTTTTTTACTGTGTGTAGGAACGTGTATAAACCTACTGGCTTTCGTTCTACCTCCCTTGCATACCTATGAGGATAGCCAGCAATTGGCAGTGACTCCTACATCCTGTCGTGTACGAGTATTGCACACTGAGTAGCTACAACAGCAGGTCCAGTTATGGCAACAGTTAGTCGTTCAAAGAAACGGACAGCATCGCTGGTCGTGACAAACCACAACCACGATAACTTCACGTCTTCGGCATGTGAGCAAACAAGCAAATGGCGTCTAAACTAACGCTTCTAAGCTTGCCAAACTGGAGTTTGACAGGCTTTGGGAGAAGGTATGAAGATTTTGTGCATCAAGGATCATGTACGCTCCAGTATAAATGATTTTTGTGAAAGCGATTCCTAACCCCAGTTTCGCGGTAGGTCGTTTGAACTGAAGAAGAAAGATGATGACAAGAAGAAGAAGATGACAAGAAGATGATGATGAACAATCGGTGTTTTTACAATTTTCCGAGAATCATCGTAGCTGGTGTATTTTATGGAGTTTGAGTGTATAGAGGCACTCACAGAGCACGTTGTTTGTCTGAAAAGGCCTATAACTTCCACGTTCGAGAGTTCTCAGCCGTTACTTTTGTGGCTAATGGGCGTGTCTGCGCCATCCCTACATATAGAGTCTATCGACTCTATGATACACTCATGTTGCCATGCATTGTATTGAGTCCAACTGAAGAGATTCGACGGTGTGCATGCTTAATCAATCAAAATTGTACAGTCTGTTTGAACAATTAACAGCATCTGTCTGTGTGCTCTGCAGGTCATCCCTTTTAGCCTTAGCTGTGTACAAACACCTGTCCACTCCAACCACACAACAGTCTGCAACAACGCATGTGCATCAAATGAGAATGAGTCCAAAACTGCTACTCAAAGAATCGCTGCACTGAACGAATGCTGAAGCCCTGTATTCCTGGGTGTGCTTGTTTCAGGTAACTACTTATCTCTGATTGGGTCCACCGTTCCTTGACTAGTTTGATTGCGCAATGCATATGATATGTGGCGCATCCATGTACGCTTTCCAGAGTGGCCATTAACAATCCTCGCACGCGATTGGGAAAGACACTGTACATATATTCTCCCCAGTCGCAAAAATAATAGACATGGTACGCCTTATATATTCTCTTCGTTCAGGGAAATTGAAGTGATATTAACATAACGGTTGATAGTGACAGGTCGGTGACAAAACGTAACTGCCAATTAAGAATGCGCGCACAGCGCGTGACCGCTTTCCCATGATTAATGAAAGCTGTGAAGTATTATATGATATGTACGTTCCCAGGCCGCTCCAGATACATCTTACAATCTGTAATACTCCACAGTTTTCACTAATCGTGAGAAAGCCGACGTGCTGACGCGCGCACTTGGATTGACAGTTACGTTTATGTCACCAACCTGATAATGATGCACGCGCACTGTTCATTATGCAATGCATATGATATGTGCGACATATTATATTATTATTATATATTATATATCATATGCATTGCGCAATCAACAGTGCGTGTGCATCATTATCAGGTTGGTGACATAAACGTAACTGTCAATCAAGTGCGTCGGCTTTCTCACGATTAGTGAAAACTGTGAAGTATTACGGCTTGGGAGATGCACATATCATATGCCTTAGTGCACGTGCATCATTATCAGGTTGGCGTCATAAACTTAACTGTCAATCAAGTGCGTCGCGATTAGTGAAAACTTTGAAGCTTGGGAGATGCACATATCACATGCCTTAGTGCGCGCGTGCATCATTATCAGGTTGGTGACATAAACGTAACTGTCAATCAAGTGCGTCTCGGCTTTCTCACGATTAGTGAAAACTGTGAAGTATTACAGCTTGGGAGATGCACATGTCATATGCCTTAGTGCGCGTGCATCATTATCAGGTTGGTGACATAAACGTAGCTGTTAATTACGATTTTGTTTGCATCTTAGAGCGGCCTGGGAACGTGACTAAGTTTATTCGACAGTCGCATTGCGCTGCGCGCGAGCCTATCATAAAGTTGCGATGTTATCCCTTAGCTTGCCATAAAGCGATGGCTTCTAATTCACATCCACGCATAACTCTTGTTCGTGGAAGCGAAAAACACGATGTCCATCAAGACCAAGTTACTGTGGAAAATCTGCGGAAAATGTTCAACGTAATATACGTACGTATATAGCCACAACTAGTACGTACGTATACCATCACACAGGATAGCTACAATAGAAGCACGAGTAGCATACCAAGTATTTCTCTGCAGGTTGATCCAACTGAAGTATGGCTACGGGACAAGTTCGATGGAACAACATTTTTTTCCAATTGAGAATGGGTGTTTCAATCTACTAGAATTGGGTGTTTCTTCTTACACAAATCTGATTGTAGAGGGCCGGACAGCAGTACAAACACCAGCATCTTGGCTGACCAGTGGTCTCCGCTCGTCTTCTGGAGTCACAGTTTGTAGTACACCCACGACATCATTGCCTCCTCCATCTTTCCACTCAGTTATTCCGCAGAAGTCGTCTTTTAGTCTGAAAATTGTGATGAGTCTAACTACTGGCTAAGAGACTGCCGTTACTTGAGGTACAGGGAGTACTGGTGGGCCATTAAGGCTCGGCTCAACCTTTTACCGGTGGCTGCTCATCGCAGGAAATATGGAGGTTCGGTGGCAGACACTCGGTGCAAGGGCTGCACGGGCAATATTGAAACACAGGAGCACTGTCTCAATGTTTGCCAAGCCAACATGCCAGCCATCAAAGCTCGCCATGATAGGGTCATGGAACGTCTTGTGGGTGCTATTCCTGATAGCTTGGGAACCAAGTTCCTCGACCAGACAGTTCCGGGCTGCCCGGGACGGCTGAGGCTGGACGTTGTAATCCTCCATGAGGAGCAAAAGAAGGCCTTTCTGATCAACGTGGCTTGTCCATGCAACCGTCCAGAGAATGTGACTGCAGCAGGGGGACAGAAGTGGGAGAAGTATGGAGCTATTAAGGAACAGCTTGAAGGGAAAGGGTTCCAGGTGTGTTGTGACGGTTTTATTGTGGGCTTGCTGGGAACATGGGACCCCAAAAACGATCACCTACTTCATGAGATTGGGATCGGTCGTAAGTACGGGACCCTGTTCAAAAAGCTCTGCTGCCGTGATGCCATTGCTGGTAGTTACGGAGTGTGGAGTGCCAGATCCAGTCTGCATGCTGGTAGGGTTTCCAGTTAGATCTTCATTAAATCAGCCCATATCCTAGTATGGCTGGCTGCCTCATGGCCTTCCACTACAAGGAACCACCGGTCGGGAAGACTTGGTGAGGCCCCCTCCGCGAGGATGACCCAGTCTGGTTACGGGCTGGGTAGGGCTCCTCCCTAGCTGGATATTCTTTTCAGCTTTGGAGATGTGGACACACTGATTCCACAGCCAACCTGCAGTACATCCATGGTTGTATACAAAACGAATGGGGAGATGAGTTTACTATTGCAACAAATGATGGATTGGAACTAGAGGATTCACCTGCAACTCAAGGTATGCTCAATGTCTGTGAGCGCGCGCAGGCTGCATGCAGCGTACTTAGATGCACAGAGTCCAACTGCTTTAGGATTTATTATACTATATTATACTCGTTTTGTAAGGGACTTCTTGGTATAGAATAAAGTTTAATGATATTTTGATCAACCTCTCCCTATTTTGGTCAGCCTCTCGCTAGTCAAAACTGACGTCTTCAAGTCCGTCTTTCCAGTTTATTACTGAACCCTTACCTCCTTTTTTCAACCAGGACTCGCATTCTGGAAATGTCCCCGCAGGAAAGTGTTTGCTGTGAAATTGCAGGACCTTACCAGCAACAATGGAGTGATAACCAAACATCCAAAGAAGCGTATCACATTCGCGGACTCCGATGACGATGATGACTTTGAACCACTGCAGACAAGCAGTAAAAAAGGCGCACAGAAGCTGAGGACAAGCTGGATCTCGTCATTGATGAGTTAGGTAGCATCAAATCGACACTAAGTGATATGATGACTTCAAACGAGAATAGTGCTGTTCCCCTAGGTTTGAGGTCCATCATAGCAAACACATTCATTTGTCATTCTGTACCTATAAAGCCACCAGTGATAACTACAAAATGTTGCAAAACAATCCTTGGCTGTGAGGACTGTGTTAATACATGGTACAGTGGAGATGAGGCTTTGAAAAAGACATGTCCCTCTTGTTGAGCTGAGAGGGGGTTACAATGAAACACTTCTTTTACGTGGCTTGGATGAGTTTTTGAAAGAGGTCGCTAAAGTGATGGCAGCCCAAACCCACCATGGAAGCACAGAAGATTAAACGTGGAAGCATAGAAGATAGAAGATTAAACGGATTGTTGTGTTGCATTTTCACATGATTGTTGTTTTGCATTTTCACATGGTATATCTCTGTTGTGTTTTCTCGATACCTATATGACTGAGGCAATAATGATCAGGACTGTGCTAATCCCTTGGCGTATATAACGCTATAGGACTTTAGGCAAAAGACGGGAGACTGAAGAGAAGAAGCTGCCATATATACATTCCATATTTTCTATTTTCTTTTTTTTCTATTTTATATATACATTCATATTTCATATATATTCCAGGTAGCATGTCTGGACAAGTACAAACCCCTTGAAGAGCCACCATGGCCAACTGTCATCAGTGCATGCTAAGAGTTTCATGCATTGAGTTTATACTCCTTCAGCTACCAACTACAGTCTCGTTTAAGTGTGTCCTAATCAGTAACAGGCTGTAGGTGACAAAACAATTCCAGACAAAATGAAACAGTACCTTTAGTTCTGGCCTCCACCTTTCAGTACAAATAAACATTGATTGCGTGTACGTTTAAGCCAGCATTTGTTGATTACTAGTTTCTTATCAAAGTGTCACATGAATTACATGGGGGCAGGAGGTTCATTATCATTATGCAAGGTGCACAACAAAGAACAATATACAGATAGAAATGATATAATGATTAATCTTTTCAATGATCCAGGGAAAAAGTATTTGGTTCTGGGATACGTGATAGTTGAGCATCGTTTAGACTGTACTGAAGAGAATATCACACTCACACCAAACGCTCTAGAGCTGGGCACCTGTAGTTGATCTGAGCGTGGGCAGTAAGAAATGATGAGGAAATGATCAAATTCTTGTGCTTGGTCCATGAGAAACTAATAATCAACAAATGTTGGCCTTACATCCCTGGATACAAGTTAGGGTGGTGCACAGAAAGAAAAAAGGTGAGGGAAGTGAGATCTAGACCAGTTGTTCTCCTTGAATTATCACTTATTATGTAACAAGCGATGTTATAAATGGTGATGTATTTATTGCTCTACTGCGAACGTGCAAATGCCTATATATGGTCCCAGATAAGTCTAATCTCAAAATTTTGTCATGATTTGGATAATAAATAATGACTTCCACATTCAACAACTTAAACATTGTCTTTTCTTTTGATGTTGACTTACACAGGCCGAAGAAAGCAAGAGGGAATGAGAAAGACAAACTTCCGTCCGGAGTCGAACCCAGGTCTAATGACCAGCAAACCAGCACACCAGACACTGAGCCACGATCACCAGACAAAAGTTTGTCCCCTTATTCCCTCGTGAACTCAGTCCTAGCCTTGGCTCGTCGGGTAACTTCTTCTGGACTCAAAACCGGTGGTGGCACAATGTTGGGATTCCTAAACGGTAAATCCTATTCAGGACATCAGCATATGCATCTTGTTCACAACTTTTTTGACAAGCAAATGTACAAAGTTCAGATACAGCACACACCTCAGTGATCGGTTGATTCAAATCTTCACCTGGCCTAGTTCTGGAATGAGGTAACCCACCCCATAACAATACCCTTGGTGCTTTTGACTCAATGCAACTGCCCAAATATACCTTTGGCCACCTGACAGTTCTATGCAAGGTTTGTTGCCATTTCCTAGAGTGCCAACTAAAAGATCTATTGAACCCTTTACATACTTTTTACTCGTACTTTTCATGGATTTTCAAAAAAGGGCAAAACTTTTTGCAGGAAAATGGCATCTGCTTTTTCATATGAATCATCAATCACAACACTTTCAAGGAAGGCTACCCAAATAGGCACAGACAGTTCACATGCTGTCTGAAAAATGTCAAGTCGAATTTGATCAACTGTGAAAGTGCACCTTCATCCGTTAGTGTTGGTAGGGACAAGAAGTAACCGCCACCTTCAGGTATTTGTGCGCACGCGTGTGCAGTTACGCAGTTGTGTTGTACTCTGTAAAGATGTTATATAGATTTTACATACCACCCTCTGAAATGAAGATGCCTTTCTAATAGGGCATACCTTCAGGATCCAGATCGGCATTTTGAGGCCCTTTGAACATAGTGTTAATAGATCAAGAGTGATTGGGCCCTTTTTGCAATTCTTACTCTTCTATGAATTGAGTTCAAGTTCAAATTTTTGTGGGTGGTAAATGTACTAATGTGCCCTGTCAGAGAGGTACAGGTTTCAATGTTGCAAAAAATCTCAATTCTCAAAAGCACACAGTTGAAAGATATGCAGTTTGAAGCAGTCATCACTTAGAGACTTCACTAGGTTGATTATATAAAACAACACATGTACATGTACACCTCTATATTGTATTGTGTACCGTTATTTGGGTGTAGGGCTATGAGGAATATGCTCAATTGATGCTATGCTGCACATATGATACGGTCATTGCACACCTAGCAAACCTGGGGATATTACACGCATGTGCTGACAGTGTCTACCAGGACCTGGTTGGCAATGGGTCAAATGAAGAATAAATTTTAGAATGAATGTATATAGTGAGCTTCATGAACACCAAGCCCCCCCACTTTTGATATGGTGTCTCTGCCCCTGTTAACTCACATCAAAATGTCAAGGCATGCTTGGCATTACTTTTTGTACTGTAAGAACACATAAAGGATAGTTACACCTAATATGGAGTGTATATACCTACTACTATTTAGCTGTAATTACTAAAACCTGTATACCTCGTAGCCCATATTGTCACAGAGCAGATGATCAGTGTCAGTAGTTAACCCTCGGCGCGCATGCGCAGCGAGGGTTACTCTGTCTGTCTGTCTGTTAGGTCACATCTCGAGCGTTTGTTCGTCATGAATATACTGCCACGTATATATTTACGGGGTTTCTCTGAAACTGCTCCATTGCAGAGATCCAGCACTGCCTCTGTTGAATGAGATATGTACAGTTGACTGCAGAGAGCGCGCATATAGTTACCACGCGGTGGCGCCGAGGGTTCTGCACTTTGGTGCATTTATTTCTACATGGAGCTGGCATGCCCATTGGCCCATAACATGTAACCTTAACTCTAATTAATCTACTGCTGGTTTTGCTGACTCTTCCCAGTAACATCGATCTCATAAATCACTTCATCAAGCATCTCGAATATACACTTGTTATACACAAGTTGTGGGTGGTTCGACTGGACCAAGCTTTCTCTTTAATTACAGGGGATAGAAGGAGTGCAGCGTGCTATATGCACTGGTTCAGGGAGCTTCAAGTACTTCAAACCTCATCGAACCTTCGAATTCTCTAACTATATTGTCACAGAAATAGCAAAGTAACAAGTTCAGGCTAGGTTGGTAAGATGGTTAAACTGTACTGAACCTTCTCCAACTACATTTCTTCTATTCATGGTATACCTGCTTGCATTATAGTACTACTTACGGATTTGATTGCATTCAGAAAGAGAGCCTCACTGGGTAGTTAGCTGTACAGAGTAAGTCGACTCCAATTTGATTACCTCTACACTCGATCAGAAACAAACTGTAAGGAGGCTAGGTCCTTTGGCCACAATGGGCATTTATCCAAGTGCCTTCCACACTTGATCAGAATGGATGATTACTGAACAAAATGATTGCAAGGTCATCATTTGAGAGCCTCATTAGAACCATCAACTTACTTTGCTCTGTGGATAAAGTTGGACTGCATGCTATCTTTGAAGTTAACATCTGCTATCACATGTCCATATTATAATTATGATGCACAACATTTCAGGTCCTTTGTTGTTCAATGTTTATGCAAATACAGAGGATGAGGTACAAACTAAGCTATTGCAGTAACCACACAATGTACACAGCTATCTGTACTGAGATTTAATAATAAGAGATTGCACTGAGTGAGTGAAAGTTAAATCCTGGCCTGCAGTAAGGACACCTCAAACGGCCCTCTCCCAATTTACTAACCCACAATGTTAAACTGTGCAAGCAGGTGCAGTCAGTGGCCTCAGGTTGTGAGCATGTTTTATTCTACGAGTCACTTCGTAGCCTCAAGGGATAGCTGGCTTCTATGAAAACTAGCAGAGTTTGCTGTGAGATAGTACGTGGTACGCCGTTGCTCAATCGCGTCTTGCGCAATTGTTATGTAAATGAGCGACGCGGGTCCGCCCGCGCAACGTACTCAAAACGTGTGCGTAATCCCTAAATTTGACTGCACGCAGAGTACTAAAAATGGGTGCGTGCTCCCTAAATTTGACCACGTTTAGGACTTTTGAACTGTTGAGATAGTAGTTTCGTAAATCCTGATACGCTTGCTGCAAGAATATAGGTCAAGCTTTGTCGAAATGTGTAGTGTTTCCGGTATTTCGTATGCTTGCTGCTTTGCCAACAGGTATTAATCATGGGCCTTGGGGTGTTTGGGATGTGCCATGTCTGTTTGCAACATACGGATATTGACCGACGCCGTGACGGGAAAGAGCAGGGCACATAGGTCTTGTGGATCTAGTAATACGCTCTAACTTTGGAAAGCATAAATGGCTCTTAGAGTGTTTAGGATTTCGGTATCATTTCTCCAAAATCCGAACACCGAGGCGAGAATATAATTGGAGTTTTAAAAGTGGCACGCAATTTCTAGTACGTATTGATTGGATGGCGGAAAAGTACACGGACCCCTAGGAGCTCGGTTGATGTAGGTGTATACCTACCAGGTGCCTCACATCTATACTATCTCCTGATGCATACATCTGTCTGTTTATCTACATGTAAGTTTAGTCGGCTCATATCATTGACAAAGGCCATTTGGCAAAGTTGTCAACCCAATGTTTTGCTATACAGAAGGTCCTGTTTTGTGGCATTATTGCTCACATTGTAGTTTCTTAGTAGCTGTGCAGAACTATAAAAAGGTATGCATGGTACGTATGACTCACTATTAGTAATGATAGAATTGGATCATTGTAGAGAGCGGATCCAGAGAACAGGTTGTAATGTACAAAGGTGACTCTTAGTAAAATTCCATATCTTAAGATTGGCAGTTTTCTTTGCAGTGTGTCCTGTTCAATTTAGTAGATTAGTGAGACAGGTATGCATTGAACAGTGCAAAATTTAGGGTGGTTAGCAGTTTAGGACCCACTATAGTTGTGGAGTCCAACTGCACAGCCTATAGCTATATATACACTGATGGAAGAAGTGAGAATGAAGGAATAGCGTTGTACAATGCATTGTGAAAGTGACAATGATTGTGCCCGTAGGATCTGCTATTGACCGAGCAATTATACACTAGGTGATAAGTAAAGTATCCTGATGCAGGACATCTAAAGGATAGGGCTAAATGTAATGTCTACTACTGGATACGTATAGGAGATGTCATGAAATGCGACCTAGCACGTCACATAGGAAATTTTGTTTTTCATCCAGTGCACCCTGGCATCATCAGATGGAAGCTAGCAGCTGCAGCAGAGAACATGGATGACCACCAGGAGCTGTTGGAAGGTCTGCAGAGGATGGAGAAGCAGCATTACTCCAGAGGGAGCACAGGTTTTGGTGAAGGCACTAATCCTGCTAGCATTTCAAGTTTAATCTGTCTCTGTCACCATCACATTCTTTGACCTGCAGCTTGCTCATATATTACCAAACTCTTCATTGCATGAGTACAAAACAATGAGGTGTGAGACAAATAACCAGGCAGTGCTACCCATGACAACTGAGCCGCGCATTCACCTGGGCTCACTATACTAATTCTATATTTAAATACATGTAACTAGAGGTAACTAGAAGTAAATGGTGGCAGTTAGGTGACACTGTTCCTGGAGCTCCAGATGTAGAAAGAACCCAGGATTGCAGTTCGTATAATTTGAAGCGATAGAGTAGAGAAATCCTTCCTGGTGGCATCAATAGCTTCCCTGAGTTCATCAAGATCAGAGATCCCAAGCATTCCTCGTGAACCCACCTCCACCGTGATGAGCTCTGTTCTGTAGCCAGCAGCTCTCCCTGCCACTACCAAATCATAATACTTGGCTCTCTTCCTTGCTCTGGCATCTGCCACTTGCGACTCAAAGCAAACAGTGAGCTAAAAAAAACACAGCTCTCTCTGGAGCAGTGGCGTAGACAGGATTTAGAGGAAGGGGGTGCCGAGCGCTAGCGCTTCGAAATTTTCGGCCTAAAGCCACACCCTTTTATTATGTAACTTCCTGTTGCTCGTGCCGCGCAACTATGAAATAAAGGGCACAGTCACCTATGCTACGTACTATGTGATAATGACAAAACTTCAACTAGCCGTTCAGACGAGCCTCTTTTCAGCAGTTTCACGGGTACGACGTCCTCTGTCCCTTTCTGTTATATTCAACGACGAAGCGCGTAATATCGACGCATGCGCACTAGCACGACGTACAAAAAACGCCTTTTCAGACTGTTTGCTCTGGCTCGCCAATAATACATCGAAATCCGGAGATAAACAGGGTGCTTCGAGTCCGCTGAATCTTCAGGTAAGATGTAAACTTAGTACAGTACAGTAGACTAGGCCTATAGCCTCAGGCATAAAGGGGGTGCTTGAGCACCCAAAGCACGCCCCCTGTCTACGCCACTGCTGGAGGTCACTCCACCACACGATATCAGGCCTTAGGTTGGTTGGTGTGATGTGGTGGGGAAAGCTGTAGACTTTTAGTGGAGAGTTAATGGAGATGGAGAAGTGGGGACCCAGGTGAGTTTTCATAAAGTCATCGAATACTTGGAGAACTGCATCATGTCTCAAGCTATATCTACGAAGCTCCATAGCACTGGGACCAGTTGTTCAGCACATGAACTAGTGTTTGTCCGGTGGTCTGGCAAAGGGGACAGACATCAGTAGGCTTCTTTCCCCATGTGTGGAGATCAGCATTGGTCGGATAGATGCATTCAGGGCAAACTTCATTGTCTCAGGTGGCAAGTCTTGCACTGCCCTAGCCCACAACTCTGGTGAAGAACCCTCCCATGACCTAGCCATCTCTCCCTGGAGTGAAAGCTTGCAGAGTGTTTCTCATAGTCTTCTTCCTCTACTAGAAGAGCCTTGGCAACTGCTGACAGGGCTTTGCTACTCCGGTGGTGATCTTATGAGATGATGGAATCAACCATATCAGCTGGCCTGAATTTCATTCTCTGTCTCTCCCTCTCCTCTGCAAGGCGAAAATCAGCTGCCTTCCTTACTCCGGGATCATGGGACCTGAATAGCTGAACCATCCTTGTTGCCTGCAGCTTCTTATACAGCATCACTAGAGAGGGGAGAGCCAGGCCTCCCTTCTTTGTTGGGAGAAAGAGGATGGCTGTGTTCGATGGTGTAGCCAGACCAACCCATTTCTTCAGGGATTTGGCTGCCAGTGGTTGCAACTTGCGCTCCAGCCATGAGATGGGAAATTCTTCCACAAGCAAGGGCCATGACAGCCTATGGCAGACCCCATGCTTGAAAAGGCGGAGCTTCTGCAGAGGAGTCACAGGTGCCTCGTCAACATCTGCTTAAGAGTGTCCTGGAGGGCTGATCTGGCAGTGGTATTGTTTGAGGAGACACGCACAGGCATGCATTGATATAAACATCACGGAAACAGCGGGTCCTAAACTGCCATTCTTAAGGAACCATGCCTTGTACAGCACACAGTTGCCAACTTTTCAAAATGGAATGTTGGGATAGACCACACCTACCGATGCTACAGCTATCACCGCACACATTTTACATCCTAGGCAGTTAATGGATGATGAGTCTACATTCAGAGATTTCAAACATTATTTCGCATGAAAAAAAGCGCGTAATATCGACGCATGCGCACTTGCACGACATATCTCATGTTGGGACAAAACAGGACTAGAAATATCATGTCGGGACAAAATCGGGACGGGAGTCAAATAGTTGGGACTGTCCCGCCCAAATCGGGACAGTTGGCAACTATGAGCACAAAATGCACACTTTGCACTCCAAACCGCCATCCACCAGTCTCATTAATGTGCTGTCAATGCCATGGCCACTACATCTCAACAATTGTATTGATACAGGCCCTAAATTGCCATTCTTAAGGACCCATGCCTTGTACAGCACAAATTGCACACTTTACACTCTAAACTGCCATCCACCAGTCCCATTAATGTGCTGAAAATGCCATGGCAACTAAATGTTTCCAGGGGCCCTAAACTGCCATTCTTAAGGATCCATGCTTTATACAGCAGAAAATGCACACTTTACACTCTAACCCTCCATCCACCAGTCATTAATGTGCTGCACATACCATGGCCACTAAATCGCATTGATACAAAATCCACGGAAACAGCGCGTCCTAAACTGTCATTCGTAAGGACCCATGCCTTGCACACTTTACACTCTAAACTGCCACCCACCAGTCTCATTAATGTGCCATGGCCACTAAATCTCTACAACTGCATTGATATAAACATCATGGAAACAGCATGTCCTAAACTGCCATTCTTAAGGACCCATGCCTTGTACAGCACAAATTGCACACTTTTACACCATCCACCAGTCTCATTAATGTGCTGAAAATGGCATGGCCACTAAGCGGGTCCTAAAGTGCCATTCTTAAGGACACATGCTTTATACAGCACAAATTGCACACTTTACACTCTAAACCTCCATCCACCAGTCTCATTAATGGGCTGCAAATACCATGGGCACTAAACTGTATTGATATAAAATCCACGTAAGCAGCGTGTTCTAAACTGCCATTCTTAAGGACCCATGCCTTGTACAGCACAAATTGCACACTTTACACTCTAAACCTTCATCCACCAGTCTCATTAATGTGCTGAAAATGCCATGGCCACTAAATCGTATTACTATATGCTCTAAACTGCCATCAACCAGTCTCATTAATGTGCTGAAAATGCCATGGCCACTAAATCTCTACAATTGCATTAATATGAAGATCATGGAAACAGTGGGTTCTAAAGTGCCATTCTTAAAAACCCATGCTTTATACTTACACACTACACTCTAAACCACCATACACCAGTCTCATTAATGTGCTAAAAATGCTATGGCCACTAAAGCGGTTCCTAAACTGCCGTTGTTAAGGACCCATGCTTTATACAGCACAAAATGCACACTTTACGCTCTCTTTGGTGCATTAAGGCCTGATGCATAGCGCTATATGCGCAGAGCGCAATGCGCTGATACAGTAAGTTTTCTTGGGTGAAAAGCGGCCAGGTTAGCGACAAGCTTCAGAGTTGTAGTTCGACAAACACAAGGTGTGGACATTAAGGGACTAAGACTTGTGCCATTGCATGATGAGAACAGGCCCGATGCGTACGAGAGAAGCGGATTTACGACAATCGGAATTCCATGTTTTTCAGCTTATTTCACTTTGTGAAATCACTTGTATGTTCCCTATCGATTTTGTTACTCTACAATACTTGCTCTTATATGTACCAAGTGTGGAACTGAATAGCTTAAGTGGAAGCTGGCCGCCTTACAGCGAAATTTGCATGCACGAATTTGCCTGGAAAAATGTTTACCATATGACGCCATATGTTAGTGCGTGTCAGCAATAACAATAGCCTCAACACCTCTCAAAGTTTCATGTGAACAGCATGGGCGGTTGAAATGATAAAACAAATCTACAAAGTAAGGTTCATATAACATGCATATTAGGCCTTGATGTACCAGAGTCTAAATCTCCATCCACCAGTCTCATTAATGTGCTGCAAATGCTATGGCCACTAAATCAGATTGATATAAAATCCACGGAAACAGTGGGTTCTAAACTGCCATTCTTAAGCCTTGTACAGCACAAATTGCACACTTTACACTCTAAACCTCCATCCAACAGTCTAATTAATGTGCTACAAATGCCATGGCTACTACATCTCTACAATTGCATTGATATAAACATCACGGAAACAGCACGTCCTAAACTGCCATTCTTAAAGACCCTGCCTTGTACAGCACAAATTGCACACTTTACACTCTAAACCGCCATCCACCAGTCTCATTAATGTGCTGAAAATGCCATGGCCACTAAATCTCTACAATTGCATTGATATAAACATCACGGAAACAGTGGGTTCTAAAGTGCCATTCATGCTTTATACAACACAATTGCACACTTTACACTTTAATCCACCATCCAAAAGTCTCCTTAATGTGCTGAAAATGCCATGGCCACTAAATTTTTACAGCAGGTCCTAAACTGCCATTCTTAAGGACACATCCTTTATACAGCACAAAATGCGCTCTAAACCTCCATATACCAGTCTCATTAATGTGCTGCAAATGGGAAACAGCAGGTCCTATACTACCATTCTTAAGGACCCTTGCCTTGTAGAGCACAAAATGCACACTTTACACTCCAAACCTCCATCCACCAGCAGTGGAAATTTAGAAAGGGGGGTGTCATTAATGTGCTGAAAATGCTATGGCCACTAACTCAACTTCACTGAAACTAGACTGCCATTCTTAAGGACCCATGCTTTATACACACACTTTACACTCTAAACCTCCATCTACCAGTCTCATTAATGTGCTGCAAATGCCTTGGCCACTAAATATCTACAATTACTTTGATATAAACTTCACGGAAACAGCGTGCCATTTTTAATGACCCATGCTTTGTACAGCAAAAAATGCACTCATTCATCAGTCTCATTAACGTGCTGCAAATACCATAACCACTAAATTTCTACATGCAATTGCATTGATATAAACATCATGGAAACAGCGGGTCTTAAACTGCCATTCTTAAGGACCCATCCTTAGTTCAGCACAAATTGCACACTGTATATTCTGAACTGCCATCCTACAGTTTCATTAATGTTATGCAATTGCAATAGGCACTAAATAACATTGATATAAACCTCACGGAAAGAGCAGGTCCTAAACTGCCATTCTTAAGGACCCATGCTTTGTACAGCACAAAATGCACACTTTTTACACCCTAAATCGTCATCTACCTGTCTCATTAATGTGCTGAAGGCCATGGCCACTAAATATCTAAAATTGCATTGATATAAACATCACGGAAATAGCGGTTCCTCATCTGCCATTCTTAACGTTAAGGGTATGTGTTAAGCTAATAACATATATACCAGCTAAATCTATGGAACACTGAAAGAATGATCAATACCATTACAGTACCCTTTTCCACAAGCAGCTAAAGTAATGTCTGCCTGGTTGGAGTTTGATGGGATATGCATTCAAGAAAGAAACACCTAAGTGAAATTTTCTACGTACCAAAGGCATGAATAGAAACAGCGCTGTCTACAGGAGGCACAGGTGTCACTGTAGGGACAGAGTGAAGACCTACTAAATTTCAGAATACGTTGGTTGAGCAGCGATCCCATATTCCTGATTTCGCGGTGAATTCCACACGATCACCGACACAACTTCGACCACATGGGCAAACTAGACGTGATTTTTTAATATTTCTTGCTCTCTGGCCCTTCCCTACGATTCGTATAATAGACAATAATATTTGTGACTTATTCCTTTAGCTCAAAATTTGACATAGAAAAATGTAGCTACTCACACGATCCACCCATTTGCACGCATGCATTCAAAATACCAATGTGGTTATTGTAAGGTAGGGGTGGCAACTAATATTCCACTCATGATCAGGTTGTTAAATTATAATTATAACTGTTTCAACAGAATGGGAAACAAGAAAAATAGGCATAGCAACTTCAACAGCCACCGTGCTGTCTTTGTAAAGCGACGACATCCAGAAACGCATACGCCAAGAAAGCGATAGAAAACAGATTGCAGGGATCTATAATAATAAACATGGGTAAATTGCAGCAATACATCACCACTCTAACAACACATACAACAAACTGTGGTGGCAGTATTGTTCTTATAGGGAATCAAGGGACAGACTTGCATATTCAGCAAATGCTCTAAATATGGATACAATATACTGTTTGACACATCTAATTGGCTACCAGCTGTGTGAGTGTAACTTAGCTGCAGTATGCGGCCAGATGTCAACTGGAGATCGCCATTCAAAGCTGCAAGAAACACTGGGCGTCCCAGTAATGCAAAGAACAGCTTCACAAATACTGAATGAGATATTGGGCAATGGTGGAAAGACCAATTAAAACTATCCATGCTGGAGGTAGGGAAAGAAGAAAAGCAACTAGCAGAAGAGAGAGGGGACTACCATGTGGGTCATTGTTGATGGAGGGTGGAGTAAGAGATCACATCGCCACTCATACAATGCAAAGTCAGGTTGATAGGTAAGGAAACTAGAAAGCTCTTGTACATTGGAGTACGAAATAAATACTGTGCAGCATGCACCCAAGGAATTTCTCAGGAAAACCATGTTTGCTTCAAAAACTGGGAAAATTCCTTCTGTGTGATGGAGCCTAATATCATCCTTGAGGGCTTTCAGCAGGCTGAGAGTCCATGAGGTACGATATATGAGGGTTATTAGCGATGGAGACAGTTCCACACTCATACAGGGGGTAAGTGGTTGGGGACGGCATATCAAGAAGGTTGAGTGTGCCAATAATGCATGTAAATGCATTATGAGGGAATTGTAGTTGCAAATCCATCTTCAAAGGGCAAGGAGGGCTCACAGAGAAAATGCGTCAGCGACTGACAAGTGCTGCTTGTTGTGCAATAAAAGCGCAGAGTAAAGAACCAGAAAAAAGAAAAGCTGTACAACTGCTGAAAAATGGTCCTTACCACTGCTTTGGAAATCATGCAAATTGCAGTCAAGATTTTTGCAAGAGAAACAAGGCAGCATATCCAATCCTCCACCAACTATAGATGTCAGCATTCTGGATGACGAAACAATGGATAGTTCCAGTAACCTCGGAGGTAAGAAATGCCTCAATTGCTGTACACCTTGTGATAAAGAAAAATAATAGTGTTTTACTTTCAGACATTACAAACAACACACTGGACCACACTGCAGACAGTACATGACCAGGAAATTCTATGGAATGAAACATCTGTCAATGATTCAGCTGAAGTGCGCAGAGGAGGAAATGTAGCACATATAGTAAATCCCCAAATGATGCATGAAATACAAGTGCTTCTGCAGGGTTGTCTAAGGCAGCCAATTGAACAACTTTAGCTGAAAATTGGATGCGAGTGCACTATAAGTTGGATTGGGGGGGGGGGGGGGGGGGGCATAAATCGCATTCAAAGTGGATCGTGGGAATTTGGCGCTGGTGTGAAGCAAAATAAAGGGAAACACTGGAGCCCTAAGACATGGAAGGAGGTGACAAAATCAAACCCAAATCAAGTATTTACTATCCATGGCTAGAAAAGCTGATCACAGAAAACGTAGAGCCACAGATCAGAGCTAAGAGAGTAGACGTAAACACAAGTATTCCAACAATGACAACTGCTGCAAAGAGAGCTTACAGTCAACATGATAGTGAAATTCAACCAGATGAAATTGCTGATGTATTCCCTGAGTGCTTGAATTCATTGAAAGAGAGCTTCTATACCACAGACGTAAAGATAACACAGGAAGAAGCAGACAGTATAGAACACAACACACAGCAACAAAGTGATAGCAATGATTGGATGAAAGAGAGGATGAAGCGTATAACTGCATCACAAGTTGGAAAACTGGCAAAAATGAAGTAAACAACAAACACAAGGAGTAAGAAGGTGGAAGTATTACCGTTCAGGGGAAATGAAGCAACAAGGTATGGGCAAATGATGGAGGAGAAGACACCGTATGAATATGACAATAGAATGGCTTGAAAACTCAACCAGTGGGACTTGTAATCAGTGTGGAGAATCCATGGATGGCTGCTAGCCCTGAGAACAGAGTTAGAGACCGTAAACTGCCATCCATCGGTCTCACATGTCCTGCCATTGCGAGGCACTAAATCTCTGCAACTGCGAAAAAAGCGGGTTCTAAACTTCCATTCTTACTGCTGTTTACAGCACGCAACACCATCGAAAAATGGGTCCTAAATTCATTCCTAGGACCCACGCTTTGTACAGCACAAAATGCACATTTATAAAATCCCAGAAATAAATATCTACAATTGCATGGCAAGGAAATTGGAAATAGCGAGTCTAACTGCATTAACTTAACATTTTAAGGACCAATGCTTTGTACTGCACAAAATGCACAATTCAGCTACACACCAACCTCATTGATATCCTGCAATCACTACATATACAGTTAATCACCCACACTCCAGCTATGAGGCTACTTGCAGTGGAGTGGTGCCTAATCCCAGAGGTAGAAACTATGGCGTAGTGCATACATATGTTGAGTGTAGTGAAGTTCAGATAGAGGAAGGAGTGATACCTGTGAGCCTCCACTGGCTACACTGCCTCCACCAGCTGCACTGCTCAGCTCAGCTCAGCTGCTATACGGGAGTGTACGGGTGAGCCGGGAGTATACAGGTAAGATGAGCTGGAAAAGGGATATATGAAGTGATTTCTTAGTCCGAAGGACATGACTACTGTGGAGTAGTGGGAGTACTGTTTATGTACTAGTGAGCATCGTGGGGCAAGCGACACCACTGACCTGACCCTTTTGTCGTGCATGTGCAAGAGAGGATATACATTTAGACAACACAACTGAGTGCATGTGCAAGAGAGGATATACATTTAGACAACACAACTGGCACATGTCGTAGCTGACAACCACATCGCTCCAAAGATCCAATGGTATGTCTTTTAGAAGCCATGTGAGAATAATCATGAATGTACTTTCAGACCCATACATAGCTGGTCACTAATCGACCCAATCGGACGTTCATTCTCCTCAGCCCTTGCTACTTTCATAGGCATAGGAGTGACTTCCTTCTTACTCTGCTTCGTACGGTTGACATCTTTACTGTTAAAACTGTGGAGAGGTAACGATCATTCACTTTGTGAAAAATTGAGCCGTCGAGGTCCTTCGTTCTCAGACTCACTAGTACTACACACAGACGCAGGTGATATCGACCCTGTATCCTCTTCAAGTTCGGAGCCAGAGTCGTCAAAGTCACGTATAAAGTCCTCTAGGTTCATTCTTTTAGTCATCTTCCTACGTACGATGATATGCTGTCTCTTGACCTCGCTCTTGGACCTTCAGAATCTTCTGCATTTCGCGCGCTCTTGCTGCGCATGTGTGTGACGTCACATACGTGTTTGAAGCGGCCAAATAGTGAAAGCAAATGGCTCTGCTCTCATTGTAATCAACAACTGTCTTATAGAACCTTTCAAAGATATAGAAAGCTTTTCTACAAACGAGAAAACCGGACATGGACAAAGCAAAGAAATTCTGATGCAGGTAAATACATACGTAATATCTCTTAATGCCATTATGATAATGTGCTGATTTCCTGAACCTAATCTGTTCCAAAGCTAAGTTTATTAGCATGGATATACATGTAACACTTCCATAGAATGTTCTATTGACGAAGAGATGGCCCCTGAACTGCCAGTTTGTACACAGGATGTACACGCTGAGTAGGGCGTTAATAAGGGTTCACACTATTAATTTTGTTTTCACCCCTATTCAGCGGATATACAGAGAAAGTTCTTGGCCGGAAACCCCTCCTGAAACACCCAGAGATGACCATGATAAGTCTTCAGCTGGAACTCTGCAGCTCCCAGTGAAGCGCTGCTTGAATTTCAGTGACACAAGTACAATTAGCAAAGTGAGTGTGATTTGCATTTTTGTATTTGTCTGTGATCATAGACTATAAGTAATCTAGCTCCCTGACCAGCGATCTGCCATCTGTGCTGTCTGGTAGGCAGGGATTGTGTGTGTCTCTCCCTTACCCGCGATCTGCCATCTGTGCGGTCCGGTAGGCAGGGATTTTGTGTGTCTCTCCCTGACCGGCGATCTGCCATCTGTGCGGTCTGGTAGGCAGGGATTTTGTGTGTCTCTCTCCCTGACTGGCGATCTGCCATCTGTGCGGTCTGGTAGGCAGGGATTTTGTGTGTGTCTCTCCCTGACCCGCGATCTGCCATCTGTGCGATCTGGTAGGCAGGGACTTTGTGTCTGACCCGCGATCTGCCATCTGTGCGGTCTGGTAGGCAGGGACTTTGTGTGTGTCTCTCCCTGACCCGCGATCTGCCATCTGTGCGGTCTAGTAGGCAGGGACTTTGTGTGTGTCTCTCCCTGACTGGCGATCTGCCATCTGTGCGGTCTGGTAGGCAGGGACTTTGTGTGTGTCTCTCCCTGACTGGCGATCTGCCATCTGTGCGGTCTGGTAGGCAGAGATTGTGTACGTGTGGTGTGTGTATGTGTATCTACTATCTAACATCTCTATGGTTACAATTGTGTGCATGCTGTTGGGTTGTAATGCAGGGTTACAGTGTAATTGTTTTCTGTAGGGGCAAGTATCCAGACAGAAGAAACGATCAGCTACATATAAAAAAGAAAGACGAAAACGGTATTGTCTGAACAAGAAGCAATCGTGGATTTGGCTTTAGAGGCATTCCAGAGACAATGTAAGGAACGGGTTGCGAATCCAATGCTATTCATTCTGCGGAAATTGAAGAGAAGAAGAAGAGGAAGAGAGGCTACAATTAGTTAAATTATCTGAGCTTAGAGAAAAGCAGAGAATGCAGCGTTGCCAGGAAGGTGACCGTATTGAAAATAGCTACACTGAACAAATATTGGACTGCAACCCTGACACTTGCAGTACTCCACCCTTACTTCTGGATGAAGTTGTTACACCTCTTCATGAATCCACCTGCAGTTGTTCACTCATAGATATGGCAGGTAGAGTCTGTTGCAAGCAGCAGATGGAAGTGGCTAGACGAGACCGGGATATTGCTCTTATGCTTGCACGTCAATATAGGGGATTTGGCAGAGGCAAGTCATACCAAAATCCGACAACAAAAGAAAGAGTTAGAAGAAAAGGTTGAACTGGTTCATGACTTTTGGCGAAACAAGATAGTGGAAGGTAGCTCTAGATCTGGTCAAATATTACGTGCTGCTCTTATAAAGAAATCATAATTTCATTACTAACGTAACACTAGAGTGATATAATTATATGTACTTATGAGCTACTGTGTATATACATGTACACACGTGTATATTTAATTATTGTTACATTGGTCAAGATGAGACATTTCTGTACACCTTGAGTGTTCACATAGTGTTCAATTTGAGTTCATCATACCTTGTACACCTCTTAAACACTGAAGGTCTTCAAGTTGTGCACAAGTTGATAAATTGTTCATTTCTCAAAATTGACCACTCTATGTACACTAGGAAGTGGACAAGTATGAGACATTCTAGTGCACACAATGTTTCTAGCTGTGATACGTACAGAATACAATTGCAATGATGCATTAGTTATGTACTAGTGACATGCATATGGCAACATGCCGACAATATGCATATGAAGTTAGTCCAAATGTACTACTGCACAGATTTACTACATGGTAAATGTTGTCAGTATCCATTTATGTATCAGGTTGGTCCAACTGTACTGCAGCTTTACTGTATGGGAGGATGGGATGTCAGTATGTAGAACACAAGTAGGGAAGCATCACATACCCTGTATTAAAGGACATAATAAAGTGTAAATGGCATGTTGGATACAACGCAGATGCAAGACAGCTGACATTGATCTGTCCTTGGTATGACCTGAACCACATAAAGTGCACGAAATTCAATATTTTGCCCAGTGTGAATAAGTTGTCGTGCTAAGTCTTGGCAGTGGTTCTTCCTAGGCCTCGTACCATACTTTGCTGTGAGCAAAGTGACTAAGGTGCGGGTTATATCACTCCGGCTCTCATCATCCATGACCTTATTGTCAATGCATTCCTGAGTTTCTTCCCTCCAATACTCAGGAATGAGGATTTTTCCCAAGCAAGAAGGGGTTGTGGATAAACTTGAAATTGATCCTTCACCCCTTGGACTGGATGAAAGTGGTGACAATGGACCTGACGAAGGAGAGGCTGGTCCTTGATGATGTAGCAGTGAAGAAGGGAGCTCAGCAACACTTACAGGCTGTAAAAAAAAGAGTTCATTACAGACACATATAGGGAGGAGGGAGGGAGGGAGGGAGGGAGAGTAGAACCATGCCATAAATGCAAAGGCGAGCAAGCAGAGAGATTTATAATGGTACCTTGGGAATGAGTTTGGCTATTTTCTATTTTATTTGCCAAGCCAAGTGTTTCTTTGATCTCCTGGAGTGTCAAGTTCACAAACTCTGAGCCATCAATGAAATTATCTGTGGTGCAAGAAAGTGTGATATGAGTATTGTCTATTTGCGTTCACCTGAGCCCCAGAAGTTGTTGAGGTTTTACATGCTACGCAACCGCGCGTCATTTTGACAACTTCCTGCATGTTGCGGTTTGCAGGTAACCAGAGGGAAACAGCGCAGCAGTGCTGAATGCTACGAGAAGTGCGTTTTTTGGAGCACTGTAAGGCCGAAGACTGGGGATAAGTATATAAAGGTGAGCCATGACGCTGGAAGCGCGTTGATCCACGATGTCATAGTTCACTTGTACCGTTTTGACTGCTATGCTACATCTCATTGTAGTCTAGCTAGCATTACTAACCTAAGTATCCTTGTGTCCGGGTTGCATCGCTTTCTTGCTGATTTTCACACCAGCAAACGCTTCAACCACGTAAGTCTATGCGCGTAAACGGCGCGTATCATTGAGATCATGCGCAATACATTCCTCGCGGTCAATGGCATCTCCATACTTTCCTTATGGCACATACATCTATCTTTGGAGTGGTAGAGGTTTAGATTTAGTGATACGTATCATTAGACGCGGCAAAACGCGAGAAATTCAATTTTATTTTAAAATTGGGTAAAACATAAGAGAGTTATTGCCAAAATTCGAGGGCTCGGGTGAAGTCAAATAGACCATAGTAGTTGTGACAACGCAGAGAAAAGAAGCCTAATAAATTCACCTTTTGCTGCACCCTGACCCATCTAATCATAACACCTTTTGGTACACAACCACTATATGCATTTCAGTGATACAACTAGGGTACTGGTTAAAACAACCCATAGCACTAGAATAGTAACCCCCAAAACATTTGATACAACTAGAATTGGTTAAAACAACCCAAACTACTTAGTTACCCTTAAATTGGTTACAAGGACTAGAAATAGTAACTGCCAAATATTTGCATATGCAAATACTAGGCCATGGGTTTTGTGCAGCCAAGATTCCCATGCTTACCTTCAAACTTACGGCAGTACTCTTCTGGTATACCCTTTGTTTCCAACCACTTGCCAATTTATGTTACAGTCAAAGACTCGGCAAACTCCCTGTCGGTACATTCCAAGTCCATTTTTGGACTGAAGCTAATCAACAGCAGTCAGCTCGGGCTCACTGCAGCGAGGGAACAGGATTGACAATTGTTGGTGGTGATTTGAAAGTTGAAATTTTAAGTTCACCCGAAAGCCGTCAACTGGGTAAATGAACGCAACAACACACAAAAACTGGCACAGTGACTCCACCAGCAGGTAAGATCACAAAGACAAAGACTGCATCGTAAACCAGTTCTAACACGTACATGCACACAATCCGCAATTTCACTGAAACTGCCAGTGTGCGCATGCTCCACACAATCAGGTTTTTGCACTAAAAATTAACTGCTCTCGCTGTGCGATTATAAAACCTATTGGCGTATTGCAATGCTTTCAGTCATAAAGCAAGTCAACAGTGCTACTATGTCGAACAGTGTGTGTCCTATGTGCCACTTTGAATTGCCCACAATAGCACTTGGGCTAAGACACCTTCGCTTGGTCCATAGAAGCGATCCAAGATTTTGCGTACAATGTGGAATTGATGGATGCTCCTACTCTAGTAGATCTTTCTCTGCCTTGTACTCTCACATCTACCGAAACCACAAGCACTTCATTCAAAAACGACAATTAGTGTCAGCATACAATCCCACGACAAGGGTACCAGTATGGAAATTGCAGAACCACTCCTAGTGCCCGCAAATCTTCCAGGTAAACAAGTATTTCAAGGGAGGTACTACACATGCAGAGGCATGCGTTGTATTGTAATGTAGCATTTGGTATTTTTAGTGTTTAGGTGAGCAAAAGGCTGTTCAAAGGTTCATATGCAGGCATGTGAATTTGCGCATGCGCAAACAGGAGACGACGAAAGTGGTAGGGGCTTGTTCACGCTGACCCTAATAATATGTAGAAATTCCACATCATGTTGCTCATTCTTCTTTTTTCTGGACATGCAGTTATTGTTTTTACTCTCTTTCTTACAGGATGTTCAAGCTGACCATGATATCTTGCTTGGGATTGACAAGGACATTCAGCAAAGATCTTCTGCACTGTTCTTTCTTAAATTGAGGGAGCAGAGAAGGATCACTCAGGCAGCAATAGATGATATTGTGGAAGATTGGGATGCACTCTTTTCTTATTCAGTTCAACAGCCCCATGCAAGGGTCCGTGAGAGGCTAGCTTCTACTTCCATTGAAATCAGTTCCATAGATGGTCTGCAAGAAGTGTTTGAAGATGTCCCGAGACCTTTTGATGGACTTGAAACAATGCACAAGCAGGAGAAATTCTACACTGAAAGGGATTAGTGGTCATTCACACTATATAATACAAACAGGCATGACACAAACACACTCTGACATCGTGGTGATAGGTGGTGAAAAGCAAGCTTATAATTTTTGCTATCATAATATCCTATTTTGTAGTTTCACAAGACTGCTTTTCATTAGGTACCCAAGGAAGTGAAAGTTGATGAACCATACTATGAGAAAATCTTCAATGGTGTGAAGCAGTGACAACAAGATACCTATCAATATGTTCCTCTTCTCCCTTCTCTATGGGTCCTTTTGTCAGATAGCAGTGTTCTTGATGAGATTTTTCAGTGCCCATCACGCATTCATAATGATGGAGATGTTTGCGATGGTAAGGTCTTCCAATCCCATCCAATCTTTTCTAATGATCCCCTCACCCTTCAACTCATTCTCTTTTACGATGAAGTGGAAGTATGCAATCCACTAGGAACACATGTAAAAAAGCATAAATTAGGTATACTTTCATTCACAATAGGGAACATTCACCGGTCATGTCTGAGAGTCATCAACCTTATAATTGCTGCTACAGTCCCTGTTATCACAAAGCATGGGATCGATCCGATTCTACAGCCATTTGTTCGTGACCTACAAACATTAGTAAGTGATGGTATTGTGGTTACTGTAAATGGTCTTGAACATACCTTCCACGGTGCAGTTTTGATGTGTTTAGGGGACAACCTGGGGAGCACTGCTCTTGGAGGATTTAAGGAGTAATTTTCTTTTGCTTTTCATTTTTGTCGATCATGTTTTGTTAAGTAGAGCTTCGATCAGAGGTGAATGTGAATTAGTCAGTGGCCACTACTCTAGGACATATGGGATTAACTGATGCAGTGCCTTACTATTTTATGTTTGATGGGCGACTCCCACATGATATAATGCATGACGTGTTAGAGGGAGTTGCTCCATTAGAAATGTCACTACTACTTTGTCATTGTATAATCTCAGAGCAGTACCTAAGTCTTGATGAATACGATTACAGATTATCACACTTTGACTATGATTACACAGAATCAAGCAAGCCTCCTACCATTCACTCTCGCTCAGTATTGACAGATGGTAAACCACTGAAATCCTCTGCCTCTCAGATGTTGCTTTTGATTAGAATTCTTCTGCTAATGATTGCGGACTTAATTCCATGTCCAGATTGTAATTGGAAGTGCTTTCTCACACTTACAAAAATTGTAGACATAATAATGTCCTCTTGGTCATCTGCAGATATCTGTGCCATCTTAAAACTTCTAATAGAAGAGCACCACCGGTGCTTTATTGCACTGTATACTGAGGACAAAGTTATTCCGAAGTTTTTCATTATCTCCAGCAGATACTCAACGTGGGACCTGTGATTCGTACACGGAACATGCGAAATGAGGCAAAACTTAACATTTTTAAAGAGGCTGGTAGAATTGGGAATTTTAAGAACATTGCCTTTAGTGTAGCAAACAGACACCAGAGTCTGTTGTGCTATGAGCTTGCTTCAGGAAACCTCTCACACACACCAAATGAATATGGGCCATGCAATGAACCTCAACCGATTGAATTTGAACCAAAGCACATTCAAGATGCTCTAATGCCACTTTTACCTGGTGCTAACAAAGATGCTAAACTGTCCCGTCCCACTTGGGGGAAAGTTATGGGAAGTACTATTAAGAGAGCAGTATATATTATCATCACAGGATGTGATGGAAATTTACCAACTTTTTCAAAGATTATTGATATTGTAGTCCTTCAGGTACAAAAAAAAACCGAATATTACCATCATGCATGTGCAGTTCTTCATTCTCATATGTTTGTTATGATACCCTATCTCCAGATGAAAGTACACTCCTTCACTTGCAGTGGTACTTTATACATATAGTTGAAGAAATATTTCAGTGTACTATAATTTTTTTGTAAGGCTCTATCATAATAGTGGATGTTTATAATTTTTGTTATCAGCAGTTCAAGTGCCATGATAAAATTAGTCTCTCTCCCTCCCTCCCCCACCCCCCTCCCTCCTTCCCTCCCTCCACCATCCCCCTCCCCCTCCACCATCCCCCTCCCCCTCTCCCTCCCTACCTCCCCCTCTTTCTCTAATATATAGTAATTCATCTTGATGAGCATACACAGAAGGGTGAATGCTACAAAGAGGACTACTACACTGATACACAGATTTCCTTACATGAGATTAACATGCAGAAGCATGACTTCAGACAAGGGGGATAAGACTTACATGTATACTGTGACTATTGTAATTCCTACTAGTCCATCTGTTGTATGATGCTCTCTCTCCCTTTCTTTGTCTCCCTTTCCTTCTCCCTCTCCTACTCCCTCTCCCTCCCTCTCTATCTGTATACAATAGCGAAAACATGTACTTTGCATAAGGCGTGAATTCACAGCGATGCAGGGTTTCTTGCACTCCTGGTTTGCCAATGCTCCCTTCATGACTTTGATAACCTATTAAGTGACAATTATACACAGCAAGTCTAGATCTATTAGTGATTCTAACTATATGTAATGATCAAAATCACCGTAATTTAACCACTTTAAAGTTGGGTTTGTCAATTGTTAGGAGATAACTATAAACACTGAGTCTTTTAATCTAATATAATAGTAACTATAACCATTCATAATGTGGTAATTAGCACCCCTATGAACAATGTAAATATTTAACTATTCAAGTGGTAGGTATAATCTGTGCTAGTATGGTGTTTTTTGTCATTGCTATTGGTAATTATTTCTATAGCTAGGACTACATTTTCCTCAGACATTAAAATCAACCAATGAAGTAATTTTACGCCCTCATAAGTATAACAACCTCTATAGTAATTTTATACCATAGTTTAATGAGGTTAGAATAACACTGCATGGTTATAATTGTCTGTATTTTTTACTGTGCAGAGGGATTACCCACTTCAAAATATGGAATGGTTGGAAAAAAAATTCTGAGACTATGAGATAATCTACCACACTATTGCCCCATGGTGTAAAACAAGTAAATCCACCTGTTGAATCTAATCTCCCATTTACAATGCGTAATTTGCTTGCAATACACAAATCAAATGTCTAGGGTAGAACTTATCAAAAGAATAATCTGATGGAAGAGGGATGTAAGAGATTTTATCATCCTTAATATAATCCAGTAGTAAACCTGTTCTGCCAATAAAATCACCAGTTATCATGATTTATTGAAAAAGTAGCTATTTCTCTCTGTAGGTAACCCCAAATGACATGAAGATTCTGGTGTAACTGAACAGACCAAAAAAATTCGAGTTTAATTCCAACCATAATCTATCATCCAATTTGAATTTTCCCTCTCAGTGCTGAATGCCTTTAATAAATTCTCTCTTTTTTGATAACATTTCTGTCACTTGATTTAATACTTTCTTGGATTCATCCATCATTTCGGCATAAGATTTTGTCTCAATACTTGGTATACTCAGTATTCTCTCTTGGTTTGATAACCTTTCTGTCAACTTTTCCACTTGATTTAATACTTTCTTGGATTCATCCATCATTTCGGCATAAGATTTTCTCTCAGTACTTGGGCTTGAACATTGAGTGAGCACTTTTCTTCAAGTATTCTTACTTTAATCGTAAGAGATTCAACCTTTTGCATTAGAGTTGACATCTCATTCTCAAAATGTTTTCTCATGGTACTGATAGTTTCAGCTATTAACTCATTTAAGGAAGAGGTAAGCTTATCTTGAAGGGTTGACATTAGTTATCCAGGTCAATTAATATGCAGTATCGCTCCATGCCAAACTATGCATCACTGGAATAGACCGGAAGTTAATTAACATGCAATAATGCCTTAATTATGCTTTGGCGGTAAGTGATCAAAGCTTTCAGCTGCAATTGCAATGATAGAGCACAAATTTTTTGCTAGTTCTGAAGTACGGTGCTCTTCTACTGGGCACAGTGCATTCACTGGCTCCCCACTCTGCACCCTGGTCATCCCTAATGCTCTTCTGCTGCAGCTCCATGACATTGGTAGTGGCTATGTAGGAGGAGTTAACGCCTGTATCAAAGGAAAAATGGTCACATTAGACACTTCCTGTAGTAGGCTACAGTTAGGTCTACAGAGAAGAGCAGGCAAAGTATTTAGTAAGAAGAGCTGTAAGGGATTGAGAGACAGAGTAAAAGTGTCTACAAACTTTGTAGTTGGGGAAGGGGCAATTGTTTCTGTGGAGAGTGTTGAAGAAGAATTAGGAAGAGCAGAAGTGAGATGTGTGTGTGTGTGTGTGTGTGTGTGTGTGTGTGTGTGTGTGTGTTCAAAATACCACTCCATGAAATGGCAGGAGTGGAAGAGGAAACACTGGAATACATTAGAGATGAAAAGAGTAGAGAAATTGAGGAGATGAGGATAGCACTTGGCTAAAGAAAAAAAAAGGGAAAGAAGTTTGATGAGGTTGGTTACTTACGTACATGTATGTAAACATTTTAGTGACTTGAGGTAGGAGAGTGACAGAAGAGAAGGAAGGTGTCTCAGATTCAGAGCTACGCATCTTCCACACTACAGCCATGTATGGTGTCGTTCGGGTTAACCCCTACAGCTGTTAACAGCCGTTACTGAAAGTGGAACATGAATGACGATACCACTCTCTGATGTAGCTTCCTCAACTTCTCCAACACCCTCCACAGAGGCCTCTGCATCACCTGGATCGTTTCGGTGTATTGGACGAGTTCTACCATGAACTTGCTCAGGTAGAGTAAAAAATCAATTATTGGACGGCATGTATGTCGGACACTTTTTGTGCGAAGCTCGTGCAAGCTACGAGTACTACCAAAATGTAGGCCAATGATAGTGTACAAGAAAGAAAAACTGCCGCATTTATTCAAGCTTCACTCGTGAAGCGGTGCATCGCGGAACCTAGTGTCGGAAGTAATGAATGACCGGCCTTTTTTATCTATCGTCGGACACTCCCCCAAAATGACTGATATGTCTGTGTACTAGAAACGAAAATGGTTTTTATGTTATCTAGTACCTACTTAGTTATATACAGTACAGAAATGGATGCCGTCTCAGTTTTGCACAATGATCGGCAAATTGTAGCGGTTATGCGATCAATGTTCGGCTACGCAAAACGGTTTTTTGATCATAAAAGCTGCTGCGAAGGTATTTATTTACTCTTATAAATTTTACAGGACTCCACTGTCTACCAATTAAAATATTTTTACTGAAGCTTGTTGTTGGTTTTTTATCCGAAAATAATAAAAAATGAACGAGTGAAAACATTGTTATTGGTAGACAGTAGAACACTAGTAAAACCCTGTAAAATTTATAAGGCTAAATAAATATGTTCGCAGTACGTTTTGCCTGACCGCGTAACCGTTACACTTTGTCCGATCATTGTGCAAAACTGAGAAGGCATCCATTTCTGTACTGTATGTAACTAAGTAAGTACTAGATAACAGTGAACATTTTCGTTTCCAGTACACAGGCATATCAGTCATTTTGGGGGAGTGTCCGACGATAGATATAAAAGGCCGATCGTTCATTACTTCGGACACTAGGTTCCGTGATGCGCCGCTTCACGAGTGAAGCTTGAATAAATGCGGCAATTTTCTTTCTTGTACACTATCATTGGCCTACATTTTGGTTGCACTCTTACTAACATAGCTTGAACGAGCTTCGCACAAAAAATGTCCGACGTACATGCCGTCCGATAATTGATTATTTACTCTATATAACGTTTAATGCAAGTGCTGTGGCTATTTTTGAAAATGGTGACCTGTAGGCATATATATACGCAGACTACATTTGCTACAGTACATGTATATATGTACAGGTACACTTGCATATTGCTTATTACGTGCATGTACATGTAGTTGCATCCAGACATACCCAGATTACACCGCATTAAGAGGTTACTCAATAGCGACAGTGACACCATCAGCCTCCCAACACCATACATAGGGAAGTACATGCACTTTCGGGAGATAGTGACAAAGACTCTTGCAGCTGTTGTAAGTTGGCACATAAGCAAGTATAACCACTACGTACAATACTTTCCTTCGATAAATTTGGAGAGGGCACATGTAACCTGCATAACACTGAAGCTCTCTGGTGATGGTGCTAAGATTGCTGCAACATCGAGCATGGTCTTCCTCACATTCTCATTCCCAAGACTTGCAGACAATGTTCTTTCTGCTGCAAGTACACTCCACAAATGTACATGTATGTGTGTCAAGGTGTAATTTACAGGAGTGCACTCACACATAATACAACACTATAGGGAACCATACATATGCCTCTGTCAAGGGTCCAGAGGATTACGACTTCAAGCTTTGGACCAGTTTGGGAGGAAGTCGGTGAGGTAATTTCTAACCCTGTGGTGGAAATTAGAGAGGAACACTACACACTTGACATTGTCTTTGGATCTGACTACAAGGTATAGTGCAATGCATGTGTGCAATGTGCATTCATATTACAATGAACACATACCTTTCACATGTCACTCAGGACAGTTAAGGCACGCTGAAATTTTTATCACATTTGAGCTTCCGCCATATTGTTCAACACTACAGCTCAGGAGACAGATACTCCAGGGAAAAGGAAGTGGGATCACTTGATGCATAAACCATTTCACTATCAAAATATCACATTGTTTCCATGGTAACCGACCCACAAGGCGTAAACAAGCTAATTAGTATAGGCATGTTGTGCCCAACTTGATTACAAAATGCGGACGGCAAAGTGCACCTAAATGCTACTTCTTTTGGTATCAAAATGTTCCTTATAAGATTTTCTATCACGTTTTGGGTGGAAAATTTAGCACAGATCTACTCTCAGCGCATTACGAACCGATATATAGAGAAAACGTGGGTTTTTAAAAATGTTTATCAACTAGTAAACGAATATCGCGCGTACCTGTGATCTGGTTCAAATTTTCCAGTCATATACAAGTAGCGTAGGCTCTGTAGGTTTGAAAGCAATGCTTTTCACCTTCGGTTTAGGGGGGTTTACCGTCCACCTAGAGCAAAGTTCTCGACGACTTCAACCGACAGCCATTAGACGACTAACGGCCGCTTAGCGTGAGGCCAAAAGTGGGTGGAGTCTTGCGCCAGCGCAGTTCAACCAATCACAGTGCCGCTACCATGCTTACCCGGGAAGCAATCGCCGGTTGCCATGGATATTTCTAACGGCGCGCGGACATTCAACGGGGCGCGCGATTATCTGAAATAGCACGCCTTAACTTTGCTGAGCATGTCACCAAAGTTTATTTCGACCGTAATGGGACTCAACAAAGCCAATGCCACCTAGGCGTGTGCACTCGTTCGGCAGATGTATGTATACGGACTTTTATTTAAAAACGGAAAACGTCTACGTCCGAAAATTCTTTCCATTAATTAACGAGCCCTTGTCTTCCGGCTCTTTTACAGACCGTTTTTTCAGGAAGTGAGCTGTCTGATACGCTAAACTAGCTAGTGATTATATAGCCCTATCCATCTGCTCTCAACATACAATGTCATAAGCTTAGGCGTTTTTCGGCTTAGACAGGGGAGGCTGATGCGCGCACACTGTTCAATCGCTACGTGTCTGACCCACGGTAGCGCCACCACAGGGCATTTTCTGAGGCCCCTACTGAGCACCACGAAAGTTAAACCATTCTGATAGGCTATAACATATGTGAATGTGCTTTTGGTTCCAGCTTCTGTTACAGAGATATGAGTGTTGGTATGCTGACATAAACTATGATTATTATATGGTAAATACGCATGACACAAATGATACAAACTGAGAATATGTACTGCCTCTGGGTTCAAGCTGTGTTTAGAGGTACATTTGTGAGAAGACAGCCTCCAGTGCACTTTACACAGGAAGAGTGATGTTGCCAGTTCCTGCAAAACAATACACACACAATAGAGTGTATATATACTAGACTGTCATGCAACAGTTCCTCCCCCTCAACTTCAACCAGCTCTGTAGGAGTTTTCCAGCATGTGCCTGGTGTAGCAAATTTCTTACATCTGCAACCAGGCCCACGTTTGGAACATGTAATGACACTTGAACATGAGCAGCCACAGAACAGCAACCCCCTTCGCTCCCTCATTGCTACTTGGTTCAGGCTCCCAGTCACAACCTAGCTTGTAGCCAAACGTGTGACGTCTAACAGGGACTGCTGGTAACTTGACTCAACACCCGTTAGGCTCTCTGCCAGCTAGTGCCCCCACAGTGCATACATATAGGGATATGTGTGGTGTATAATACAGTTTGCTCTGAACATTAACACTCATATTTTGTGGTAAGTCAGCCCTGCAAATACCCTTACCATTGCCTGTAGGTCTCAAATCAGCGTACTTGCTTGACAGTTTTGTGGTCGGCTTCATGGACCATACACCAATTCCAAGCTGGTCAGAGTTGTTAGTACATCGAAAACTATGTTGACACAAATTTTCCGCTGCCAATGAGTGCGCATGCGCTGAGTACAGTAGTCGAGGAAAATAGCGTTTCAGCTCCCCTCTTTCGTTGAGATCTGTATATCTCTCTGTTAGTCTCATGGGTGTCTGTTGCGTCTCACGTGTCCTAGTATACCTATCTTCTCTTACGTATTCTATATCTGTGTGCTATCTGATGTCTACAGAGATGAACAATCTTCCATCTGACGTTCATCCCGACCTACCAAGAAACGAATTTATCCAGAAACTGATTAATCTCTCTGCTGCTGAACTACACCGTCTGAGGTTAGACCTCTTTAATGAAGCAGATAATGTGTATTCCCTTGTGTTGCCTGAACTATCTAATGTTCCATTGGTTACCAGAAAGGACACAGCCATAAAACCTATCCCAAAACTTAGTGAAGATGTATGGACTATTGTGTCTAGTATCAGGAATAATGCGCTTATCCCCAGAACTTTGTTCAGAAATGGAAAACGAAGTAAGGAATTTCTCACTCAAACATCTCAGCATCCTGTTAATATCACTACTAACACCACTAAGCCTTTGCCTCAATCTGTCCCAGTCAGTCATGCAGGGCTACATCTATTCCAGACACACAATGTAACCCTCCGGCGTCAAACAATGTTACAAGGGATACACCACCTTCTCCTGACACACAATGTAACCCTCTGGCGTCAAACAATGTTACAAGGGGTACACCTACTCCCAATACACAATGTAACCCTCCGCCATCAAACAATGTTGCCTCTTTTTTATCTCCTAAAAAATATAGTTAGATCAATGAAATCAGCTGCTCTAAGCAGTTCTTGGTCTGAAAACTCTTCCTCCGATTGCAACTATGCCGTTGGCCAAGAACTAATGTCTATTAAACGTGAATTGGCTGCCCTGCGTGATACTGTCTCCACCATCTGCCAAGTTCTGACCACAGTCTTGAAGAATTTTCTACATACATTAATGAGCCTGACGGCATTGTCTGTTCTCTCCAGTCACAAGGTCCTGTTATTTTGGCCGGTGACTTCAACGCTCATCTTCCTTTTTTCTGTTCTACACCTAACCAACAGGGTAGAGAACTTTTTGCTCTTGTTGACGGTAACCACCTATACCCTGTTTCATGCTCAAACATCACTTCTGGTCCAAATTACACCTATTTCTCAGGTTCATCAAAATCCACCGTTGACTATATCTTCTTAGATGCTGCCTTCTCTTCAAATGTACAGTCATGTGTGATAAGAAATCATCACCCACTCAATCTCTCAGACCATCTTCCTAAAACTTTCACCATTTCATCTGAATTTGAAACTAAACTTTTCCCTTCTTCACCCGCAACAGTTAACTGGTCAAAGGCTATTTTGGATGGTTCAGTCAAATTTTATGCTAGCAGAGTGCACTCCGAAATTTCTCCACTTTTAGATATCTCCCTATCTCTGTGGGTGACTTAGATAGGGAAATACAATCTGTTGTTAGCATTTTGATTGGTGCTGCACAGGATTGCTTACCTTGCGTTCAAATCAGAAATTCATTTTGGATAATAGACTGGCCTCTTTATGTAAGTTGAGCAAACTTACATGGAAACGATGGAAAAATGCAGGGCGTCCTACCCATGGTTTGTTATACCATGAGAAACAAGATGCATCACGTGCTGTTAAACAACATGTCTCTGCCTGTAGAGCACGAAGAGAAAGATTGGATATTCAAACTCTTTAAGAAAGGTCATAATCGACGGTTCGGTGTTTTTAAACCACAATATGTTTGTTCAAAATTGCTGGATGGAAACCAACAATCTGTAACTGATCCATCACATATCCTTGAATTGTTTCGCTCATATTTTTCAGATCTTGCATCTTCAAATATGCATACCAATAGTGCAGTTTCTTCTGCTGCAAATCTCTCAGCTCACTAGAAGCAGATTCCTTCACAAATGATGATCAGATTCTTGATTTCGAAGTGATGGCAGATGAAGTTGAATCACCACTTTCTTTCCTAAAGCTCGGTCAATCTAAAGACGCTGATGGCCTAAATGCAGAACATCTCCTTTATGGTGGTAAAACAGTTGTGCTTTGGCTCAGGAAGATCTTTAATTCAATCATCTCCCTTGAAGACCGTTTTAAGGAAGGTATCATCATCCCTGTTTACAAGGGAAGGGGAAAAGATCCACTCCACCCAATGAGTTACCGTGGAATTACTCTATCCTCAATTATTGCTAAGACTTTTGAAGTGGTAATTTTAAAACGTATGTCTCCAATTCTTGATGAACAAGGCATAAATCAAACAGCTTTTAAAAGAGGGATTTCATGTAACGATGCCATCTTCAGTACTCAAGAAGTCCTACTGAACTATATTCGTCAAGGTGAAAATCCTTTTCTCTGCTTTTATGACATTGAAAAAGCATTTGATTCTGTTGAATTCCCAATTCTTCTAACTCATCTCTTTACTGCAGGAATTAATGGCAAGTCCTGGAGATTAATTAAATCCTGGTATGACTCACCTACAAGCTGAATGAAGCATGGAAACAACCTGTCCTCTTCTTTTTTGATCAATCATGGGGTAAAGCAGGGCTCGGTATTATCTCCATCATTATTCCTAATTGTGATGAACTCCTTGTTGCAGCGAATGCGAAACCTCAATTGTGGAGGATCAATTCATGGAACATTTATTGGAACTGCAGTCCATGCCGATTATGTTCGTTCAATCGCTCCAATCCGTTGCTTCTCAGTTCTCTGAAATCCATCTAAACTTGAACTCATTCGTATCTCACGGTCTTTAAAGGACTCAGTTCAAGTCTTCATTGGAGACCATGTATATGTAACAAAGAATTCTGCTAGATGCCTTGGGATACAATGGCAAGGGAACCTCAGTGAATCCATCAGTACTAATATCTCTAAGGCCCGAAGAGGTTTTTTTGGTCATGGTAGCACAGGGGTTTTCCACGGCCAACTTAGCCCTCTCTCAGGGTCCAGCATTTTCGAAACCTGCATCATCACAACCACCAGGTACGCGTAGTACGCGCGCGCGCAATACGCGCACATTCAGGATTCAGGTTAGCGCAATACGCGCATATTCAAGATTCAGGTTGGCGCCCCCCCTATAGTAAATCATCTTCCTACGCCACTGCCTACTGATGCAACTCTAACCCGTCAGGCTGGAATGACTGAATGACTCTAATACTGCTGGAGGGATGTCGGTGTAGTGCAAGGAAGCAGTTGCGAAGCTCGTGCTACTTCCGGTCCATCTATTTAAGGTGATCCCCAGAAAATATTTATCATCTGATGAAAGCATGTACTGAGTTAGTGGCCCCTGCTGCAAAAAGGGGTCTTTGAGGAGTAAAGCCGAGGTCAACCACCTGCTTATCTAGCTGCATGTCCGTCAATTTTGGGAGCAACTAGTGGAACTAAGCCTCCCAATGAAGAAAGGAGAGGAAAGAAAGAAAGAGAAAACACTCTACTTCACTACTACCTGACCTACTTGTAGAAGAACCCCTGAGGAAGAAATTTAAGCAAACTGGGCAGAAAGGAATGATTTCCAGTGATGGATCCACGTTAAGAAGTGGAAAGAGGAGATGGGAGAGAGACTCCGAAGAGAAAGTGAGTGAGTCTGAAGTGGTGATGAAGAATCGATCTGCAAGCATATGTAGTATGCCTCTCTCTTCGTCATTTTCCAACTTAATTTTTCTCTCCTCTACTCTCTCTCTACATGTATTCCCCCCTCTTCCTCTGCCCCTCCCTCCCTCTCTCCCTCCTTCTCTCACTCCCTCCCTTCCCCCTCCCTCTCTCTCTCTCCTCCTTCCCTCCCTCCCTCTCTCCCTCGCTTCTCTCCCTCCCTACAATACAGTTGGATATATTATCGACAAGGGAGCAGTCGGTGCTCTACCTGGCCAACCCGGCACCATGCCAGGCTAGTGCAGTAGCCAATACTATGGATCTTCCAGAGAGAATAATGATGAACAGAGTCTCCAGTAGACTGGGGAGAAACACATATGGGCTTTGGGCGAGTTGTGTTGTGTTGCCTTGCCTAAGCATCTCAAAGTCATATATACATGTAGCGCATGTGATTAATAAGTCCATCCAGTAGTCCTAGGCTAGTCCGCACAAATGTAATGGAATACCTAGACTCAAGTACTTAAACTGAGGGCAAGTGACAAAATGCTGCTTCAAGACAGTCATTTTTATGAACCAAGACACTGCATTTTAGACAGATCGATGCTCTTGCAAAGCAAGCTACCAAGGCAGTTCTACACGTGTACAATTAATCATACGTAAATTTCATGTGTGTGAATATCCTCTCTTCTTGTTCTGTCAGGGCCTGAAAAGATTGACATTTCAGCCGTACACATTCCAGCAGTTGCAGGAGATAGTTGCTTCCAGGATGGCACATCTGAACATCTTTGAACCCGATGCCATGCAACTTGCAGCAAGAAAGGTGCTTGAGGGAACATTCATAATTATGGTTGTACTATCAATGAACCACAGCCCTTAAACCAACACATTATGTGCTGCATGAACATATGCAATGAAACCTATGTGTTGTGGGTTCAAATCCCATCTGAGATGCTTTGATAAATCACTGCTTCAAGTGAGTTGTGTTGTGTTGCCTTTCTAAGCATGTTGAATTTCCTTGATTGGCTTACTTTAATAACACATATGGAAACACAGTATTAAAATATTTGGTGGATCTTGAAAACCTCAGGATACAGCTGCAATTTGAACCCAGGACCTTCTGATTACTAGTCAGACACTCCTACCACAGAGCCACTGGATTTCTGGTTTGTAGGATTGATAGCAAACCCAGACAGTGTATATTGAAGAGGACCACTGTATGTGATTTCCATTAATTCCCCCACACCGCACCTGATCAGGTAGCAGCAGTGTCAGGTGATGCCCTTGACATCTGCCACTGAGCCACAGAGTTAGCAGTCCAGGATTGCCGGAGCTCTGCCAGCAGCAAGACACACAGCACAGCGGCAGTCAATACTAGCCACATTAACAGAGCAGTGCAGGAGATGTTCTCCTCACCACAAATTGTTGCTATTCAGTGAGCCATATACAGTATGTGTCCAAAAAAAAAGTGGAAACAAGGAGTTGACAAGAAAAGCCCTTGGCTTTTTGTATACGTGCTAAACACGTTATAACATACCGCGCATAATTAGTAGCTAAGCACTTGGTTGCCCTACAACACAAAGCGTCGTTGCGATACTTGCTGCTATTTTCATACAGACAGACGTGTATGGACGTGTACATGTGTCTTTTGGGAGCTGGACTAGCAGGCAGCCATGTTATAAACGTTACGTGTAGAAGACGTGTAGGAGCTAATCATCACCAATTAAGGCTTTAAAACATAAAGCAGGCATTCGTGCCCTCACACTATTTGCCACCGCTTCAAGTTGATCAGTTTAATACGTTGATGCACATACATGTATAAGCTACGTTACTAATATATGTGATTGTGCATGTGCATATATATATACTAAACGTATTTTGCCAGAATACGTGAGTGTATGTACTTGCAGCCTATCAGCTTCCTGAATTGAACAGTATCTCAAGGGTACGCGAAACGGTACTTCAAGGGTATCTGAACGGTACGCGTTACCTTTACCGTACCTTTACCGCACCTTTGTCCATTTTTTTGGACACATACTGTACCTGTGTGTGTGTGTGTGTGTGTGTGTGTGTGTGTGTGTGTGTGTGTGTGTGTGTGTGTGTGTGTGTGTGTGTGTGTGTGTGTGTGTGTGTGTGTGTGTGTGTGTGTGTGTGTGTGTGTGTGTGTGTGTGTGTGTGTGTGTGTGTGTTATGTGGGTGAAAATAAGAAAGAGAGGGGAATTTGGGGAGAAAGAAAAATGAGTGCAGATTGTGGGAGGTGCTTGTCCATTTCACCTACATGTGGCTACCCAGGTGTCTGTGCAGGCTTGGCCTAGCTCACAATATAAGCATGTCATGAATATGCACATACACAAATAATTGTTCCATTTATTACACACTGCATCATTTTATATACAGACCTCTGGTAAATAATCACACAGGGAGATGCCCTGGAAGAGACTGAGAAGGCTTATAATTACAGTCCCTTAACAAAATCAAGTCAAAAGTTGATCCGCGCATATAAAGTGTAGCATGGCATACGCTGTGTAAACAAATTATGAGCCCAGTATAGCATGCATGTTATACTGCCGAGTTTATAACAGGCTATTATAAGACATAGTATAATGTGTTCATAATAAGCATTGAAATAAAAGAGGTTTCCATGAATAATTACTCAGGAAAACAGAGGAAATCTCATGGAAAGTTTCCTTGCATGAAACCCCAATGGAAGCATGTTGTTTCCAACTGCTTTTTAAATGTTTCATGACGAACAGGAAAGTCCAAGTTCATGCTCCAAAACATAATTCCTTAGTAGTAAATCCAATCATACCTGAAATTTCCAGTTTTAAATTTCAAGTTTCATTGAATCCTGTATATATAATATTATGCTCATGGATTATACATATTAACCATAAAGGAATAAAAGACTCTTCATTGACAGAGTCAATTGCAACTATCACACTAAATGCTTTGCTGAACCTAAAAAAAAGGTTATGCATTTAGAGTCCTGCATACGGGATCAAATTGAGGGAGTTTCAAAAGAACTGAATACCAACATCCAAGTTCTGATTCTATTTGTGACTCAGCAGTACGTGATTTGCTATTTTTCATAAGGTAGTCAACACCTCTCCTGTGTTTACTCTTAATAGGAAGTGGCCATGATGATCTCTCAAAGTTTGAAATAGAGCACCTTCGGAGAATGTACAATAGCAACGTGGGCAGCCCAAATTAGCCGAGTGGCTAAGAGCGCCACATACCTTCCTAGAGGCTGGCATCACAAGCAACAGCCAACAACGCAACACGAACAACTCCATGCTCTCCAATAGAATGCCATTCCACAGCTCATCAACCAGAGGTGAAAGGTAAAGAATTTATTGTCAGAGGTGGCTCATGAGGGCCTGGTATGATGATAACATTCTGCTGCTTATATCTCATTATAACACGCTATATAACACCAAGTGAGTATGTATAATGATCCAATGGCTGAAACCAGTCAATGTTTAGCATTACTTCGTAAGACAAAACTTTCAAGAATTCAGACCAAATTTTACCATGGTTAAGAGACTAGTCTGAATGATAGTTGCGTGTTTTTTCACAGATCCCAGGGCACAAGAATAAACGCTGAAGTGCAGATGTCAAACTACTATAACAACATGTCTTTAAAGGGTAAAACTTGATGGATCCAGATTTTGAAATTTCATTGCATACCTTAGAATATGTAACTTTAGAACAGTTCTTAGGAGAAATTTGAGTTCCAGACAACAGTGGTGGTCACAGAGTTAATGGCAAAATGAACAGCAGACATACTTTTGGGTGGTCAGAGGTATTCATGAACTTGTCTTGTGTGTTGGAAAATGTATTTAATAATAATGCATACTAGGTTAGCAACAACCAAAGAATGTTCGCAGGTATGTTCCAGGCCCAGAAGCTGAAGTAACAACCAAGCGTATCTCAGCTGTGTTTTACTGAGATCACAACGACTGATGAGTGAGAGAGGAGGGAGAGAACGAGAGAGAGAGAGAGAGAGAGAGGGAGGGAGGGAGGGAGGGAGGGAGGGAGGGAGGGAGGGAGGGAGAGAGGGAGGGGGAGGGAGGGAGGGAGGGAGGGAGGGAGGGGGGAGAGAGGGAGGGAGGGAGGGAGGGAGAGAGGGAGAGAGGGAGGGAGGGAGGGAGGGAGGGAGGGAGGGAGGGAGGGAGAGAGGGAGAATGGAAGGAAGGAAGGACAGGAGGGAGGGAGGGAGGGAGGGAGGGAGGGAGGGAGGGAGGGAGGGAGAGAGGGAGAATGGAAGGAAGGAAGGACAGGAGGGAGGGAGGGAGGGAGGGAGGGAGGAGAGATCGGTTGGTGTAAAACATGAAATATTGCGGAATAGCGGATTTGATGGTAAATGGCCATGCCCTAACCAGCCCGTAATGGCTCGGTCACAAACCAAGGCACCGAGAGGCAAGTACCTAGATGGGGGTACCCCCTTGACTGAGGGCCGAGCGCCCCCCAGGCCCCCCGCCTTGGCTAATTCCGTAAGCGCCAATGGTTCTTCCGTGCCTATGCGCATGGGCGCTTCCCTTACATCTGCCAATGCGCATGGGCGTTTCCCTTACATCTGCACTTTTAGCACGTGAGCGCATATGCGCTCATTGAACGCTGGCGGGCATTCTGTGTTGCTACGGTTATCACCTGGAGGTCTCGGAGGAATTTGTGGGACTAGATTCTCGAAGCAGCTCTGCTCTACAAGGACTGGGTAGCTTCTGCAACACGGTGAGCTCCATGTGCATCTCGTTTCATACATAGTAGAGTGCCAATACAACTCCGTCTAATAGTCCCGCGCTGGAAGTGCGAATTGTGACAATCGTGCTCCCTTTATCAACTCCCTCTCTCTGCTCTCTCTCTCTCTCTCTCTCTCTCCCTGCCTCTGTCCCTCCCTTATGGGACTAGATAATCGAAGCCAGCTATGCTCTACAAGCACTGGGTAGCTTCTGCAAAACGGTGAGCTCCCTGTGCCACTTTATGAAATACACAGTAGAGTGTGGCTAATAGTACCACACTGAACGTGTTACTTGTGGCAATCATACTCCAACTCCCTAACTCTCTCTCTCTCTTCCTCACTCCCTCCGTTTGCTATCGGTGGAGAGGTCTTTGAGGAGTTTATAGGAATAGATACTCGAATCAGATTTGTTCTACAAGGACTGTGTAGCTTCTGTCACACGGTGAGCTCCCTGTGCATCCCGTCTGTAACGGCATGTAGTACATAGCAGAGTGCAAATACAACACTGGCTAATAGTCCAGCACTAGGCGTGTTAATTGTGGCAATCATGCTCTCTCTCTCTCTCTCTCTCTCTCTCTCTCTCTCTCTCTCTCTCTCTCTCTCTCTCTCTCTCTCTCTAAGCCTCCTCCCTCCTCCCTCCATTTCCTATAGGTGCAGAGTGGATTTGTAGGACTAGATAGTCGAAGCAGCTCTGGGACTGTGTAGC